>JAAIXJ010000600.1:0-39145 GCA_013403705.1 Heliconius hermathena | reverse complement strand
GGGTTGGGCGCCGGAGCCCGGCATTACCTGATGCGAAACGCAGTGGCATAAAGCCACTACTTCACGCCGGTTTTAAATGCCGGGGGTGGTATTGATCCGGTCGAGTCTGCCCATGCGTGTTGCCATTGCTGGCGACGTGACTCTACCACACGTACTTTAGTCGCCTCTTACGACACCACCAGTACCAGGGTGATCCTATTCTAAGCCGGGATCACACGGCTGAAATTACCAATACTTTAATTACCAATACAGAAATTTTTATATGAAAAATGAGATCTGGTATATATTCTCAAGAACAAGGCCATACAACTAAAACTATTTTTTTTTCCAATCTGGCTAACGAACCTGAACCTACCTACTATATGAGCAAAGGTTCATTTAATAAACTAAGCTTAGATATGATTGGTTCGATGCGAAATAATAAATCTGTATTTTGATTCTTATTCAAGACTTCACTGAAATTTGAAATTCAAGTGCGGAGTTGCATAACAAATCAAATTGGAAATTGTGATCGAACCATCGACACGTCGTTTTGCATTAACGTTGTTTGAATATTTGTACGAGTATGTCTCGAGTGGCTTGCTTCGATAATATATAAATTTTATACGTTATAATAATAATTTTAATAAGATTGGCTTGTAGGTTAGCTCTAGATAGCGGCAATATATATCGCCATAATAAAGTGTTAGTAATCGTATGTAAATCAATTATGTAGAGAAATATAACAACCAACAAACGAACAATTTATTTTAAATTCGATTCGTTTAAAAAATCTTACTCAATTTTAGAACCTGATTCTGATTTTACTTTCATAATGGATATGGAAAAATACAAAAAACAGTGCAAAATACTTGTGAATGTCGATATTTCCTCATCCTTCCCGTACATTTTCCTTTACTCCAGAAATAACGCATAATACTGGTAGATTCCGACAGATCATCATTCTGAAGCAATTGAGAATTCTGAACTCACAAAAGAAAGGATCAGGTAAAGATTTAGAGTTTTTTAGCACGGTACACCATGAAAGCTCCTAGTTTACTGAAAAATGTTAGCCTGTTTAGAACTATGTATGAACGTACGTTCAAGATAGTGTTAGTACAATCGTTTGGAATTTGTTAAGGCAGAGGCAGAAATTAGGATAATAGAGGCGAGCGTTAATTTGAATTTGTAAAGTGGCATTACCTACACTTGGATCTCAAGTTCCAGGAACTGCTCCGAGATCCCCACCTTACAATGTGATGAGTCCAACACAAGCACAGTAAAACCATGGTATGCTAAATAATTTCTTCTCTCTCCAATATAGGTTTTCAATTAATTATAGTATTTTTATGAATATATGGAGTTAAACATTTTTTTTAAATGAAATTAAATCAGCTTTACGTTGTATCCCACACACAGCAGGGTAAGCAGAGGGAACCTAGTGTTAAGACACTCCGTTTCCCACTTTCTGCCGAATTCTGGAGCCATTGCGTGTTGAGTGGCAGAACTCAATGGCGCGCTTAGCCTTGACACCAGAGCGAAGAAGTGGAAATATACATTTAAGTAAATATTTCATCTCCTCGAGTGGGAATCGACCTACAACCAGTCGGTTTTACAGTCACACTTCGTGCCGCTGCGCTACGACTGAACATTTAAAAAAAGGGTGAAATAATCTGTATATATAATAAGACAGTAAAAATATTTTGTCTGTACATTTAGTAATTTTGACTGAAATGGATAGAGGGACACTTAAAAAGAATAATAGAAAGCAAAAATATTTTTCTTGAATTTCTTATCTATCTGTCTGTTAGTCTGTCGATATGTATGTCCACATTTTTCTATGAAAGTACTGAACCAATTTACTTAAAAATTTCACCAATTGTTTTGTTTTAACTCAATTTAACTACTAAAGTTTGGTTCATCAAAATCGGTTCATTAAAAAAAAGTTATCGTCATTTGAATGAACTCAAGGCATTAGTTTACCTGCGAATGTTATATAGCAATCGCGCTGGTAAGATTCCTGAAAGAATGACATTCGAAACGTCTTGGTTGTATGACTGTTGATAAAAATATATATTTTTGAAGTGCTATTATACAATATTTTATACAATAAAGTAAGTAAGATTGAATTGTTAGTGGAGATTACCTTCATAAATCATAACAGTTAAGTTTAAATCGTAATTAATTCAACACAGAGATAAAGAACGATTTGATTTTCAAAGAGATATCAAGCTAATATATAGATTTTTTGGTTCGTTCGTTTGTTTGAAATAAATCTATATAATAATGCCTAAAACATCCTTTCTACGTGTACTCTGTAATAACTACATATTTAATAATTGTACATTTAGCTAATAATATGTGTAACTAATTTAAAAACTGTACAGGAGTTAATATGCAAACATTACAGTTATTTTACAAAGAATATTATGAATCCTTACCCAAAATAATAATTTAACATTTAAGGCTGTTTCTGAAGCAGTACATTAAATTATTAAGTGACATCAGCACATTTAACAGAGCTTTAAAAAACATAACATAGGTAAAAATAACGTAATGTTACAAAAATATATACATATAATAAATAATTAGCTTTATGTATATTTTATGAATGACGTTGGTCGTATTCTTCAGTTCGAAACAATCAAAAATTCTTATAGAAATTACGATAATGTCGAAAAAAAATCATATTAGAATATTACAGATACAGATAAAAAAATCATATTAGAAGTCATTATAGTTGCCAATCAATTCTGCTTATTAAATCAATAATCATATATTTCAAGCGGGCGAAGCCGTGGGCGGGCCGCTAGTATAAAATATTACAATATTCTATATTATTTCAACACAAAAATATATGCTACATTTTGCTTAAATTTAAAATGGTACTTTAACTAACTATTAACCTCAATTTTGTAACAGTTTGTTTTTATTATATTATGTATAATTTATAGGCTCAATAATGGAGTACTCTACAGTTATTTTTATTTCGATGACAAACTTTATTTAAATATAATAATACAGAAACAGACAATTACTTACATATACAACACAGATAATATAATCGCAGAATGTAGTCATTAATATTTACAAAATTACTACCTACATTTACATTCTATATATTTTTTTCATCAGCCTCACGCTGTATCCCGCACTCAGCAGAGTAGGCAGAGGGAACCTAGTGTTAAGACTCTCCGTTCCCTACTTTCTGCCGAATTCTCGAGGCATTGCGTGTTGAGTGGCAGAACTCAACGCCGCCCTTTTCCTCGACATTAGAGCGAAGAAATGGAAATATAAATTTAAGTTAATATTTCATCTCCTTGAGTGGAGATTGAACACACAACCAGTCGGTTTTACAGCCACACTTTGTGCCCCTACGCCACGACTGGCCTGCATTCTACATAATTTAAAATAAATTAATTTAATTGTTCATTCAATTATATAAGTAATTTTTTTAACCAATTTTATATATACGAAATAAGAATAATTTTATTAAGGTGACCTTTTTTCACTTCGCTCCGGGATGTGGCCCTTATTTTAAATCTTATTTTTTTATACTTGCGACTACTTATGTAAGGTTTGTGTTTACTTAATTTTGTAGCTGTTTTATACAAAAATGATTTATATTAATTTTAATTAAGTTTGTCAAAATACTATAGTGCATTGCATTTAAATCATTTAATTTATCACGAATTTCACGAAAGTTGACCTAAGAAGAATCGGGAACCGGTGCAAAAAACTCAGCAGGACTTTTTTTAAAAACCAATGATTGACCCTAAATCGTTCAATTAAAAGACAGAACTAGATATTTTTGCCTATATAAAAAAATACCTTAGAAAGAAAAGAGAAGTTGAACTATTCATTTCCATTAACTGCCAATCTAAAGAGAATAAGTTTCCGACTCATTTACGCCAGGAAGCTGTCTAAGCTATTGTCTTGTCCTCTCGATGGTTTTCCATCGTAAACAATACATTACCGCGTATCCAGGGCAGTAGTGGAGGACTATCAAGATTACAATGCAATGTTATTGACGTTCAGAACAATTGACGCTCAAGTCAGCAGATGAATAGTGGGTACAGTATTGAAATATCTGAACAGAAAAATGCGTTGTTTTGATGAGATATATTATAATATAAAATTAAATAAAATTGCTTATTTAAATAGTCATACGTTAAGTAGATGGAACTCAATGCCGCGCATTGGCTTCGACACCAGAGTGAAATTTAAATAAATATTTTATTTCTTCGAGCGGGACTTGAACCCACAACCGTGGTAGGTTCGATCTGTACTAATTCTCATTTTACTCGTTCTGGTAAAGTAAAAGGCAGCGTTGAGTTTAATCACTTAACGGTTTAACACTTTAATGTTTTGACACTGAGATTGCTCTGCCTATTTAGCTACACGGAAATGTGATGCTGAAAAAAAATACTTCTATTGTCTTTTATGTATAGATTCTAATATTCTTTTTTTCAATATGTTTAAACTGTTTTTAACATTCATTGTTTGGATTTGAAAAAACAATACTTTTTTCAGACAATGTATAAAAAAATAAACTTGCGGGAAAAAAATACACGTATTCTAAAAAAGTATTTTGCTTTCCTAAATATTGAATAACTTTTTAAAGATTTCGAAAATATTCTGCAAATAATCCCAACAAATCGATGAATTTTAAAGAATTAAGATATTTTTTTTACATAAAAGTGTGCTTTATCTATAATATATTATATTATAAACTAGCGGCACGCCCACGGTTTCGCCCACTTAAAATATATGATTATTGATTTAATAAGCAGAATTGATTGACAACTATAACGACTTCTAATATTATTTTTTTATTACTTTAGTCTGTAATATTCTAATATGATTTTTTTACGACATTATCGTAATTTCTATAAGAATTTTTGATTGTTTCGAACTAAAAAATACGACCAATGTTGATATTTGATATTCATAAAATATACATAAAGCTAATTATTTATTATATGTATATATTTTTGTAACATTACGTTCTTTTTACCTATGTTATGTTTTTTAAAGCTCTGTTAAATGTGCTGATGTCACTTAATAATTTAATGTACTGCTTCAGAAACAGCCTTAAATGTTAAATTATTGATTTGGGTAAGGATTCATAATATTCTTTGTAAAATAACTGTAATGATTGCATATTAACTCCTGTACAGTTTTTAAATTAGTTACACATATTATTAGCTAAATGTACAATTGGTAAATATGTAGTTATTACAGAGTACACGTAGAAAGGATGTTTTTAGGCATTTTTATATAGATTTATTTCAAACGAAAGAACGAACCAAAAAATCTATGTATTTACTTGATAATTCTTTGAAGATCAAATCGTTCTTTATCTCTGTGTTGAATTAATTACGACTTAAACTTAACTGTTATGATTTATGAAGGTAAACTCCACTAATAATTCAATTTTGTTTACTTTATTGTATAAAATATTGTATAATAGTGCTTCAAAAATATATATTTTTGTCAACGGTCATATAACCAAGACGATTCGAATGTCATTCTTTAGTCAGATATCTTACCAGCGCGATTGCTATATAACATTCGCAGGCAAACTAATGCCTTGAGTTCATTCAAATGACGATAACTTTTTTTTTAATGAACCGATTTTGATGAACCAAATTTTAGTAGTTAAATTGAGTTAAAACAAAGCAATTGGTGAAACTTTTAAGTAAATCGGTTCAGTACTTTCAGAGAAAAATGTGGACATACATATCGACAGACAGACAGACAGACAAAAAATTCAAAAAAAATGTTTTTGCTTTCTGTTATTCTTTTTAAGTGCCCCTCTATCCATTTAAGTCAAAATGACTAAATGTACAGACAAAATATTTTTACTGTCTTATTATATATATAGATATTGAAGAAACATTGCTATACAAATCATTATATAACGCTACATCAAAGGCTCATGGAAACTGGGTTAGGTTGATATTTGAAATGTCACTCGCAGATCTCGAACGGGAGATGCAGCTATAATGACATAATTTCGTTTCAATAAACTTATTAATATTAAAATATGGTTTGTTTATTATTCTTTTTAGCTTTACGCTGTATCCTTTCCTCTCTTCAATCCGCCACCTTCTGGATTCATTGCGTGTTAAGTGGAATGGAGGAACTTAGCGCCACCCTTTGCCTCGACACCAGAGCGAAAAATTAAAATATTATATATTTCGTTTGCTCGAGTGGGAATCGAATCCAGAAGCTGTCACGTTCACAGTCACACGCGTATGTCCCTGCGCCACGATTGGAGTCTTCTTATATTTATATGAATAATTGAAGATAACATTAAAGATAACATTCCATTTTTACCATAAAATCGCTTGCTATCATTTCGCTTGTAATATAAAACATTTTCATTTAATGCTACATCATATAAATTATTACGATCGTATAAGGGTCGAAACGGGATACCTCTACAGCATACATACTGTCTATTTACTTCCACTGAAAGGTTTTCGTCACGTTTCTGTTACTTAGTAAATTGAAAGTTAGCCTTTTTACTATTACGTCCCTTTTTTATTTAGTGAAATGAATGCAACATGTTTATAGTCAATTCTTTGTTACTTTTACAAATAAGTGTAGGTTTATTTCTTTTGAGAATGGTTTAGTTGTGGCCTAGTTTTTTATGATGTACAAACGAAATGTATTAGTAAAGAAATTTTGCATCATCGCAGAATGTCATATCATATTTCAATTTACTTTTTTTTTCGGCTTCACGTTGTATCCCGATTATAGGTAGGCAGAGGCAACTCAGTTCTAAGACACTCCCGAACCGGGAGTGTTCGGGAGTGTCTTAGCACTGGACCCGACTTCCCTCACGAATTTTCCAATTTTGGAAGAATTACTTGTTGAGTGTTGGACCTCAACGTCGCGCTTTTGCATTGGTATCAGAGCGGAAAAATGAAAATATTAATAAATAATAATACATTCCCCCGAGTGGGAATTGCACCCACAACCGTAACGTTACAGTCACACTCTTGTGCCACGACGACTTTCATGATATATAAGACTTTCATGTCATTGAAAGTAAGACCTTTCTTGATAATTACACTTCTAAGTAAAATTTTGACTTACAGTACACAACATATCATACAAAATATTAAAATAATTTTAATGCAACATTCCCGCAAGCGCATATTGAATTCGCTATAATCAATGTTCAACCAGATTCTTCTCTACTGTACCATAATGGCGTTGAAGAATTAAAAATTAATGGCGTTTAAGAAAAAGTAAATTTTTCTATATAAAAATAAGTAATATAGGTTAGTTAACGTGCTCGTTGTAGAGACGAGAGGCTCAAGCACTAAATCACGACGATGAGTTGAGTAAAACGGAGCTTAGCGCAAGTAATCAAAGTATTCCCATGTTGCCGTGTAAACTTAACTACTGGAAAGTTACCCGATAGTTCATTTGTAATATCTGAGGGTAATAACGGTGAAAATATATTCAATTTAATTGTGAAGCTCAATTAGAGTTTGTAATTTAATTGAAATAAAATTATTATACAAAATTAAAATTGATTGATTAATTGATATCGAAATGTGTGGATGCAAAGTGCGATGTTAAGTTACGTCACTTAAGTGAATAGAAAGAGAAAGTCTCTCTACAATTCAACACTAGGTATACTCTGTCTATGCGGGATAAGAAAATATGTTAAAAAAAAAAATTCACAATAATAAAGAGAAGGCAAAAAGAAACCAATAATAAATAGGAAAATATCCAATAATAATAAACACATTTCAAAAACATTTAAAATTTTGCACCAACGTATCCATGTATGAGAATCGAGAGTTAATAAAACCGCAGCGATCACTAGAGGTGCATATCGCTGAGCTCGAAGCATATTTGGATTTATGTATGTACTTACCTTGCAGAGGAATTGCAAAAGTATAAATTTAAATATTATTTTATCTTTTTTTATTACAAGTAGGTAGTAGTGCTTTAATACGTTTGAAGAATTAATTTTGGAGGTTTATAGAGGAGGTCGTGGCGGTGTGTGACATTGACTGATTGTAAATGTGATGGTTGTATATCCGGTACTGACTTTTTTGTAGTGTTAACTATAAACACTATGTTCCCATTACAATATTTATGTTCCCCACTTTCCACCGAAGCCCCGAGGCATTGCGTGTTGAATGGCGGAACTCAACGCCGCGCTTTTGCTGCGTTATCAAAGCGAAGAAATGAAAGTAGAACAATACCATTACGAATTCTATCTCGATTCTAGCTCGGGGAATTATTTTCATTTTGGCAAGACAGATCACTCCACTGAGTTACGCCACTTGCAATACACAATGTCTTGAATTGTGGGAGTGTCTTGACACTAGATTCTCTCTGCCTACTTGCTACAATCGAGATAAAGGGTAAAACTAAAAAAAAACAAGTAAGAGATTTAAATCATAGATATAATATTAAGCCAGCGAATCCTACACAATGAGACGTTTTAACTTTTCAATTGTGTTGGCGTGATGCTATTGTAGAGTAGAACTGAAACTTTGCTACGAATACACAACACTCTTTTGTTATACTTTGTATTGACCGACTTCTGTTGTCACGCCACTCGGTAAATATAAATGCTGTATACATATTATACAGGCTAGGTACAGACTATTTTAGTACTAACTTTACTAATATGGACAATAAAGTTAATTATTTTTAATTTAATTATTGCGAGGCCGTTATAGTTTAGCAATACTGAAATATAGGATAGGAACCTAGTGTTAAGGCACTCCGTTACCCACTTTCCGCCGAGTTCTGGAGGCATTGCGTGCTGAGTGACGGAATTCAGCGCCGCGCTTTGCCTCGACACCAGAGAGAAGAAGTAAAAATATAAATGTAAATAAATAATTCACTTCCTCGAGTGGGGATCTAACCCACAACCAGTCGATTTTACAGTCACACTTTGTGCCTCTGTACAAAGTAGAGCGAAAAAATAATATTTTTATATAAAATTCTTCTTATTAATAGGACAATATAATACCTAAATGTTTCATACATTTCAAGTAAAAAGTCCCTAAATGATATAATAATACAAGGGCCGTTACAGTAACATTTATTATCGTTTTATGAATCTCTTAATCCTTTTATTACATTACATATAATATCTATGTGTAATGATTCATTTTGCATAGAAATTAATTTTAGCATTTTAGGGTCGTACCTTTTGTTTGCAGTTTCAGGCTCTTTCCCGCATAGCAGGGTAAGCAAAAGGGAACCTACTGTTTCTTATAATTAACAATTCAATTCAGTTCAATTCAAAATATTCTTTATTCAAATAAACTCGTATAAGCACTTTTGAATCGTCAAATGAACATGTAAACAAAAAAAACAAGCTACCACCGGTTCGGAAGGCAGTTCTGCTGAGAAGAGCCGGCAAGAAACTCAACAGTTGCTCTTTTCAAAGTCAATGGTATTATTACATTATCTGGCAGCTAACCTGCATCACATTCAATAGACATTAATTCCATACATGTTTATCATCTAAATATTCTTGAACAGTGTAATAAGCTTTACTTGTTAGTATTTTTTTTAAAGTTACTTTAAATTGTGGTAGTGGCAAACTTAGAATACATTGCGGAAGTTTATTATATACACGTATACTCAGACCCATAAAAGATTTTTTTACTTTTTGGAGGCGAAAACTTGGCGTAACAAGTTTATCTTTGTTTCTCGTTCCTATCGTATGTATATCACTATTTTTACTGTGACACTGTGCATTTTGCCGGACAAACAGAATATTGTAATATATAAATTGTGAAGCAACTGTAATAATACCTGCATCTTTAAAAACATCTCGCAGAGAATCTCGAGCTCTTAGGGTATAAATATATCTCACGGCTCTTTTTTGGAGAATAAATATTGAATTTATATCGGAAGCACTGCCCCATAGCAACATTCCATAACATAAAATACTATGAAAATAGCTATAGTAGACTAGTCGGGCAGTTTCAACGTCCGTCAGTTGTCTTACTTTTTTTATTGCGAACGCGGCAGAGCTGAGTTTATCCGCAAGTGCTTCCAGATGAGTGTTCCACTGGAGTTTGGAATCTATAGTTAAACCTAAGAAAATAGCTGATTCCGACACATTGAGGGTTTCTCCTTTAATTTCTAGACTAAGATCACGTTTATTAACGTTTGGCAAAGCAAATTCAATACATTTGGTTTTTTTAGCATTTAACATTAAATTATTCTTATCAAACCAATAGAGAATATGGGATAATGCACTATTCACTTCGTCATAATTTGTTTTATTTCTGTCTACCTTAAAAATGTTTTGTTAATTGTACAGCAAGTGTTATTCCATACTTAAAAAAGAAAAAACACTTTTTATACACTAAAAGGCTAAAACGACATAAATGTTTTTTATTTTTTTATTAATGTATTTGATATAATTTTTTTTATTTCAATTTTCGAAAACAATATTTTGTTTAACCAAATTAACTCTAGAAATATTAATTTTCTTATTTAGCCCAAGATCCCAGGACCCTCACACCCACGTAATTTTAGCAAAACTGATATTTTGAGGATTATTAGTCCTAATATGTAGTTAAGACAGTAAGTACGCATGTACTTAGTAATTTGAAAGTGGAGCCCATTCGGAGGTAGCGCCAACTAAATGTACATCTCTGTTTGGGAGGATGATTGAGCCATCAGATTAATCTAGGTGCTTATAAGGAGTCTTAAAATACTCCCGTAAATAATATTTGTAAAATTTTGGCGTGCTAATATAATGTAGTTTACCTCAATTTTACACAACCTTTAGGACCCACGTAAAAGGTCTGTCAATAATAAATATGCTTTTATAAAATATTCTTAAAAACATAATTAAAGACGAGCGTTTCTACTTTAACGTAGGTAAGCGTGAACATTTAGTTGGTGCTATCTCTGAAAGGGTCCCACTTTCAAGTTACTAAGTACGCATACCGTCTTAACTACATATTAGTGTATAAATCCTAAAAATTCTAGCTTTGCTATAATAACATAGGTCTGGGGGTCCTGGGATCTCAGTCTATATATCTTATGAGTTGTCACAGCTTTATTTGTGCGTACACATTACAGACCTGGTTACCTAATTATTATTATATTACTCTACCTACATGCTTTCCATCTTTCTATAAAAACCTGTGAAAAACATAAAAACGCAGCTAAAAATATTTTAATCAAAATGAATCAGTTCTCTCTTCAATTAAATCTCTCGCCGAATTGAAAGTGTTGAATATTAATTATATTTTTTTTTTCAATTTGTCACCTAATTGAAAACTTGATTAACTTATCATTTAGATTTTTAGGTCATAGAAAATAAAAATTAAATTAGCTTCACGCTGTATCCCGCACACAGCAGGGTAGGCAGAGGGAACCTAGTGTTAAGACACTCCGTTCCCCACTTTCTGCCGAATTCTGGAGGCATTGCGTGTTGAGTGGCAGAACTCAACGCCGCGCTTAACCTCGACACCAGAGCGAAGAAATGGAAATATAAATTTAAGTAAATATTTCATCTCCTCGAGTGGGGATCGAACCCACAACCAGTCGATTTTGCAGTCACACCTCGTGCCGCTGCGCCACGACCGGCCTCATAGAAGGTCATAGAAGCCATTTCAAAAAAATGATTTTGGATGTTCTTTACGCTTTATTGTGCATTTAGCTGCGTAAACAATCGAAACCACATCGTTACCTACTCTCTGATAAATTTCTGCATATGGTGTCGGACTATAAACGCGATGATTAATATTTTTGAAGGAACATTCAACGAAGTTTGATCGAACAAAGACGGAGTAGCGCGTCGCGTGACCAACAAATGACAAACAATTTACTAAAGCCCGGCTGTTGGTACCCTAGTTCATTATATTTACGTTGTTTCCTTACGTTTTGTTACATTTATTATACGATACCAATATTTAAGGTTACAGTCGAAATTTCTGTTTGGTCAAATGTTCACCTGTTACCACTTCCTGTGTTTATTATGCTTACATTGAGATTACATTGTAAATTTAATAGGGATTTTTTTCATTTTATTCGTTGTTAAAGTTGAATTATTAAATTATTACAATTCCCGTAGTAAGAGCTGGCGTTTAAAGTTATATAATATAGTACTTTAAAAAAAATCAAAATCATCGGCCGGTCGTGGCGCAGCAGCACGAAGTGTGGCTGTAAAACCACTGGTTGTGGGGTTGATCCCCACTCGANTCCATTTCTTCGCTCTGGTGTCGAGGTTAAGCGCGGCGTTGAGTTCTGCCACTCAACACGCAATGCCTCCAGAATTCGGCAGAAAGTGGGGAACGGAGTGTCTTAACACTGGGTTTCCTCTGCCTACCCTGCTGTATGCGGGATACAGCGTGAAGCTGATTTAATTTTAATAAAGTAACAGAAAAATCTCTTACAAAGACAAAAAAGACATTTAAATGGGGTCTCACAAAAATGCAGATTCAAGTCCTGCTACGTTTAATTATAATATGTTTTTAAATATTTTTCTTTCCTTAAAAACAAACACATTAAATTTATTTACATATAAATAAATACAATGTCGAAATCTTTGTGAGCAAAATGTATACAATTTTATATATCAACATTTTATTTCCAGCTATAAAAGAAACTTTGTTCGTTTGCAGCGATTCCAAGATTTACGTTAGTTCTCGTAAAAATTAATTAGTTGCAAAGTGACACAAAGGTTGAAATTGTTTTAAATTTGAGAATGCAGTTGTAATTAAGAATAACTATGCTGTATAACATTTTAAGCAATGTAGGGCACGTATCTAGTGGACTTTATTATTATTATAACTTAATAAGGTTATATAGGTACATATAATGTGTTACTGTATATGGCCAGTATTATGTGTACGGCCAGTCGTGGCGCAGGGGTTCAAAGTGTGACTGATTGTGGGTTCGATTCCCACTCGAGGAGATGAAATATTTACTTAAATTAATATTTCCATTTCTTCTCTCGCTCTGGTGTCGAGGCAAAGCGAGGCGTTGAGTTCTGCCACTCAACACTTCCAGAATTCGGCAGAAAATGGGGAACGGAGTGTATTAACACTAGGTTCCCACTGCCTACCCAGCTGTGTACAATACAGCATAAAGCTGAAAAAAAAATATACTTAAAATGCATTTATTAAAACTAATTTATACTTAAAGAGGTGATCCTTGCTCAGAGTGGGAAGCAAGAAAAAAATTTGATTTAAAAAATATTTTTATTTTAAAGTTAGTTAAAACAATGGGTGAAAAGTAATGAGATGGTTCATTTCTATTTGTTTATTACAAGTATGGTCTCTGTACTAAGTGTGGGTAATGTTGTGAGAAGACTTGATCATCACAAAAGTTACATTTGTTTGGCTTCTTCGATTGTGATTCATATATACATTTGGGTCTGAACATGTCTTCGTAATTCGACGGAAGTTCCCCAGTTTCCGACGAATTTCGTCCCCACGAAAGTATCTTAATACTAGGTTCTCAGGTTTCCTCTGCCTACACTACTTAAAAAATATAACGAAATCAAAAAACTTTAGTTTTGCATAAAAAAAGTGTCAAAAACACATATTTATACAGTAACTATACTATTAACACTTTAGAAACACCGAACTTATCTAGCATCTAACATTGACACGTTTCGACCTCATTCAGGATTTTACACCTAACCCTGAAGGTTTTGTAGGTGGATGCGGAATCACGAAACCAATTGAGATCGACCGTTATACGACAAGATAGGACCCCGTCCGTGCCGATAGCGTGTGAATTTTTCCCTGTGAAACTCTGTGATCGAATCTTTATTGGTCTACTTCGCCAATATTTATAATATAGAATGTATGTGTGTGTTTTCTATCTGTGAAGGTTATTTGTGTATATGATGATGAGTACGTGTTTCTTTAGGCGTTATGGATAATAATGGTTGCTGTACACTTAATAAAATTATTATGTTTAATACGATGTGTATAGTTGAATATACTTATCTTAAAATAATTTATTATAAAATATAAACACAGTATAAGTACTGAGTAAAATCTAGTGGAAGGAATTTAAAATTTTGAAGAGCAAAGGATATAACTTTATAGCAACAATTTCTTAAAACTATATAAGAATGAAAAGGTCTAGAAAGCTCGTACAAAACTTTGTAATTCCTAATAACACTTTTTATAAACAAAAGGGCATTTCATCGGCACAATATCTGTTTATGAACGCGATGATTGTGAGTTCGATTCCTATTCGTTAAAATGAATTATTTTAATTTCTTAACTGTCAAAAAGACGAAGGTCGAAGTTGAGTTCCACCAATCGACATATGTCTCGATTGTTCGGCAATACGTGGGGGAATAGATTGTCTTAATACTCGGTTTCATCTGCCTACACACATACACACACACACTGTGAAGCTAAAAAATAAACAATAAAAAAGTACTAATAAATCGCAGTGCAAAATGGTGTATATTTCTCGAATATCCTTATACATTTCTCTTACACCTATATCCTGTTTTTACATCTGTACATATATTATTGTGTGTATGTTTTTACAAGATATTAATAATTCCATTTCCTATCAAAGGTCGAGTTTCTGATTGAATTTCCTTCCTCACTTTTACAAGTCGAGACAGTATGCCACAAAAAGATCCCGTCAATGAATCAACTCAAACATCATCCTGTACAAATATTATCTCACAAATTTAACGTCAATAAGGTCAAAGGGATCTCATAGCTCCCACCTTTTCAAGCCCAAATGAAATAAATCTACACGTTCACGTACGAAAGATTCCATCTAAAGTAATTGTTTGTTATCATTTTGTTTTATTCGTTTTTTTACTGATATAAACGAGGAAAATGAAAGAAATAGCCTATTGTGTTTTTTGTACAAAATATTTTTGGCATTGCTTTATGTTTAATAAACTTGCTTTTGCTGGGTTTGTTGAGGTAAAAAAAACCACTTTTTCTCAATTTTATTTTTAAATTAAAAAGAAACATGCGTTCAACGATATCTAATCATATATTTTGTTTAAGTAGACCATCTAGTGCGAATCTAGTATCATCATGCACAGTCCGACAACTTATAAGTAGGTACTATGTATGGCGTCAATTTCTATCATCATATACAGATAAAGATCTCTGATAAAATATTATCAGCTTCACGCTGTATCCCGCACACAGCAGGGTAGGCAGAGGGAACCTAGTGTTATGACATTCCGTTCCCTACTTTCTGCTGAATTCTGGGGGCATTGCATGTTGAGTGGCAGAACTCAACGCCGCGCTTAATATCGACACCAGAGCGAAGAAAATGGAAATATAAATTTAAGAAAATATTTCATCTCCTCTAGTGGAGATCGAACCCACAACCAGTCGGTTTTACAGTCACACCTCGTGCCGCTGCGCCACGGCTGACCTTAAATATTAGTTAATACTTTATTAATATGAAACTAAACTAACTAAAGTAAATGTAGTTTTATATATTAATCAATAATGCGTATTTTCATTGTGGTAAACAAGAATCCCTGGTCCTTAGGGAAGTGATCTGAAAGGCTTTAGAATTTCAAAAGTTTAATGGGACTTTTCAGTTCTGATTAAATCAAACAAGCTTGATAGCTAACATTAATCCAACGAAGTCCATCGAAGTTATTATAGTCCATTAAGATGTCTTATCACAAATTCTTATAGTTAATTATTCTTTGGGTAGTTTATTTTAATGGAAGAATTCACTTTATATTGTTTCTTACATAAACTCGCTATTTTAATAATAATTAATCTGTGATAAAGTTAGAAAATTGAAAATATGATAGGGTATGCGTTATGAATTCCAACATATATTCCGACACTAAGTTAGTAAATAGAAATTATTTTTCCCTATATTTTTTGTCTAAATCTGTGTCCTAAGTATCAATATATCATAAGTAATGTATGTAAAAATTTCAACAGTGTTTATTGCCGAATTGAATTACTTAAAATTGGTCAATTCTGTATATATACATACATACATATATAAAAAAGCATAAAAATCTAAATAATGTTATATTTATTTCAGAACGCCTGAACGTGCTATACGAGCGTAATTGGACTAGGCTGGTACACGAACAATTACGCAAATTCGAATCGTCAATAGTGGCTGCGGCGAGGCAGTCCGATGTGCAACCTGCTGAGTTGATAGAAACTAAATGGACATTCTCTGGAGCACTAATATATTGTATTACATTAATTACTACAATAGGTAAGTTTCTTGGCTCGTTGTTGTTGTTTATAGTTGTGGATTCTATTCTCAACTGAAATATATTTTTTGCTTAAAATACCACTTACTACAGAGTAGGCTACATGCCACCCATAACATACTACTTTCCTTCCTATTAACCTAAGATCCAAGGGCCGCCCGACATACCTCATTTTAGCAAAGCTGAAATTTTGAGGACTATTAGGCTAATATGTAGTTAAGACAGCATGCATACTTGAAAGTAAGACTTTTCCAGAGATAGCGGCCAATAAAGGTGTATCTCTGTCTGGGAGAATGGTTGACCCGTCGGATTGATCTGAGTGGTTATAAAGGGTCTTGAAATAGTCCGTAAATAATATATCTAAAACTAAAGTTTGCTAGTATAACGTATTTTTCCCTAATTTCATACAAACTTTAGGACATCTGGCAGGAGTAAAGGCCCATGTAAATGGTCTGGAAATAATAAATATATATTTTTTACATTATTCTGTAAAAAATATATAAATACGAGCGTTTTTACTTTAACGTAGGTGAGCGTGTACCTTAAGTTGGCTCTACCTCTGAAAGGGTCCCACTTTCAATTTAATAAAGACACATACAGTCTTAACTACATATTAATTTATATATTTATTTACAATTATTAATCCCTAAAATTTCAGTTTTCTAAAATGACGTAGGTCTGGGGGCCCTGGGATCTAGTCTGTATGTCTCTTAGTTTCCTTAAGGCTTTTGGAAAATTTTGTTGTCTTAATTTTGTGAAGTCTAGCTTCATAACATTTCCAAAAGCAAATCACAGGCATTTAATTTCAATTAAACACACAAGTTTATTCATGTCTCAATTAACAACGGAACATTTTTATGTTAAGGAATTTCTGAACACACTCAAAATAGTATTTTTTTTTATTACTTTATATAATTTTTGCGATACATTTTGATATTCACTGATCGATTCTAAGCTAGATGACAATGTCTGTGACCCTGATGTACGATGTATCATAATCTCTATAGTAACCTAGATCTCTTGAAGTGAAATATTGTGCCTATCCAGACTTGGAAGCTAGTATTCATAACTCACGTCTTGTTTTAATCTATCATAGTTACTGCCAAGCTTTGAATAACAATTTTGTAATATTATATTAAATTAGCAGTAAAACTGCCAAATATTGATGTACTATTAAATTATAACAGTAATACAAAAGAGCTTTATGCTTTTTTCCGAATGTTATTCGGAAGGTATTTAGGTACACAGAAGGAACCTAGTATTAAGACACTCCGTCGACACTACTCGAAAAATGGACGGAAAGTGGGGAACGAAGTGTCTTAGCACTAGGTACACTAATAATACGCTGTTACATTCAGGATAGCTATATTTATCATTATTATATTTTAATTTAATAGTGCATTGAAATAAAATAGTTACTTTAATGTTGATGTGTTGCGCTTAAGCTTATAGTGTGTTTTAAGGTTTATTTCTTAAAATATTGTTCTCAGAATGACACTCACTAAGCATTTTGCGCGAGAACTTTCTCACCAAGTTTAAGATAATCATCGATCACTGTAACCGTTTGTTTTACTTACTACTTTCTTCTATATAGTAATTGGATAATGTATCTCTATAAAAAATGAGTAAAAATAACTTGAAATTCCTACTTTTATAAACACGATCAATCATTGTCAGTTGTATTATTTTGTGTTCATTAAAATTTGAGTAATTAATAATGTGGAAGCAAGGTTAATTAGCAGCTGAAGGTTTTCACGTGCATTAACAAATATTTTATTGTAGTTTTATAATGATGCCCATTTATCATTTGAATCGACTATTTTTGGGGTCTCTATAGCTCAGTTAGATAGCGTGTGACTGTAAGCACGACGATTGTGGGTTCAATTCACACTTTGGAGAACGAAGTATTTTCATTTGTACTCTAGTGAGAAGCCAATGCACGGAGTTGAGCTTCGCTATTTAACGTGTAATGCAAAATCACTTGGTTGGTAACCAAGTGGTTAAAGAAGTGTCCTATCAATAAGATGTAATAAATAATCGTATTTTCGTAAGGATAATTTGATTTGGTCAGTTTTAGTGTTATTCGTATCTTAGTGTCTCAAAATAGCTTCTGTACAAATTTCAATTATAGTTAAAAGCATTTTGAGCACTGTACCTACTTTAAAACGAAGTTATTATTTTAATGACAATTGTAGAGTATCTGGAAACCGAAACTTGAAAACACTCAGCAAAAGTATTAAATAAAATAGTCTCAATTTGTCCAAGAAGCAGTAATTCGTTTTTGATGCATAGTATAATTTTAACGATATCGTTTCCCCGTTGGCAGAACTCAACGAGATTTTTTGACTAATTGGAATAAAAAATAATAATATGACCGAGATGTTCCTTAATTTCTGTTATTTCCCACATTCTTCACACATAGCCGTGTATAATAGCCCTTTTCCATTTTCTGGCCATTGCAAAGTCCTTACACGTTAGTTAACCAACTCAATATTTACTCAGCTTTTGTATGTGTAAATAACAAACCTAATTTCATATATATTCCCAGGATACGGTAATGTTTCACCAAGAACAGCAGCAGGTCGTGCTGCAACAGTTGCATATGCAGCGGCAGGAGTGCCACTCACGTTGGCCTGCTTAGCCGGCCTCGGTGCATCGCTAGCTCGACTGGCAAGAATAGCGTGGTTACGAGCGACTAAGAACAAAGTGCCTAATACTTGGAGGAAAGATGGGGAGGTATGGACGTTTAAATAGTTTTTATTTTTTGTAAAGTATTTGTGAGAATTTTGTTGACACCGTCGTAGGTACAATGGTACGGCGTCTGAATGTAAGTATTATGATTGTGGATTCGATTTCCATTCGAGAAAATTTATAATATTTTTTTTCCTTTTGGTAAGAAGAGTAAACACGGCATTAAATTCTCGAACTCATGCTCGAAAATTAAACAGTAAGTGCGGAAAAGAATGTCTTAACACTATGTTCCTTCTGTCCACCCGGCAAATTGCCTGCATACATCACGAAAAATAAAAACAATGACAATAAATAGCTTACGAATAATTGGAAATAATTGCAGTTTGACAATATTTGTGCACACATGATGGCTGTAAATTAAATCTTTATTCAATAAATTGCCGTGTTAGGATAGACATCTTATAAATGATTTTTTATTAAAATACAAAATAGGGAACGAAAGTGTCTTTATGGGAACGGAGTGTCTTAGCACTGGATTCCCTCTACGTGCGGGATAGAACGTGAAGCTACAAAAAAGTGAAGAACGAACTTCATTATTTCTACCTATTGATAGGATATGGATAATTGCAATATAATATTGATATCGATATCAACAAGGAAAGATTAAGCACTCGTCTACATTAGAGTAAACCACTATAACGATGGATATTGGTTGTTGATTGGTTTCTCACCTCGGGGAGTACATGTATAAGTTTTGTGATATTCATTATATATTAATGACTCATTATTATAGATATTCTTCGGTTGGTTTAGTTTACCAATTTATATGATGAGAGTGCGGTTTTTGGTACTAATGTTATGGTAAATTATGTATTCTATAATATATAAACTAAAGTTTTTGGTACTAAATTGTAGTACTGGTAAGTTATGTATTCTATAATATATAAACTTTTGTTGTTTATTCATAATCTTTATTGAATGTTCGTTTCAATTATTATTCCAGTCCGAGGTCAGTCGTGGTGCAGGGGCATAGGGGTGTGACTGTAAACTTGGCAGGTTGGGGGTTCGATTCTCACTCCAGGAATTGAAGTATTTAAAATTTTTATTTCTTTGCTCTGGTGTCGAGGCGAGCGGAGTGTCATAACACCAGGCTCTCTCCACCCGGATACGGATCCCGGAAATGGCAGCTGGCGTGAAGCTGAAAAATAAATTGTAGTGTGAAAAGTAAATTGTAAAGCTACTTTAGTATTTAATGGAATTGTTGTCCGACAATTCAACTAACCGCAAATATTGGGCGTTTACCATGATTCAAAATGTTTTATTTGCTATATTTTTTTTTTATTTGTGTACAATGTTGTTAAAATGTTAACGATATACTCGAAAAGTATTATTAAGTTGTTATTCCCTAGAGTAGAGACGTAGGGAAGTAGATAATTAAAACATTTTATTTCTCACTTTCTGCCTAATTTTATACATTGGTGTTGATTAAAATTAGAAGAAGATAAAATTAAAAAGAAAAAGTCGCACACTGTGCCGCGTACGTGCAGTAACCTAATTTTTTTTATTTCACATATTGTGCGTCTATATTGCGAAAATAGCTTTCGAAAGTGTAACTATTTTTAAATATAAGCATTTCAACTAAAAAAATCAAGTGTGGTTATAATTCACAATGGTTTTATTTATAAAATCAGCGTCACGACGTATCCCGCATATAGCAGCAGGTCACTCCGTTCCCCATTTCCCACCGGAACGAAGAAATGAAAATGTTAAGAAATAATAATTCATTACACCCAGTGGGAATCAAACCCACAACTGTTGCGTGACAGTTACACGCTTGTTTCCCTACGCCACGACGTCCTTAAATATCTCTTAATTTTATTTATAAGCCCAAAATTTTTACCAATAATTTCTTTTCAGCTTGAAAATCACTTTCAACTTCACGAGCAACAGCGTCTACTTCCGCAGCCGACGGAAAATAATCAGTACACGTCGTTTCCACCAAGAATTCACAAGTCACCCGGCACGGTGAAGACCAGAGCTGGTGATAAGGGACAATATTCCCAAGTCTTTGAAAAGGTGCCGACCAGCCCACGTGCGGCTACGCTAGGCCGTGTAAAGCGTAGTGTGTTAGGCGATGGTAAGTTCAGTTCATTTTCAAGTAAATCGGTTCAGTACTTTCAGAGAAAAATGTGGACAAAAATATGTCGACAGACAGACAGACAGACAAGAAATTCAAAAAAAATATTTTTGCTTTCTATTATTCTTTTTAAGTGTCCCTCTATCTATTTCAGTCAAAATTACTAAATGTACAGACAAAATATTTTTACTGTCTTATTATATATAGAGATAGAGATTAATTGGGAACTATATCGTTAGTTGGTATATATAACATTTTTGGCAAAGAATAATGTATAAAACGCATATCATAAAAAATAACATAATTAATAAAAAAAGATGCCAGTCGTGGCGCAGGGCCACAAAGTGTGACTGTAAAATCGATTGGTTCCCTTCTCGATGAATTTTACTTCTACGCATTCAATTTCATTTCTACGCTCTGGTGTCGAGGCAAAAGACAGTGAATTGAGTTGAGTTCCGCCACTCAACATGCAATGCCTAAAGAATTCGGCGGAAAGTGGGGAACGGAGTGTCTTAACACTAGGTGCCCTCTGCCTGCTGTTTGCGGGATACAGCGTGAAAAAGAACAAAATATAAAAATAAAGGTATGATAAAATTAAAAAGGATTAATTATTATCACTTGGGTTGTTAGAGTATCCGTTATGATATAGATTTTTTCTTTTAGATCAAAAGTAATTCTCTATAATTCTAAACTATAATTTTAAACCACCTTTTTGTAAGCTTTATTTGTAATGTCAGTTATATAATAACAAAACAATTTAATTTTCTCTCTAAATATTAGAAGCGCATGCATCATCATCACTCCAAACGCAGACCCTAGATCGTAAAAGAATGGCACCCAAATGCCACGCTACAGTACACGGTAGAGGAAGGGCGAGGACGATACAGCGGCCGCGTGGAGCTGCCATCGAACAGCTGATAGCTGAGGAGTGTGGGGAGATATACCTTAATAGAAGTCAGGAAGAGTTGGAAGATTCAGAGGATCCTGATGAAGGGTGACTACTTTTTTTTATGACAATGAACTCGACGGTCTTGGGTTCGATTCCTACGAACGAGTGGGCCAACGAATTATTTAATGTATTAATTTACACACTCTTCTAGTAAAAAGACAAAGCTCGGCGCTGAGTTTTATCACTCGACACGAAATATCGCAAAAATTTGGGGGATAGTATAGACTGGAGTGTTTTAACTAGGTTCCTTGCTATATGCGGAATGCGATAAAGATAAAAAAATAGTTAAAGATTCATATATGACTACCTACATAATTATATTGAAAATATGTACCTACTATATATTACGTATACTAATATCAATAACGACTCCTAATATCCTACTATCCTACCAATAACATAAATTTGAAAGTTATTGAGGTTTGAGTTTCATCCATGTTTCATCTAAGTTAAATGTTAATCAAGATTATAAATATTTTGAACCATGAAAAGATTAATTAATAAAAAAAATATTCACACAATAATACTTATCTAGAAAACGTATAAAAATTTGAACGTAGCGGGACTCGAACCCGTTCTCCCGTTGTCGTTTACTAAGTTTCCGTTTTCTTTCCTAAGTGTGGAAAAACTAACACTAATAAATAAATGGCATTCTCTCTTGCCAGACGATGATTCTGAGTAATTATCTTTGGATAGCGGAAATTTGTAAAAATGTCCCTACAGAGATGCTAAGAACATAAATAAGTTGGAAGAAGCGTATAAAAATTTCGACGTAGCTTGATGAGAACGTATGCTTTAGTGGTCAGAGCGCCAGGTCGCTTTCCAGGAGGCGCGGGTTCGAGTATTTTTCTTTCCTAAGTGTGGAATAACACTTTAAAAATGTTAAAAATATTTTAATTTTGATAAAAACTTTAATTAATAAAAAAAATGTTCACAGAATATGTCCTCACGATACACCATCAAGAGTGCCTTTGATCTGGAACGAAGAGAACCACAAAGTAAAATCTGTCGCCATACCAAGCAGCAGTACAACCAGCGTTCAACATCAAAACACCTTAGAACACTGCCACATACCGGTGGGAATCGTTTTATTTCTGCTCCTGGCATACATTTGTATCGGGGCAGCCATTTTTTCCGCCTGGGAGAACTGGAGCTTCCTAGATGCGGCGTACTTTTGCTTTATCGCATTAGCCACAATTGGTTTTGGCGATTTCGTTCCAACAAGCTTCTCTACTATGAAACAAAGCACAGAAAGTACTAAGAGTGAATATGTACAGATGATAGCGTGTTGTATTTATTTAGTTTTTGGACTGATATTAATTGCTATGGCCTTCAGCCTCCTCCAAGACGAAGTGGTTTCTCGATGTACGCAATTAGCCAATAGTTTGGGACTAACAAAACAATGACAGTACGAGAAGAGCGAATGCAGCTCTACAGATAATCGTTTAAGGATGTTATGATCGTTGTTATAAGAAGTTATACGACCACTTCGGTCTATTCCATACTTCTTATTATTACATATAATATAATATATAACAATGTATAGATATCATTATTTTCTCATAGCATAATATAATGGATCGAAAGAAAAATTTGAAACTTTTTACGGTGTTTGTACTCAAAATCAAGAGGTTGGTGATGTAAATAATGTAAAAACGTACTCATAAAAGCAAGGCTGAAATTGTATTGAAACAATAAAATTGTGTGAATTGTAACTTATTTTTTCTTAACCCTCGCCGCTCCTAGCGTTCTTGACAACTTTCTATGAATAAAGATATATGGTCTCATACGTTTGCTTGACAGTAATTTATTTCTGGTAGATCAACTCGTCAAGGTCGTTTCTTTCGACTTTATGTCACTTTGTATATGATTTATGACACTTATATCTCTTGCGTTCTTCTCTAATATATAGTGTGTCACTGATATAAAATCATGTTTTTAATAATTATATATCATGATTTTTTTAATAAAATGTATTATAAACATTTTTTATAGCATACATAAAACCTTATAAGTACGTGTTTTACAAGATGCTAGTACGTAAAATTTGATTTTTTTTTTATTGAAAACGTAGTATACGCATTCAGCATTTCGAATTCGTGCGAAAAGCATAGAACATAGACAACTCTGAACAGAATTGAGTTGAAGCTATTTTTTGAACTCTGGACTAATCTAATAATAATTAATTATATTTTAATAATTCATAATTAATATATTTTTCGTAAATAAATACAACGCAAATACACCCAACAAACTAAACAGCCAAAATGACATACATATATAAAATACAGCAGCAGTATCGTACCTCCAAAACAATGGTACAGATTTGACGCCGTGCACCGTGTAACCCTCGACATCGGCTTACGTACGGTCTAACGAGATTCGTACGTTCTTGAATTAACCGTCCGTGTTATTTGATAGCTCAGAAATTTTGGGAAAATTTTGGAAATTCAAGCGGATTTTGGTTTATAACTTTATAATATATAAATTTTAGGCTTTTGTGTTTTTATACAAATTTTAATAGTTTAATTTAATATCGTACAATTGTACTGTAGTATCTTAACTTATGTACTCATGGAGTATATTAAAATTAATTTATTGTGAACACGATACGTATAAGATCATCATTAAATCGGGACATCATCATAGTTAAAGGGATGTTTCTATTGAACATAATATTGTCATTTCTCATTTTTGAATTTTTTCCGCTTCGTTAGATAAAATAACAAGACGAGTAATTATTTCATTATATTACCTAATTGTCTCCTTAAAGGTTAAATAAGCGGTTGGAGTTTGAAAAGGGCATATGACCTTATAGAGCTCTGTCTCCATCAAGCCTCCTTATGACTTATAAGCGTATCAAATTAGCCTCGTATAGAACAATCCGATTAATGGCTATTTAAGTACACTTCTAAAGTCAATTATGGCGTACAAAGAGGAACGCAAAGTGTCACTGCAGATGCGAAAAGTTTTAGGTTCGATTTCCACTCGAGGGAATGAAGTATTTCATATTTTCATTTCGTCACTCTGGTGTCGAGGAAAAGTGCGGAGTTGAGTTCCGCCACTCAACACGCATTTCCTCCAAAATTCAGTAGAAAATGGGGAACGGAGAGTCTTAACTCCGATTCCTCTCAGTCAATCCTGCCGTGTACGGGATACAGCGTGACGCTAAAAAAAAGTAAGTACAGTGGGAATGGCGGCTAGGGTCTGTAATAAACCTTAATTGTTCTGATCCACTGACAAAACAGATTACTATACTGATTGGACGTTTTTGTATTTAAATAAAAATATTATTGGTTTTCTCAACGTTTAGATACAGCATAGCATTTATTCTAATATCCATCACGAAATATTTCTAAAGTAGGCGGAAAGTGTTGATCAGAATGCCTAAGAAAAGGTTTTTTTTGGCTTTGGCGGCAAGACAGGAGTAACTTAGTATTAAAACATTCCGTTACCACTTTTCTGGCCAATTGTATCATATTTTTTTCTGGATATATTTTTATATTTTTTTCATTTAAATTAAAAAAAGGAGAAAAATCAACACCCCAAGTGGGAATCGAATCCACAACCGTCGTGCTGACAATCAGATACTACTCCACCACGAAGACCTTGCTACTGGCCTTAGCATGAAAAATGAAATATCCCCTACTAAAAGATTTCCGTAGCAGAATGTTAGCCGTTCCGTAGCAGTATATTGTTAGCTAATAATTAACGTGAACTGTGTACCGTTTAAAGTACATACATAAATTGCGGTGTTAACACGAGCGGTTGTTTGTGGAGGAGTCTCGCTCATATGGAAACTTGCATCAGTAATATGTACTTAACTTAAGAAGTTTCTTAAAGATTGTGTGAATATATATATTTTTTATAATAATAAACTTATAGTTGCAAAACGGCTAAGAGGTACGGCGTCTAACTGCAAATGCGACGGTTGTGAGTTCGATTGCCATTCGTGGAAATAAATTATTTACATTTCTTCGCTGTGGTAAGAAGACAACGTTCGGTTTTGAATTCTGATACTCAACACGCTATGTGTTAATATTATTAATTAACTTGTGATTTTAGTTTTGGTCGCAATCTTCGTTCAAAATCGTTTAAGAGCAAGTGGCAAACTTCGAAATTTAAATCAGAGTTTCTCTCTCGTGTAATAGAAATGTGAGTTCTACAATAGTCAAATCAATTATCCTAGTAAAATATTATCCCAATTAAAAAATATGTGTGATCCAAATTTCATTCACTTCCTTTAGGTGGTTTTGCACCACAGAAATTTAGATAACCTTGTTTTAGTCGACAGTACTTATATCAAGCAAATGCTAATTTTGTTTGCTTTTGTTATTTAAAACGCGGCCACTATCCACTTCCTAACCGTAAAAGAAGTTGTCGTTTGCGTGAACTTTACGGCCTTAAAATGTAAAATTCTAATAGTTCTAGTTGAAATTTTGAGAACTCCTTATAGTTAGTTTTAGTCTATACTCCCTAGGAGCCATCTACGTTATCCGTAGGATCCTACATATCAATATATATGTAATTAATATATATATAAATTTGAGTGTTCTTCTCCACGTAATTCTTGCTATACGTCGTCGTCGTCGTATTCAGTAACAGAAGAATTTTATATATACAAATATTGCAATATTTTTTAAACAACAATTTACATAACTTTCTCTTCCCTGTTTTGAAACTTATAAGTAATTTAATTTTGTGGCAACGTTTATTAGACGCTGTGCATATTTCGGTATGACTCGAAATACCTTTGATTTGAATATATAAATATTAACCATCTCATTACATAGTCATGGACGAATATAGGCAAGATGATAGTTACTAAAGTTGAAACTAACAAAATATGATAGCAATTCCACCTGATCAAGAGGTTTAACGGTAAACTTAATAAAACTTTGAATACGAATAGAAACTTTGTATGAAAGACATCCATCTAGTTTATGAACCAACTATGCAGCAAATAAAGTTGGTATTCGTAAAAATTTTTGTTCTTTTCTTTTGTCTTGTAACTAGCTTTGGAATTCAGAAAATGTTAGCGTGCTTCCTTTACGTAATATTTATTGTAGTTAAGTATCGAAAAAAATATTAGCTTCACGCTATGTCTCGCATGTAGGGTAAGCAGAGGGAACCTAGTGTTAAGACATTCCGTTCCTCAGTTTCCGCCGAACTATTCGAGACATTACGTGTTGAGGGCTTTTGCCTTGATGCTAATTATAGTTCATGTCCCTGAGTGGGAATCGAACCCACAATCATCGCGTTACAGTCATACCATTAAGCCCCTGCGCCACGACAGCCTCTTTTAAGTATTGTATGTATGACACGCAGCTTCTGCTACATTTTCTTTTGATTGACTAAACGAAGACAAATGTCTCAACCTCAAAATTACACTAAGAAAATGTTAAACTGTAGGTTTTTACGAAAGAACAACAATCTTTTAAATAAATTATACCTTAAAATAAATGACTGTATGTATTTTTATTTCAGTAATTTTTTTTGCCTAATTCATATTATATTTTTACTGAAATATTTTTTACCTTTTCATCGATATTTATAAGCAACAAATATAAATAAAAATTATTTGCTATACACAACAAAACTGATTGCTATACACAAGAAAATTTGCGAATATATTAGCCACGTCTTCCTTTACTTTGTTGCAAGACAGATGATGTCGAACTTCCATTTTTCTTAACGTCAGTCGAAGACCGCCAGTAAAAAGTTGATCGATGCGTCCAAAACACAAACACCTGCTTAGCGTTTTTTTACATGTTCACATTATTTGTGTTTATTTATGTTTTAGGCGAAAAATAGAGAATAGAGTCAATAACCATTATAGATACTAATCTATACTTACTAAGATATATATAGCGGAAATCGATGCCGAAACAAATAATATAATATAATGTTTACTTACTTTTTATAATATTACAAATATTTTTTTAGCTATTTACTACCTTCCGCATATCATAGCAGAAAGGAGCTGAAAAGAAGAAACAATAAAATCATTGACACCTCCGTTCCCCATGAATTTATACACATATGATTAACATTACTTACACTAACTACACCTATTTTAAGTTTTATCTAATTTAAAAAAATATAATACAACTTATCTATTTTTCGATCACATTATACGGGTTAAAAGGAACAAAAGTAGCAACTGAGGTTAAAAGATACGTTAAATTTGCAATGGAATGAAACTTCCGAACGGATATTTCAAATCGAATCGAGTCTTCGGATAATCCTTCTCAATCTACTGCCTATTGTATGTGAAATTGTACTTTTATTACTCTATTGGCTCGTATTTTAGATAATGTATGGTCAATTTTATTTGATATAGAGCTATCGTAATAGTAATGATCAAAATTTACTAGTTTAAAAAAATGATTTTGCGTCGAAAATTAACTTTATTACATATATATTCGGTAATTTATATGGTGTATAGTGGGAAACTAATATGCAAAAAACATAACTTAAGAGGGTACGAAGTGTATTTCTTAACACACTGCTCTCTCTTCTACTTCCGGTCAAAATTCTAAACACATGTCCATTGTCCATATAAAAAATATTCGACATTAACCAAATCGAAAGGTCATACAAATATTGCTTCAGCCGTCTTGAGCCGAAGGTTAAAATTATTTCTTCGAAGGGTTGAAACCCTTCACTTATTTGATTTGGGTAAGCATTTCCTATAAGCTTAGCAGAGTATGGGGCTACGGATGTATCGATTATGGGGCACGCTAATGAATTCCATTGTACAGAACAAACAGAGATCCCATCAAGCAACAGTTTATTATGGTATAGATAGATCATTTAAGTTGTATTGTGCGTCATTGAATAATATAAATTATTTTCTAATATTAATAAGAGTGTGTTAGTATATATTTACGATACATATATATAATGAGTAAATCTTGAAATTTAATTAAAAATATCCAAGATTTTCGACACTTTTTGTAAGAATTGTAAGAATACTTTGGTAGTTTTTAAATTGCAAGAATATTTTGGTAGTAATTGTACTTCAGCTTGAGCTATATTTTTTGCTATTATTTTAGCTTCGTTTAGAACAATACTAACATCAAGCAATCGCCATTCCACCTTACAGAAAACAGTAAAAGGTACTCCAATCAAACTAACGCAGTTTCGTCGTACAATTTAGACCACGTATAGCAAGACCTCGTTACCTTGTCTTTTGTAATTTCGCTAAAAGGGACCATGTCGGGTCGAGTGGACATTTATATGTTAATTGTGATTTCACTCGAGTCTGCACTCGAAATTACACACATCGAAAATTAGCCAAAAATTTGTATTCAAATGTATACGGAAAATAATAGGTATGTTAGAGCGAAGGTATTTTGCGGGATTTTTTCGTTATTCTCATTCCGTACTGGTTTCCTAGAGATGCTTATTTCTATTTAGATTAAAATAATAATTTGATGTTACAAAAATTATTATTATTATTATTTTTATATATGTATTTGTATTATTGCTTTTAGTTTGTGTTTTTTTTTTCGTGACATAATTCGAATTACAACCTATTATATTACTAAAAGTCTGATATACCTAATAAAATAATGAAGATTTCTCAACAGTGCCTTGAAATTATTATAATAAAATTTTTATCCATACTGTATTACGTGTGACGCAGTTACGAATATATAATAACGTAAACAAATAACACACAACTACTACAAAAATACTACAAAACAACAAAAAATCAGACACTTTTCAATCTCAAAAAAACTAGTAAAAGTTCTATTTTACGGTTTAGGTTGTGTTTAGGTTTGTGTCTATGTGCGTCATTCGTTTTATTTTACAACGATAATTTTATTATTTATTTTATTTGAATAACGCACTTTTTAATTTTTGGTAAAATATCTTTCCTTTTAGTTAGTTAGTTAGTTTATACTTTATTGCACACAAAAAAAAACACAGAAAAGTTTTAATTGTCTTACGCTTATATAGAATACTTAAACTGTGGTATTATTTCAAGTGATCATTAATACAAGAAACTCTATAACTAATAAAATGATGGGATAGAATATATAGGATATAGGATGTAACTCGATCGCCGGATCAACGGTGGTCTTTGGGTAGAGGACCTCAGTACCCGATCCATTTCATCCCTATGTATGTTCAATGATTTTCACTAGTTCAGCAGATATTTGGCTGTTTGTGATTTTTAGAAATAGTCAGATTCTTGAATACAATCGAAAAACTCGACTGGAGACCGCTGGATCTATGCTGGTGATTTTTTTCTCAATATATAATAGCTATTAGTAAGTATTAATGGGTATGGTGTGTCTTAACATTACCAGGTTCCCTTCCAGGTTAGAAGTTAAAAAATACAATATTATTTTCATTGAGGATTTGGAATACACAATGTTATGTCTACATATTAATATATTTTATAAAAAAATATTATTAATTATTTATTTCCGGGCGTGGCGCAGAGGCAGAAAGTGTGACTGTAAACGCGACTAGTTGTGGGTTCGATCCCCACTCGAGGAAATTAAATATTTATTTAAATTTATATTTCCATTTCTTCGCTCTGGTGTCGAGGCAAAGCGCGACGTTGAGTTCTACTGCTCAGCACACAATGCCTCCAGAATTCGGCGGAAAGTTGGCAACGGAGTGTCTTAACACTAAGTTCTCTCTGCTGCTGCCTGCTGTGTGCGACATACAGCGTGAAGCTGATTTATTTCCCAAAAATCACTTTCTTCATTTACACAAAATCTAGTTATAAATAAAATAAAAAACAGAAACATGTAAAAAACAAGCATATTAAGTTAAATTTCAAATTCACGCATCCCTGACCTCCGAATGACCGTCACACGATACTAGCGGGTAAGTAAATTGCCACTCAGATTTTTACACTTTCAGCGTTTCAGAACACGTGTACGAGTAAAAGATTAATTTAATTTTGTAAATATCACATTTCCGTGGCCTTGTTAATAGAGAACTAAAGTGTTTTTATTTATGGACATGGTGTAGTTGTGTTTGTTGAAACGATAGAATACTATGTGAAATACATAACTGTGGCAGTAGTTTTCTCTTTAAATTCCAATTGAGGCCAGTCGTGTTTGCAGTGGCACAAAGTGTAACTGTAACGACTGGTTGTTGGTTCGATCCCCACTCGAGGAGATGAAATATTTACTTAAATTTATAATTCCATTTCTTCGCTCTGGTGTCAGAATCAAATTCGGCAGAAAGCGGGGAATGGAGTGTCTTAACCCTCTGCCTTCCCTGCTGTGTGCGGGATATAGCTTGAAGCTGATACTCTTTAAATTTTCTTTCTTTTTTCTTCAGCAGCTGTATGTCGCATGAGGCAAGATAGGCAGAAGGAGCTTAGTGTTAAGACACTCCCTTCTCCATTTTCCACCGAATTCTACGGTAATGCGTGTTGAATGGCGCAACTACGAGGTACTACTAATTACGAGTGAGTCAATATCAATTTCAACCAACAACCATCACAAATGCAACCAAACCTACCAACTGAGGCACGATAACGTAAATAATACTATCTCATATTACACCTATTCTGGCCACATACTGTACTATTAAACAGGAAGTGTATAAAATTAACGTCACAGCGAGCGCGCGATGCAATTTCTCATGAAATGACATTTCACGAAATACTCCTATTTCCTGAATTTGAAAACCAATAAACATATCAACAGATCACAAATTAGACTCTAAAAAGTACATTAAAACATTTGCGAAAGACTTATTTAAAGTATTAAGTATTTTCGTAAGTATTTTCGGAGGCCAGTCGTGGCGCAGGGGTACAAAGTGTTCATCGACTGGTTGTGGGTTCGATCCTTACTAGAGGAGATGAAATATTTATTTACATGTATATTTTCATTTCTTCGCTCTGGTGTCGAGGGAAAAGCGCAGCGTTGAGTTCCGCCACTCAACATACAAAGCCTCCAGAAATTGGCGGATAGTGAAGAACGGAGTGTCTTAACACCAGGTGCCTCTGCCTATCCTGCTGTGTGCGGGATACAGTGTGAAAAAAAAAGTATTTTCGTAAAAGTATTGAAACTTTAGTCTTATTTCATCGCTTTAGCAGACTAAGTGCAGCGTTGAGTTCTGCCACAATACGCAAAAAAAGGGAAGAACGCAGTGTCTTCACACTAACTTATCTGAAGCTAAAGAAAAAATATATAATAATATTATATGAATTTGATTATAAGTAATGATTTCATTCAAAACATCCAGTTGTTTCTATATACGTGTAAAGTGTTCAATACAATAGCGTATACACTATGTAACCACAAAATTGTCTAATTGAATGATATTACAAAGCGCTTTAATTAATTATTGCTCAAATGGCTTACGTAGCTTACGTTTACACCACAATAATTATGAATAAAATTGGGGAGATTTTAAAATACCCGTTTCTCATAAGCTGCGGAACTAATCTTAATAAAACTTGCATTATTTTGTTCTAAGTTGTAAAATATTTAATTTAAAATAGTTAAAGCGCTATATGGCTTTTAATTCTCGCGAAATTTGTTGATGAACATAAAGATGTAACAATTAATGTATGTACATATTATGTATGCATAGACATGACAAACCGATAACTTCCTTTTTTGAAGTCGATAAAAAGTTACTTCAAGTACTACGACCGCATTGGAAAATCCGTATAACTTTTAAATGCTGGCATGTAAGCTTTCACAAAACGATACAACTTAAAATATAGAAGTTGGAATATCGGAAACTAAATATTTGCATGCTCATAAATATTGATATAAACTGCACAAAAATCGCAAATTGAGCTGAATTAAAAGATTGCAGGAATTTATTTTATCAGCATTTGCTTATGTTTTTTTTTCAAGATTCGGAAATCATAAATGAAAATTAATGAGAAATATTAAACATTTAAATCTGATTTTATAGCGTTATGCTGTAACCCGTATATAGCAAAAGGCGTGTATAGGCAGGAGGATAGCATCTAGTGTTAAGACACTCCGTTCCTCACTCCGACATACCGTCCAATTATCGAGACAATGTTTGTTGAGTGGCCGAACTCAACGCCGCACATTGTTTTAAACATGTTTATGTTTGTATATTGTACTCAATACAAAAAATACAATAATAATTAATACCGTAGTGCACTCAAATGGCGTAGGATTGGGTACTTAAATGTCACTATGGATTACTGATATGGATAAACATCGTAAAATGAAAAAAAAGTCCTACGTCTAAACTGTTGAGTTATTTTGATTATTTTCTTTAGGTATGGGTTTGAAATATTTTACCCTATATGCTGTTTCCGTAAAAGGAGCGCTGACACTTCCACTCCTGTATAAAAAGCAGAATACAAAAATAAGCACATGCCTATAGCTATCGTTGAGCTCTGACACAACACGCACGCAACCTCACGAGTCCAGGTGGAAAACGAAAAATGGAGTGTCTTGGCACTATTCTAATTACTGCTATGTGATCGATAAAACAATATATAATTTATTGAATTTATAAGTCAACTCTAAATAAAAATTGAATACCGAAAATATAAGAAACCCACAAAGTCATTGTAACACAGTAACAATTAATTTGACATGACAGAGGATTACGCGGATTCGTATCGGATCCACAAATCCGGATTTCCCTGTCCCTTGAGACTGAACGAGTGACAGCTTCCCAATAAAAATGGAGTTCATTTTTTAAAATATACTTTTTTTAGTATACATGTATTTTTGGTATATATGATGACTGACGTAGTTGTCGATATTAATTTAGTAAATAAATTACTTATTTGGGGAACGGAGTGTATTAATACTAGGTTCCCTTTGCCTACCCTGCTGTGTGTGGGATACAGCGTGAAGCTAATTTAGTTATTAATTTGAGGCCGTCGTGGCGCAGCGCACAAGTGTGTGACTGTAACGGGCTCCTCACTTTCCGTCGAATTTTGAAGGCATTGCGCGTTGAGTGGCGGAACTCAACGCCGCGCTTTGCCTGGATACCAGACCCATGAAATGGAAATATAAATTTAAATAAATATTTCATTTCCTCGAGTGAAGATCGAATCCACGACCAGTCGCGTTTACATTTACGTTTTGTGCCTCTGCGCCACGATTGGCCTCATTAATAAATTGAGTCCAATATATAAGTAAAAAGTGTTCAGGTTAGATTAATGGTCAATACTTTGAGCTAAAGATATAATTTTGCGGAGAAAATAAAGTATTTTTTTTTGAGTATTATAATCCACAAACAGTTAGGGATGCTTTGAAATTCTAACCAACTATCTTTGCGTAGCGGAAATTTGTAAAAATCTCCCTGCAGTGGTTAACATTATAAATAAATTATAACACGCTTTTAAGAATTTCAACGTACTACGTAGATAGTGTATGATGTTCAATGAATTTCAAAAAGTTCGATTGAGATTATGGACTGAATCGACAGTCTTTCTTCCTAGTCACAAACTTATTTATTTGTAACTATTGAAACTATTAACTACTACTAACATAATTAAAAAGGAAGTAGTGGCGCGATGGGACTATTAACGAGATATTTGTGAATTCGATTCCTATTCAAATGAATCATTCATACGAGTAAGGATTATATTTAAATTATCCTTACTTCCTAGCTTTGATAAGACATAGCGCGGCGTTGAATTCCACCACTCAACACACAATGTCACTAATTTAAACAGAAAATGTAGAAATATATAAAATCAATACGAATATATTATGAATCTTCATAAACTTAATTTACTCTCATTGGCCTAATGTATACCTTTTTAAATATACAAAATTTTGCGTTTAAGAAATTTTCAAGAAGCGCTCGCTTTTTACGAAATCTCTGATTTATAGTCTTAAGAGTTTACGTTCATAATTTTATTAAGGCGGTGTTTGTCAAAGTTAGCTTAGAAGAAAAGTTGGTTAAGACTTTATAAGGCACCTGAATTTTATTATTTAATGTCTGACTAAAAATTAAACATTTAGATCTAAAATATGAGGCTGTTGTTGGTACGAGCGTGTGATCTAAACGTGACAGTTGTGAGTTCAATTCTCACTCTGGGATATTAATTATTATTTATTACTATTTTAATTTCTTCGGCTTTGTAACAAGGCAAAGTACGACCTTGAGTTCCATCACTCAACACGCAATGCTTCCAAAATTCGAAAAAAGATTCGAGAAAGTATGGAACGGAGTGTCGTAACACTAGTTTAACTCTCTGCCTACCCTGTTATATGCGAGGTACAGCTAGAAGGTGAAAAAAAAAAGATTTAGCGAAAGAGGTATTGGATTTCATTTTCAAGCAGGCATTGGACAGAAATAAAAAAAATAGTCTATAGATATTGACAACATAGGTTAGCTGAACGGGGACATAATATTGAAATTTGCTTTTGTCTTTCTTAAAACGTAATTAGAAATAATAATATTATAAAAAAAAACAAAAAAAGAGTTTTAATATAATAATAATAAATTAATGAAAAGTGAAAAAGAAATTGAATTAAGTAGTTATTAATTTTTACATTCCTAATTTCCCTTGTATATCCTACACTTACCATACTACTACAATAAAAAACGTTTTTTTCCATTTATGAGCGCCATTTTCAAAAATTCTATAGCTTATATCAATCAGTACCATCATTCTGACAAATTCAGCGATAACTCATATATCAAAAACCAACCGTTCCGTACGGCTATAAGGCGTACCAAAGAAATCGAAATTATATATTATTATATTATTGTATTATATTATTTTATTATATCATTTTATTATATTATATAATTTAAAATAAATAATATTATTATATAATTTATTTTAAACTTTCTAAACTGATAAAAATACATAAAATTTCAAAATCAACTGACAACAAATCATAAATTGCTATAGCAGCGGACCTCTGACCTATTTAGTGTTACTAGTTAATTATTTTAAATCAATTTACCAAATGACACGCTAATTACTATGTCCAACGAAATGAAGGTTTAATTTGAATTTACTATAATATATTATTGGATTAAATGTTTATTTGAATTAACTTTTAATATTTTATAAGAAAATAAAAAGCTAACTTAAGAACAATTGGCCACAGAATATTTCCTTTTTATGACTATTGTTATATCGAAGAATATTGAGAATAAGTAGTAAAATGTCATCATGGCGTCTGAATCCACACAGAATAATTAAATATTTTAATTTCCGTGCTCAAAGAAGACAAAGTGTGGTGTTGAGCGCCGTCATTCAACACACAATATTTTGTATTCGGGCTGATGTCTGCTTTTCTTTAAGTGAAGACAATGTACTGAATTAAAACATGGAAAATCATTTAGGTAGATAAATTTTTGATTTAGTTAGATAACGCTATTTGCTTATTTTGATTAACGTTATTGAAAGAGATAAGGCACAGCTTTTAAAATGTTTCTTAAAAGTTGAAAAGTGGCGTCTCGACTCAGCCAAAATTACGTAGCGTAAAAAATATAATTGTTATATAGTGTACTCGGAGAAGGCAAAGGAAAGGAAATCATGAAATTCTAACAAGAATGGATCAAAACGAGTTTAAGTCATAAAATACATGGAAACGAAGATACGAGCCAGTCTTTAATATACTAAGACAGAAAAAATGTTATTAAAAAAAAACGTAATACTTTATATAAGTCTTACATTTATATATATTGTTTGTATATAATGTACAAACTCAACTAAACTGCGATATTCTGTTAAAAGTTCTCCATCCGCATTCGTTATATCGTCGTCGTGCTCCACTTCACTTTGGTTCAGTTCTTTAAAATCTTCTACCGCATGAATTAGTTCAGACATCAAATAGTTTTAGTGACTTCAATTGTGGAATTCTTTCTTGATATTTCCTAGTTGTGCCATATTATATTCTATGCCATATATTTAAATGGTTCAAGGTTTTAAGAAATAATGGCCATTGTGGTACAGTAGGACAGCAACTGACTGTAAACGCGGTGGTTGTGAGTTCGATTTCCATTCGGAGGCATTTCTGCGCCAGAGTCATTTCCATTTTCCCGCTTAGTAGTATAAAATGCGGCGTTAATTTCCGCCATACGTCATGTAATTCGGGCGATTAGTGGAGAATGGAGTCTGCTCTGGTATAGGCGGGATGTTTAAAAACCACATTAGTAAAATATGTAATGGCATCTTTTGTGTTACATAGACGGTTACTATTGTACTTCTCGCGGCAAGACACGTACGAGAGTTCTTACGAAACTGGCATTTGAATGGCGGAACTCAACGCCGCATTTTGTATTTGCAGAGCATATAATTTCCCAAATTTCACAGATAATAGAGAACGGAGTGTCTGTACAATAGATTCTTTCTGCTTATCGTGCTTTGAAGAAAAAAATAGTGTAGCTGAAGAAAACTATATATATATAAAAATCAGCTTCACGCTGTATTCCGCACACAGCAGTGTAGGCAGAGGGAACCTAGTGTTAAGACACTCCGTTCCCCATTTTTCGCCGCATTTAGGAGGTACTGTGGCGGAACTCAACGCCGCCCTTTGACACCAGAGCGAAGAAACGGAAATATAAATTTAAATAAATATTTCATTTCCTCGAGTGGGGATAGAATCCTCAACCGTCGCGTTACAGTCACACCCTTGTGCCCTTGGCCACGATGGCCTCAAACTATATATATAATTATTTTTTTATTTTTAACATTGCAGTGTGATGCGATATAAATAAGCATCCTTAGATCATTAATTCACTCTCATGTTCACTCTCGTAAAAGTATCTATAAAAAGAAAACGACTATAGCCGTAGATTGCCAGCAGATAGATAGATAGATAGATAGAAACACATCGTTTTTGTGTCAAAGCCATCGTTATCTCGATACTTGTTTGGAAACTAATGAGGCTAATCTGTATATTAAATGTTTTATATTCTGTAATTTCCGCCGAATTCTATAGGCGTTATGTATCAATTGACGGGGCCTAACGGCGCGGCTCCAGAGCGAAGAAAAGAATATTGAATATTTCATTTCCTCGAGCGGGAATCGAACCCACAACCTTTCACGTTTACAGTGACACGCTTGGTCCCCTTTGCTACGACTGGCCACTATATATTCGTTACGGTGCAATATTTTCATTATATATATTTTCACTAAAGGATCTTATGAAATGTAGTTTAATGTAATAAATATGTAGTAGAAATTTATTGAAACCATTGCTCTGATTTCAAATACTTTTATTAGAAGTGGCTGTGTCGAAAAATTTTATAGCAATTTTTCATTTTTCGTAGCAAAACCAAAAGGGAATTTAATAGAAAATGAAAAGAAAAATGTATTTGATTCTCTAAAATGGCTTAAAAAAATAAATGAGAGTATGACTGGTCAAATAGACTGGTTGTGGGTTCGATCTCCACTCGAGGAGATAAAATATTTACTTACATTTATATTTTCATTTCTTCGCTCTGGTGTCGAGGCGAAGCGCTGCGTTGAGTTCCACCACTCAACACGCGATGCCTCCAGAACTCGGCGGAAAGTGGAGAACAGTGTCTTAACACTAGATTCCCTCTGCCTACCCTGCTGTGTGCGGAATACAGCGAGAAATTGATTTTTTTTAATCAAAATAAATGTAAATAAAAATACAAATTTGGAATGTAAAAATGGAGCAACCTACTCCTCGTACGCTGACGCACCAAAACTTGTGAGAGTAATTGAGGTCCAGTGTGAACATTATACTATAGCCTCGCTAGTTTATTTAACTTGGTTCTCCAGGAAAGCAATAATTTATCTCCACCTATCCCTCAATATACAGGATCTTTCTAGCCTCACGCTGTATCCCTGAATATTGGGGTAACGGAAATGAATTATTGTGAAAGCACTCACCTTCCGCCCATTTTCCGAGACTTTTAAACAATTTTGTTGAGTGGCGTAACTTAACGTTGCGCTTTGTCTTGTTATCGGTAAGTTGGAAAAATTGAAATATTTTTCACACCAAGTGTCGTTTATATTCAGACACTCTGCCGCTTCGTAACGATAGCCTCGAACTTGATAGGAAATGTATGATGACTGGAAAATGTCTGACATAAAATTTTATTTAATCTCATCTCCTGAACTCTACGGTACAGTACAGAGCAAGTAAAGGAACGAAACGCTACAATGTCATTAGGAAGCCATGCATACAAATAATATAAATGTTGTTCAAATTTATATTATACTAGCGGCCTGCTCGCGGCTTTGCCCGCTTGAATT
>JAAIXJ010000011.1:945458-1002302 GCA_013403705.1 Heliconius hermathena | reverse complement strand
GGAGTTCATAAGATAAAGTGAGTTTTATTGTTTTATTATACATTTATTTAAACTTTCTCATTGTATTTTTTTTATTAATATTATCTAAGCTAATGATAATCCAGGTATGATATTTGATTAATTTGATAGTAGCATAATTATTGTAGTATACGAAAAATATTTTTTTTTCACTAAGTACAATGGCATCATACAGTCGCCATGACAGATTTTTTTAACGGGTGACATTTTACTTCAGAATTCTTCTTAGCAATCCAAGTAGGATTGCTAAGAAGAATTTATGTAATCAAGAAAGTACTAAATCCATTCAGCGGTTATGGAGGTATGAGGTAATAAAGAATATATTATACATACATACATATATTCACACAAGATACACACGATAACCCTTTCTTTACAGTCGGATGAAAACGGGAGAGCTTGTGATCTTCTTTTGCGTGCGCTGCGTATACGGTTACGCAAAAAATATTTATGACGGAATTGTTCCCCTGTAAAAGTTTTAAATAAAATTCCGCGACACCAGGTAGGTACTCGTACATATCTATCGTCTAAAGATAATAATTTTTTATGTTAGGTACGTGTGTAATACATTCCGGTCCTTAAAAAAAACCTTTGTTGTCCGTCTGTCTGTCTGTCTGTCAACCGTCTATCTCGATACTATACCATATTAAACATTCTAACTATCTTTATACCTTACTTTATAAGAGACATGAGATAATGTGTAATTGTTGTTACAATAATACGTAGACAATTATTTATTATTTATTATATTTCTAATACATCATTTAAAATAATTACAGATAAAACAACATTACCGCCGAACAGATCTTATATACTCATAAATAAAATTAAATACAATAAAGGCCAGTCGTGGCGCAGCGGCACGAAGTATGACTGTCAAAGCGACTGGTTGTGGGTTCGATCCTCACTCGAGGAGATGAAATATTTACCTACCCTGCTGTGTGCGGGATACAGCGTGAAGCTGATTTAATATTTTTTTTTAATTAAAATTAAAATTATGTTGCATTTGCTTACAAAAAATTATGATCATAGAATCGCTCTAAGTTGCTATAAGTAAAAACTGAAAAAAAAAACAAGAAAGCAATTTAGTTTACTAAATAAATAAACGGGCGAAGTCGCGAACAGATCACTAGTGACTAATAATATAAAGCTTACTTTATTTCTGTATAAAGTAACAGTCTGGCAACGTAATTATCCCCTAAATCCCAGGCCAATTTCAGTGTTTAAGAAAGATAAACGAGAAGGAAACACATCTATCCGTCGAACCTTGAAACTTTGTTTGATAATTATTTTTGCTCGAGTTAACTAATGATATAAGAAAGAGAAATCAGAGAATTAAGTTCTTGTTTACCTACTTTAAAAATACATCGTAGCATTATTATAAAGAATATAAATTACATGAAATTCTACAAAATGAATGATTTAGGTAGAGCAGTATTTTTATTTGAGGTCTTAAATATCGATATTTTATAATGTAATGTAATTTTTCAATGTTGTATTTATTTATCCTCCGTTGGGCTCCACATCCGAAAAGGAAAAAATGGATCCGGGAGAAATGGATTCTTATAGAATCACTTTGTTGTCCGTCTGTCCGTCTGTCAAGATCGTTTATCTCGAGATCGCGTGGAAGTATCCAAGTGAAATTAATATCAAATATTAAGATCTATTATCCCTTGAAGCAGAGAAAAAATCAAGCTTCTAAGCCAGCGCAATCAAAAAATACGAGAATTTATGCACCGATTTTGCTGCATTTTGTATAAAATTCGCCACGTAATCAGAACCTATAGAGTACTTCCCGTAAACCTGCGAAATTTGGCACGAAATGATTTTGAATGACTTACAATGCAAATAAAGAAAAAATCCGAAACGTGAAAATTAGTTATTTCATCGCAAAAAAAAAACATTACAAACCTATGTTGGAAATGAACTTTCATACAAAATATATGTCTGCAAACTTAAGTTGGTTAAATTCATATTCAGCTTTCTATTATACTCTTATATTGGTTGTACATTTTCGTGGCAATTGTGGCGCGGCAGCACAAGTGTGTGACTATAAACGCGACGGTTGTGGGTGCGGCTCCCATTCGGGGGAATGAATTATAGGCAAAGCAAGGCTTTGCATTCTGCCACTCAACAAGCAATGCTTCGAAAATTCGGCGGAAAGCGGGGAACAGAGTGTCTTAACACTACTACTGGACATAGTGTGAAGCTAAAATAATTTTTCGTTGACTTACAAGCCTGAAATTGGTATGGAAGGCGCGGAGGGGAAACGATTCGCACTTAACCAGGCAGCCAGTTTTTTTTTTAACTTTTAGTAGATAACTCTTAACTCTAATACAGTTTTTCCGAAAACTAATTCAATTTCCTTCATATTTTTTTTTTCATTTTTTCTTTTGACACACATATATATACAGGATGGAAGTGTCAGCGCTCCTTTTACGCGAACAGCATATAGGGTAAAATATTTTAAACCCATATCTAAAGAAATTAATCAAGATACCTCAACCATCAGTTTAGATGTAGGATTTTTTTTTCATTTCACGATGTTTATCCATACCTGTATTTCGTGTGACACAGTCACGCATACATACCAATAACGTAAACACATCTACTAAAAAAAGCTACTAAAGGTTAAACAATTTTGAACTTTGCTGCCAATACATAAAACTCTATTTCGGAATGAGGCGTATGCGGCGGTTTCCCTTTGATAGGTTTATGTGTGCGTCGTCGTCGTTCTTGACAAATGGCGTTTTATATTACAACAATCATTTTATCATTTATTTTGTTTAAAAAAATCACTTTTTCATTTTTGGGATTTTTTTTAATTGGCTTTTATAGAGTAATTAAAACTGTGGTTTCATTTAAAGTGGTGCTGACACTTTCACCCTGTGTAGACACACATCAACAATCAAAACCCACACACGATTAAAATAAACATAGATTACCTAAATCTGATTATGTAGTTTATAGTAGCTATGTATTCATAGTTAGTAGTAGGTACTCGTAAGTACTTATGTAGACATGTAACCTTGCAGTGGAACGGAGCAATGCAAAAAGCAAGCACGTAAATAATTCATTGTTTCAGTTCTACTTCTACAGAGCCGGATAACTTTTAGGTCACTGTATGAATCAAGTACAAGATAAACTTTTTAAAAGTAGATACAGTAAAAAATAGGCCAGAACTTTGGGTTTTAGGTAACAGACTTATCAGACTGACTTTACTGTCTGTTGTAAGTTAAACGTCTGCATATGTATGAGTATTTTCAAATTGATGGCTTTCTACAAAATTCACTAAAATTCACTGCATTATAGGTAAGTAGGATGAAACCTACATTTGATAACAACAGAGTAATGACTAATTAAAATTATGTATTAAGTAACTAATAGATATTATTAAATAAAAAATAAATAAATCAGTTTCACGCTGTATCTCGCACACAGCAGGGTAGGCAGAGGGAACCTAGTGTAAAAGACTCCGTTCCCCACTTTCTGCCGAATTCTGGAGCCATTGCATGTTGTTGTGGCAGAACTTAACGCCGTGTTTTGGCTCGACACCAGAGCGAAGAAATGGAAATATAAATTTAAGTAAATAGATATTATTAGTATTATTATTATACGATGTTTAGAGAGAGAGAGAGATGTGTAGAGAGATTAGAGAGATGACGAGAGGCCGGTCGTGGCGCAGCGGCACGAGGTGTGACTGCAAAATCGACTGGTTGTGGGTTCGATCCCCACTCGAGGAGATGAAATATTTACTTAAATTTATATTTCCATTTCTTCGCTCTGGTGTCGAGGTTAAGCGCGGCGTTGAGTTCTGCCCCTCAACACGCAATGCCTCCAGAATTCGGCAGAAAGTGAGGAACGGAGTGTCTTAACACTAGGTTCCCTCTGCCTACCCTGCTGTGTGCGGGATACAGCGTGAAGCTGATTTAATTTTTTTAATTTTATGTTTATTCTGTCCGTTCTCCAACTTCTGCACAATTTCAAGACATTGGGCGACAACTCCCCAGTGCTTTGTTTTTTTAACCAGGATCTATTAACAAATACCAGTCACGACGACCAACGACTTGTTGTCTATGATTCATTGTCGAATTCTGACTTTTGACCTACTGTGCTATGTAACCATTTCAAAAAATATCAGCTAAAGTCTATTTTTTAGTTTATTTAATAAAATTTAACAAATCTATTTTCTACTCACAGAGGTAGTTAATTTAGGGCAATCCAACATGATGTACCGCAGTAGCCGATCCAGTCAGTACACGGAGAGGCTTATAACTTCATTCCGCCTCGCAATTACGTTGCAGTCGGTTTTTTGCAGCGCAACTGTGTGGTATTCCAGAACATTTGAACAACTGCAAACATTCGTCATTAGTTAACATTATTCACTTGAATGCCTTGTTTTTCAACGTCTGCCTTTTAATGAAATGCTTTCAAGTAAAGCACCTACTTAAGTGCCTATTGTTTCGTGAGGCGTCGCTTTCCATACACGAATGAATTGTCTTCTTTGGGATTGCCTAATTAAATATTAATGCTAATTGGTTAGAAAATACTGAAACCCAAAAAAAGAAGAAAAAATTATCACGTCTGCCGTCTACCGGGAAATATTACGAGATTTATCTCTTCTCTTATAACGACTTTATATAGTATGGGAAGCAAAATCATTAAAATTTCATGTAACATTAAAGTATCCCCATAATACCCGTCGCACTTCCTTGCGATGAAAATAGAAATGCAATTCCCAAAACACGTAGGGTTGAGCCACTTTACGCGCTCGGTGCGTACGTACGTGATTACAGTCTAAATATTCCACTTTATTGTACAATCCTCTCTTTGTGATGTTAAGAAGAGTATACGTTTAAATAATTTATGCAAATGTCAGTGGCTAGGTCTTAGTATATTTACTTAAACTACTGTACAGAAGTATGACTATAGATTATTATATGTTGCTATTCATTTGCTTAGTAAATAAGTTGCCTTACAAGCATATTTAAAAATGGCTCACAAGTCCGAGATCAATCTTGATTTGCTGTTCATTCATAAATTGTATATCTATATAAGTTAACGGCATCTCAAGATCGATCTCAGATTTAAGAATGATTTATAAATACATGCCTTAGACATGAGGTTGTTGTAACGCAGTGGTATAAATGCGACGGTTATGGGTTCGAGGGCTACTCGGGGGAGAACGAAACAAAACGCGACGTTCAGTTCAATGTCTCGAAAATTCGTCGGATAGTGGTTTATATAAAAAAAGATAATGTGCGAGTCGGACTCACCCACCAAGGCTTCCGTACGAATTTCAGAAAAGATATATGTCAACGGAAAGTACAGCTTGTAAAAGTTGACAAGCTTAAGTTTGCGGGCATATACACTCATTTTGTATAAAATGAACTACAAATATAACTTTGAAATGGTATTTTCTGTAAAATACTTATACATTTTCACTTTTGCAATTTTTCCTTTGTTTGTATTGTAAGTTCTATCTAGATGCCAAATTTCATGACAATAGATCCCGGGGAAGCACCCTATAGGTTTTGATTACGCGGCGAATTTCATATAAAATGCAGCAAAATTTATGCATAAATGCTCATATCTTTTGATTGCATTGTATTTTCTAAATTTCCAGGAACTATCTGAATATATTTGATCTGAATATTTAAAATTAATCGCAGCTTCATTGATACCTTAACGCGATCTCGAAATAAATGGTCTTGACAGACAGAGAACGAAGTTATCTTATAAGTGTTCAGTTTTTACCTTTTGAGGTACGGAACCCAAAGAAGAATATCAGAACATTAATAACTAAATTATAACATAACTTCAAATAGATAGAATTCCATAGAAAATACACCAATACTTTAATAGAATAGCGACATGCAATATACACGCACGATCAACACAACCACTGTAACAAGATAAAATCTGAATTCGAAATGGGTCATTATAAACGGTAGGTATTTAATTGGCCTAATTAGTAGATGAAATTAAAATTCATAAAAGCCTAGCGAGGCTACGTAAATACACTTTGTTTGTGCCAGCGGCTAAACAACCTGTTATTAGAGCAACATTTGAACAGTTATTTCCATCAAATGTTGCATGCTTAGAAACAATTGAAATGTTATTCAGCCGATGGTTACGTATTTCTATTGTTGATTTCAAAATGGTTTGATTTGACAACAATCGGTTAAAGTATAGCTGAGTAGTGCTTGCTGTGTTCCGTGAAAATGCCGATACTTAGGTACTATGCTAGTAGGTATCGGAAAAATGTTCGTATAATATTTCGAATGCAAATGACAGCCTCGTGTAGGTATAATACTACTGTAATAGTGAACTAATAAAGAAAAAAAATTTTTTTTTCAGCTTCACGCTGTATCCCGCACACAGCAGGGTAGGCAGAGGGAACCTAGTGTTAAGGCACTCTGTTCCCCACTTTTCGCCAATTGCTGGAGGCATTGCGTGTTAAGTGGCGGAACTCAACGCCGCGCTTTTCTCCCGACACCAGAGAGATATTACTATTTAAAAGTATATGAAAAGATGCAGATGTATATACGTTCATGCGATACTCGAACTACTTATTCTTTACCGTTTGATCACAAAGGCGAAACCGCAGGTAAAAATAAAAAATAGAAAAGTAGTACCTAAGTAGATGATTCTCGGTACATAGGATTTTTTTTGTTACATATCATCTAATACGACACGTTACATTTATTTCTTTTTACCTTTTTAGGTATTATGATAGAAGGAACAAAATGTTCAAATAAACAGAAAAAGGTTCTGATAGGACTAACGCTATTATTGTTTGGATATAAAACTGCGAAGGCTAAATCAAATAATAAAGGTAAATTGTGTTATCGTCCCAGATTCACATAAATGAAAATAGCCCCGTAAAAATGTGATTTATTGTAGGTAGGCTCATACCTGTTATTTTTATTTTTCTATTATAAAGTTGAAATTTCCAAGTAGTAGACAAAATTTAGTCACTAATATTTAATTTATGTTAAAAAATTACCGACATATATTATATAGATTAAAAGTGATACAATAGCTTTAAATCTAACAAATAACAAAAACAGCGCGATAATTGTGTGTTTGGCTCCATTCGGGAATGATTATATTTCAATTATTTTCCATGTCCTCGCTCTGGAAGTGGCGTTGGATATCGCTGCTCAACACGTAATATCGCCAAAACTTGATGGAATGTGGAGTGGAGTGGATGGAGTGTCCCAACACAATATTCCCTGTGCGTACCCACATATGACATAAACGAAAAAAAGTAAAGCTGAAAAATGAAAAAAAAAACTGTAAAAAAATATTTTTTCAAAAATTTCACCGTACTTGTAGCACTAAAACGCATATTATACTATAATATTTTTTTTGTTTTAAAAAAATAACTCTTTTTTTAAATAGCTGTCTTTTAATATATAAATGTTATATTTAAAAAACTAAAAGTAAAGATAGTTATTAAAAAATAAAATATACACATTATTTTGTGAAGAATTTATTAATCTGTTAATACAATATCTAGGCATTATCAGCCAAATTAAAATTAAAGTAAGCTAAACAAAGCTATAGTTTACTCCAGACATTTTTGCTAGCATTACTATGAAGTGACAATCTCAAAAAAAAATTGAAATCATCATTACAAAATTAATCCACTTGCAACCTCTTAAAACAAATATTTTTAGAATACAACAAAGGCGTTATTACTAAATACGTGTGCATTAAAAGCATTAAGAAAATAATATTACTAAGAGCTTTCTTTAATATTAAAATATTTCTTTTGAAATTTATTTATAAATATACAAATTCCATCAGATATAGATAATTATTAATTCAAATAATTAAAAAACAATATAATATACACTATGCGACACACTAAAAAATAACAGTATATTTCTCAAGCAAAAGATTTTTTTAGTGTGTCACATAATATAACGAGAATGTTTATTTACCAAAGCTCTTATAGACTGAGGGTCATTTTACACAAGTTTTTATATGTACTAATATATATTAAAGTTAGTGTATAGCCCATAGGGGCCATCCATAAGTGACGTCACACGTTAAGAGTTGAGTTCAGTTCTTAGTTTGTGGCGTTCCGAGCGTGCTAATTCAGCAATAATCTTAAAAGTGTTGATGAAGTGTGACATTGTATGACAAGGAGTAGCGGGAGGTCCTTAATTTCGTGACATCACATTTCTAAATAAAATGTACACATATTTTCGGAACTGTTTTAATTTAATAATTTCTAAGTGTAATATTACCCAAATCTAACATTTGAGTTTTAGGTACAGTAAATGTGACCAAATGTGACAAGAGGTTAGGGTCAAAAAATGATGAAATTTGTGTAACGAAATTAATGGATAGCCCTTTATGGTAGTTAAAAGTGAAGTTTGTTAGCATGGACGGTGATCTGGACCGCGTCTGCGTGGTGCTGCCTTCAAAATGTTATCTACACGAAGGATGACTTCAGCGGCTTCAGATGCTGAGAGGAGCACTTGCCGCTTCACTACGTACGATTCAGTAATACCGAGTTTCTTCATGTCTCCCACACGACCATTTTCCATATCTAAAAATGTAAATAAATATATGTAAATAGGTTAGACATAAATTAGAAATCTTATTTCATATGAAGTAACGTCTCGTTTAAGCTCAGTCATAGTGCAAGTGTACAAGCGTATGAATGTTAACGCGACAGGTTGTAGATTCGATTCCCACCCTAGGAAATGAAATATTCAATATTTTAATTTCTTTGCTCTCGCGTCAAGGCAAAGCGCGGCGTTGAGTTTTGCTACACAACAAGTTAGCCGAAGCGGCAGAAAGTGGGGAGCGGAGTGTCTTAACACTAGGCTATCCCGCAGTGCGGTACATGCGGTATATACAATGAAGCTACAATGCAGAATTCGTTACAAATTATTTATTGTAATGAACATAATTAACTGAGGCACAGTGTTTGACTGTGAATGATGCAGTTGTGTTTTTACGCTGTATTCCTATGTCGCCTGCTTAATACCCAATATTCAAAACATAGTGTCGATTACAATAAATCAACGCAACTCTTTGTTTTGTTGCCGAAGTGAAGAAATAAATATAACAAATTCCTCCTAGTGAAGATCGTACACTATAAACAAAACGTGGTCCAAAATACCTAATCCCATAGTGTTCTCCCCCTGGGCGTGGTTGGCGCGCAGGCGGGCCACCAGGTCGGCGCTGTCGTAGCCGGCGTTGTCGGCCACGGCGGCGGGCAGGCGGCGCAGCGCCGTCGCGAACGCCTCCGCCGCCGCCGCCTGCTTGCCGGCCGTGCGCGCCGCCGCCCGCGACGCCGCCTCCGCCATCAGCATCTCGCTGGCACCTGGCCGAATAGACAGGCGTCTTACTTTCAAGTTCTAATGGCGTTTATCATTTTAATTACAACACATAATATACATTGAAAACTAAACTTTAAATTAGCTAAGAACATTCTAAAGTTTTATATATTTAAAATTTAAAAAGAAACTTAAAAAACAAATTAAGTAAAACGAAATTTAAAAAATTGTGAGTGCTTACCACCACCAAACACCACTTTAGGCTCCTTTACAGTTGCGGCCAGCACGCAAAGAGCATCGTGTAGGGAACGTTCAGCCTCATCAATCACTTGCTGAGTAGCTCCACGAATGACGATAGTGCAGGCAGCACCAAGTTCTACTCCAGAGAAACGTATCAAACATTCATCACCAATAAGTATCTGAAACATAAAAAGGGCAGGCATATATTATATTTTTGTGATCTTTATCACATTAAGTTTACCAGAGCTAATATATAATTTTAAAAAAATTAAAGAAAAAAAGAAGCAATAAAAACTATAAAAATTACTTATATCTATTGCGTCAGTTGTGAGTTTCATTCCAACTTAAGGAATTTATACAGTATTATCAATTAACTCTCTGGTAACAAAACAAAGTCTAATTTGCAATGTCTCGAAAAATATGTAGAATGTGGAGAATAGAGTATCTTAACAATAGGTGTCCTACCTACGGGAAGCAAAAAAAATTGTTTTAAACTATAGATTAATATTTCATTTGCAAATGAATCATTACAAAAACTAACAATTTTAGTTATACAGTCTCGGCTATATAAGAAAAACATTAATAATGAAATTACATATAAGTTTAACATACCTGCTCAATGACCTTGCAGTGGCCAAGTTTGACTTTATCGGGTGAATCAAATGTGGATACAATTTCGCCTCCAGTAACAAGAGCGAGACGTTCAATACCGTCAAAGTCAGCATGTTCTATAGCCATCACACCAGCATCAGCAAACAATTGCTCAGGATAATTGTAAATCAATTGCCTATAAATTGATAAATTACTTAGAATTCCTATAATGGTTCAAAAAACATGACAACTTAATATAAATTTCAATAATTATTACAATTGCTTGAAAATGTTATATTATGATGGTGCATGCTTTATAAAAACATCACAAGTTATAATCTACACATATAAGAAAAATAGAAGTGATTAATCTCTGTATATGGAAGATATGTGAGAAAATTTAATACTGAAGACAGTTATCAATGTAATAGGATATGGATTTTTAGATTTCTGTCTGTCTGGCTGTGTGTTTGTTCACGCTAATCGCCTTAACCTAACTTATAATTTAGTATCATTTTATTTAAACAGTTCATAAATATAAGCATTGTGCCAATATAAAGTATATAGTTTAACAAAATTGCTACATAATAACTTCTTTATTGGCTGAAACTTTAGTTTTCTATTTATGTATATCTGTAGAACACAAAAGTCATTCAAATTAGTATATAAATAATTGTGTATTTCTAGCAGGTAAAGCTGTGAGCGGGTTACTAGTATTAAAATAAATTTCTGCAGAGATATAATTAATACCAATAAAAATGGTAACACACATAAAAACAATTATTATAATATATAAGTTGAGACTCTTACCTATTTATAAATACATTACATTTGTGACCTAGGATTTTGTTCACTTTATCTTTCATTTTTTCCTTCTCAGCCACCTCTAATTCAGCAATTTTAGCCATAGAGTCCACTTTGATAGTTGAACCAAATACTTTTATTTTGTCAGTGTCCATGGGAGTATTAGCTATGAGAATGTTGGCATTTTCTATTCTTTTAGGTTGATGTACTCCAACCTATAATTAGACAAAATAAAAATCATATGTTTGAATGTTTGTTTATTGCGATTGTTTGTCACAGCTTGAGGTATCAATAAATTAATTTTCAAAAAATTATGTTTCTTTCCACACTGTATCCCGTATATAGCTGGAAAGGGAGATAGAACCAAGGGGTAAAACTCTCTGCTCCCAACTTTCCCCTATTCACGATACATTATGTGTTGGGTGGCGAAACTCAACGCTACACCTTGCCATTATACCAGAGCAAAGAAATGAAAATATATAATCCCCTCAATGGGAATTGAACTCACAACTGTCCTGTTTCAACCACATTTGCACCACGACGGCCTCTTTTTGTAATATTTTTACATTTATACACATACTTATTAATAAGCCAAAACTTTAGCCTAGGATAAGGAGTGAGGCTAGAAAAAAGAAAAAGATTAGAACAGGTAAATGAAGTTGTATATTTGGGAAGTATGTTTAGTAAAAGCAGGTACAGAATGGACATACAAAGGTGTATTACTACTGGGTAACAGAATTAACTGTGCTTTGTCCACATTAGCGGGCCCAAATGTGACCGTAAAAAAATCATGAAATTGTGTGACGTAATTTATGGATGGCGCCTAAGAGACGGCAAAACGTCAACATAGCTGCAGATTTGGTCTGAACTTTGAAGAAGAAGAAAAGGAAAAATCTATAAGTTGTGATGATGCAATCTATTTATAGCATCAGTCAGTGGAGTCAGTTTAGGTCTTGAATCCTCAATGAAGAGTAACATCATATGACATGTATTAATAGTGCAAGGATATCACACAATGAATAGGAAGGAGTGTAAAAAGGATATACAATGCAAGAAAGAAAAGAACCTCTGCAGGGGAGTTGTTTGACTTTAATAACAATTGGATTGGATGTTATTGGAACAACAGAAAGGGCAGCAGGGTCTATAGCATTTGGTTCTCCCATCTCTCTGGCCTGCTAGGAATAAAATCTGAAGATAACACTATGAACATACCTTTTTGTTTAGCAAAAAACCTTCATCTAAGAAAGATTCCTCAAGCAAACCACCAGAAATTTTAATGATTTGTATGGCTTTAAGATTTCCAGAACCTTTTAACCTTAAGACTGCATCAACAGCTAATTTAGTAAAATGCCTAAAAATAAAAAATATATATATGTTAACTAACAACCCAAACTTCACCAGCTTTATCTAATTACTATATTATAGTTAATTTATACAAAATCTAATTCAAATTTTAGCCTGTGCTATTTTGATTGATTTGATTTAATTGATTGATCTGTTCAGTAGTTCTATCATCAAAGTGGAACAAATCATCCTCATAAACAGCAGCAGCATCCTCATAAACTTTCACATTTATAAAATTAGTCATATAACATTAAAGGTACATATATTCAATATTGTATAATTAGATATTTAAATTTTCAATACATACTCTTTATGATTAGAAAGGATTTTAGAGCTAAGTGTGGTGCGAGCAATGTTCTCCAGATCACTCCTTAAAGCTGCTTCATTCATGTTTTTTTCATGATCAAAACTAGCTTCAGCTAAAGCCTGCCTGGCTGCTTCCACAGCAATGCGCCAACCAGCAATAATTGTTTGTGGGTGAAGCTTCTGTTCAACCAACTTTTCTGCCTCTCTTAACAACTCGGCAGCTAGAGTATTAAAACAATACATTACAATATAATAAGCATTATTGTACACAAAAATATATGCATTACATACAAAGTCTGATTATATCACTGGGGAATTTAATTTCATATATAGATTATAAAATGATATAAGCTTATATCTATATTGGTAAGTGAAAATAATGTTACCTAGAACTGTTACAGATGTAGTACCATCACCTACTTCTTCGTCTTGAACTTTAGACATATCAACTAAGATTTTAGCGGCTGGATTGTCAACTCCCACAGATTTTAAAATGGTAGCACCATCATTTGTGACTTCAACCTATGAAATGTAAAAAAAATAAGTATTTAAAGAGAATACATTTAAAGACTTGTACCATACAATCAATAGCATTTGCAAATAATATACTTGGCCTGCATTTCTTCCATAAGATACCAATATTTTATCCATGCCTTTAGGACCAAGGGTACTTTTTACTAAATCACCAATTGCAATGGCCCCGATAAAACTGGACATACGAGCCACTTCGGCTTTTTCTTCTTCAGCCTCATTCTTTAAAATCCTTATAGGGTTTAGCGAAACCTGTAAGTAAATTGGTTAAAAAATGTAAAAATGTGCACATGTGCGGCTACATCAAATAGCCTGATTATTATGAATGATAGTAATAGCAAAACTTTGCAAATAAAAATCTCTTACCATTGTGAGTTATTGTTTGATATTAAATAGGTGTTGAAATACGAACTACTGTAAAACCCAAGAATTGTGTACAAATTTATTATAAGCAAGATATAATACGGTATGAATCCTCAAGTTCCGGATTATAGATTAAAAATAAAAGAAATGATCAAAAGACAACTTTACAATATGATTAAAAGTTTTCATAGAGTAAGTAGAAAAAGCAGTGCTACCAACAAAAGAAAATGTTAACATTCTTAAAAATTTCACCTTACAAATATGAATTATAAATTACTGTATATGCCGAACTGATAAAAAAAACATAATAATTGATAAAATACACATAACACTCTAATGATATATCCATAGCATAAATTTTTTACACATCACACTGTTTTTGACATATAATAATATATGTGTCGACTTTTCTTTAATCTCTTATACTCAAGAACTATATTTTTTGTGTGTTCGATTTCTCTATCATTTGGGGACCGATTATACAAAAATATATCTTTTAAAAAGGACGTACTTCCCAGGTTGTCCCATTGACACCAGGTCAGGAATAGAATCTTTTAAATATTACAAGGACTTATAGAATACTAGATGAATAAGTTATTCCGATAAGCTGCTGATTATAGGTATAATCACTCAACTCCTAACGTTATTGTCTTTATACATAACTTTTAGATTACATAAATTGTATAAATGACCTAAAAAGAATATAGAATGTACATCGTAATGTAGATGTTAATAGTAGCAGTGTAGTTATTAATATTAATATAATTGATATTTTCAAACGCTAAATTAACAAAAATAAAAACAAAAGTAAAAAAAGCGTTTTTATATATAAAACGATTTTGTTTTGGTTTATTCTAGTTATATTGAAGAATTTGAATTATTGTTTTTTTTATAAAACTGTAGGTACAGTAGAAATTCGATTAACCAGACTAATTGTTGTAGTTAGGCATTCGGATAATCGAAAATCCGGAATTTATAAAAAAGCGGATTTTGTGTATGCGAGTATATAGTAAATTCTGTTATCCAACTCTCCTGAAGACAGACTGGAGGACATAGCAGCGAAACGTGCCAGTTAAAGAGCTACAGCCACATATCGCAGTAAGAGTTATCACCACTAAAAGATAAACTTGAAACTGTGGAGGGGCAAAAGCTCATATAATATTTATTTACTATACAAACCGGTATGAGCCCGGACTTAAACGGCGTAAGATATCTCAAAATTTCATTGTATCAGATTTAACCAGAGCACGTTGTTTTGTAATCATACTCCGTGCTACTTTCAGCTGTTAAACAGTCAGTATCAGTGCAATTTCCCTCACAAGCCAAACCCACCGCCTGACCTCGAACTAGTCTTCAACGCATGAAAAACCGATAAGCGGTTGAACCTGACGATATTCTGATCAGAGCGTGAAAATCTTTGTGCTCTCTTAGTATGTTCATGCTTACTGACCTTTTTAACCAAATTCTAAATACTGGAAAGACGCCACAAGAGTGGCGATATGTGTTATTATGTCCCTTTTTGCAAGGATAGTGGCACTTTTCAAGATTGTGGTAGTTATTGGATATTCAGCTTATGAGTTATGCCAAGAAGAACTCTGAGTCAATATGGATTTTAGCCAGGATCGGGCATTATGATGGACACACATAGGGAAAAAGGAAAGATCTACATGTGACCTTTATTGATCTGCGGAAGGCCTTTGCATTGCGATCCAAAGGGATTTCTGAGGCCAATGTTGACATTATCAGAGATATAAGTATACCACGATTCTGCTGCTATAGTGAGGACTTACGTTGTCTATACCAAGCCCTTCTAGATTACGGTTTAGTAAGGCTCGGCTCTTACATCCAAAACCAGCCTTCACTCTTCGCCCCGCCCCACGACATGGTCTAGCCAATGGTCTAGACACCGAGTACGACGCAAAAACCGTGCAAAGTGGAATAGACCAACGTGGTTTTTATACATTTATACTTACTTGAATATAGCCTAAGTTCGGGGTTTCTGCTTATTTTCTTTTTACCATTATATTTTTAAAAATATCGTTCCGTATACAATAATACTAAATTCTATAGCCTGTTAAAAATATTTAATCTGTAGTTACCGTCATGGTAAAATAACAATAATTTGTAATTCACTCGTTTGTCATTTCCGTATCATAAGTGTAAAGCGCCATATTTGTTTGTGATTGTCTTTCTATCATAAAGTATTCTATTTTTATTTCAAATCTGTAATCTATATTAGCAAAATAATGGATAACCCAAGTGGAACATCAGGACCAAGAGTAAGCGATAAACGCTTAGCTCAAACTCAAGCTAAAGTAGATGAGGTTGTGGGTATTATGCGTGTCAATGTCGAGAAAGTTTTGGAAAGGGATCAAAAATTATCGGAATTAGACAATAGGGCTGATGCCCTACAACATGGCGCTGCACAGTTTGAACAACAGGCTGGTAAGCTAAAAAGAAAATATTGGTGGCAAAACTTGAAAATGATGTTGATTATTGGTGCTATAGGAGCGATACTGCTCATTATTATAATTGTCTGGGCTACATCAGGATCTGGATCGTCTAGTGCGCCAGCACCAGCACCAACACCACTGCCAGCACCAACTACAGCTCCTGTATCTGATGCATCAGGGCGATAATTTTTCAGAGAAATATATGTTTATCTTATTTTGTCTTACATATGATTCATACAACAATTGAACAATTTATGACTGATTATATTGATTGAAAGCAAAAAAAACTATTTTATGCTGTATTAAACTAGACCTTTTTAAAGGATTTGCATAGCTTTTGTTATATTGTACACCATTTTTGAAACCGATATTCGATATATATTCTATAAAATAAATTTTAACTGAAAATATAAATGACCAGTGCTATTTATACCTTTAAAATAAATATACTATTTTTAGAAACATCATTCTTAAGATATACTTACTTAAAAGTATGTATGTAATTTTATGCCAACTTTTGAAATATTGTGTTAAATATTATAAAATGTCTATTTATATAATGTCTAAGATGTTTTTGGAACTTATTTATCGCTTATATAGGCCTATTTGTATGTAAAATATATTTCCAAAAAAATACAAAAATTGTTTCTATATAGATAACTTAGTTATTTGTTGTATAGATTGTTATAAATGTGTCATCAAATGAACTTTAATATTGCTTTTTTTATGTATGCCAGCTTTATTTCAACTAACAAGCACAATTTGTATAAATTATATTAATTATTAAAGCACAAAAGTTAATTGATAGTTTTGTTTGTAACTTGATATTGATTCTTAATTGTATTATTTAAGGAAAGGAAGGGATCTTGGTTTGATTCATTTACCGATTTTGCATTTCTGTCTGTTGACAGCTAACCCCCAATGGGACCAAGAATTATAATAATAAACAGAGCCTAAGGTCCTTCAGTTTCTGATACTGTCTTTATAGTAAAACATGTAAGTTAATCTTTTATATTAAATCTACATTAATATCTATGTCTAGGTGTTTTATATTATATAAAAGAAATAAATGTATTTTATTGCATTGTGCTGTGATTTCTTAGCCATTTGTTATCTACATGTTCTAGACATTATCAGTACTTAAAGAACAGATAAGACCAAAGATTGTACACACATGTATTTATCTATGTGAAATGTATATCTTTCTTTCCAATTTATCTTTTAGAGAATATTTAAAACTGTTATTTATAAAGTATCTTAAATAAATCAGCTTCACGCTGTATCCCGCACACAGCAGGGTAGGCAGAGGGAACCTTGTGTTAAGCCACTCCGTTCCCCACTTTCTGCCGAATTCTGGAGGTATTGCGTGTTGAGTGGCAGAACTCAACGCCGCGCTTAATCTCGACACCAGAGCGAAGAAATGGAAATATAAATTTAAGTAAATATTTCATCTCCTCGAGTGGGGATCGAACCCACAACCAGTCGGTTTTGCAGTCACACCTCGTGCCGCTGCGCCACGACTGGCCTCAAAAACGTAAAGTGTCTTAAACATTTCAAATTTTGGTCTTATCATTATTAAGCTATTATAATATACTAGCATTCTGCTACATTTAGTACTTTTAACCATTAGCACAATAAGACGCTTGTCTTAGAAAAAAAACTGAAATTGCTCAATAACATGGCTGCCTATACAGCGACATAAGTGTGAAGGGTTGATATGCTGCTTTTATCAACTAATTTTATATTTTATACATTCAATCATGAACAACTTTTTCACAACTCTATTATTGTTCTATTTTTGTTGTACACCCATGTACTTATGTAGTAGTCTATAAAACATTAAATACTTTTCTTACTTTTAGTGACTTGAATAAATTCTGAAAAAAATATGTTTAAAAAGGACATTCTTCTTCACATAACAGTTATAAAGTCCACAATGATACCATTTTTAGATTGTCAAATAATTATGATTTTTTTAATGTTTTAACTATAATGACACGTAAAACTTATAAATTGTGCCTTTGTCTCTTTATCGGATACAATGCTTTTATAGTTTTACAAAAGCATTCCCCTCTGATCTCTCCCTTTTGTATAGTACAGTCTTAACTAGTGTTGCCAAACTATCGATAGTTTCGCCATCGATAGTTTTAATCTAAAAAAAGCCTATGCGATCGATACAACAATCGATAGTATCGATACTATCGATTCTATCGATAGTTTAGAAGAATACGATACAATCGGCTAAGTGCAATACTATTGATACTATCTGTAGTATCGTATCTCCTAATCGGAAAATAATCAATACAATCGATAGTATCGATACTATTAAATGTCTAGGATACATAGTATCGATAAAATCTATAGTATCGATACTCGATCGATTATTTTGCACTATCGATTATATGCTAATTTACGATAGGATTGAGTATGATTTTTAACCTTAATTACAAGATGAAATGAAAAGAACAAAATACGTTTTTATTATATTTATTTTGTTTGATTTTTTGGTGAAAAGAAGAAATACTTAATATGGCGTATGAATAAGCAATTAGTTAGGTACTTCAACTAAGATGTTTCTAATATCATAATGATTGGTTACTACACATGAAAATAATAAGCAATACTATCGCAAATTAGCAAGCAATCGATAGTTCACAATAATCGATAGTATCGATACTGTCGATACTATCGTTTCCTAGAAATTCAATAGTATCGATACTATCTCTTTAATCGATACTATCGATTATAATATCGATAGTCCTTCTATCGGACTACTATTGATAGAATGCCTATCGATCGGCAACACTAGTCTTAACTGTACTTCCAGTTTCTCACAACCCAAAAGAGGAAGTTCTATTTTCTACTATGGTTGTGATTTTAAACATACCAATATCTTAAAATCTTTCCTCATATCCACTATTAAACTCGACTACAAAAATAATGTCTATATTTAGATATATGTAGTTAGTAGTTAAAATATGATGTAACTGTTAGTGACGTATTCGGCTATGAACGCATATTTTGCCACTAACTAAATAATTATTCATAGCAGTAGGTGGTGCCTATAGTGTATCGTCACAGTATGTAGGAGGGTTATATGGACTTTGCAAGTTCTTACTCCTGCGTGACAAATACAGTAGGTACACCTACACTCCAAATGAAATATTTCATACAAGCGACTTAAATGGTAACTTATGAATATAGGAAACAACCAGTTCCGTCTTTACCATAAGGGCACACGGGACCCATACACAAGGGCTTCGACATGAATGGCCTGTAAGCAACACCAGCGTATTATGATTTAAGACGCCCCTATACCGCCTTTTTCATGTCTCCAGAATTCGACAGAAAGTGGGCAACGGAGTGTTTTAAGACTGTAAGATTCCTCTACCTACCCTGCTGTGTGCGGGATACAGCGTGAATGCGGGATACAACTGATTCGATTTATTTTTCTCTAATATTATTGATAAGTTCTGTTAATTAATATTAATTAGACATTACCTACTGACGCAATAGATACCTGCTGTGTTGTATAATAAATATACAATCATGTGAATAGTAGTCTGTTATAAATCTTATTAATCAATAAGTCACACCAAAATGTATAATATTACTTTGTTCGTATGTATGTAGGTAGAAAAAATACTACACGTTTAGTATTTGCATTCAAAACATTTCTTTTGCTATATTAGACGATAAAGAGTAATTACTAGAACAAGGTCCTATACTTATATGATACGCGACATTGAATAACAATGATATCTCGTTAATTGAGTTAGTGGTTAAGACAATACTACTGAATATAGGTAAATATAGACTAAACATAGCTTAAATAAAACATTCATAAGTGCTGGTTAAATAAGAGGCATCTCACAAAGTGGGATTTTGGGAACCTAATGCTGTGACACTCCGTTTCCCAATAAGACACTTTCCGCTGAAATTTTGAGTGGCGGAACTCAGCTCTGTGCTTTGCCTCGTTTCCAGAGTGAAGAAATTAAAATATTCATAAATAATAATTAATTTTCCTGAGTACGAATCGAATCCACAACCGTCGCGTTTACATAACAAGCTTGTGCCACGGCGCCACGACGACCTCGACAGATTATAATCATGTCTAAAAATGTACAGAACTGAAAACGATGTTCGATATATATATTGTGGTTTACGACTTATGCGATTATGGTATTTATTGCTTTGATAAATAGGTAGGCATTGTGATTTCGAAAAAAAAATACATAGAATATTAGCTTCACACTGAGTCCCGCACACAGCAGGGTAGGTAGAGGGAGCCTAGTGTTAAGTTAACTCCGTTCCCCACTTTCTGCCGAATTCTGGAGGCATTGCGTGTTGAGTGGCAGAACTCAACGCCGCGCTTTTGCCTCGACACCAGAGCGAAGAAATGGAAATATAAATTTAACCAGTCGGTTTTACAGTCACTCATTGTGCCCTGCGCCACGACTGGTCTCTAGAATATAGACAATGATAAAACGTATGGTGCGGTGACGTTGGAAACTACAACAACTTACCGCAATCAATGCAGCAATAATGTCCCTACTCTGGAAATCGCGGGATTCAAGGTACCCATGTTTTGCACGCAGTGGCAAAATGTGCATTTGCTTGTTTATAAATGTATAAGGCTCTAGTACAGTACGGCCAACAAGTGGCTGCCCTGATGTAAATGGCTGTGCAAATTTGATTTTACGATTTTTCTTAAATTTGATAAAAAAATTCCCGAGTGAACATTGCACAAAAGTTCAGAAATCTTATCTCATTAGCCACTTATTGACGGAACCGTAGCTTATGATAGCGCAATTGAAAACGTGCAAATCGCGCGCAAAAAGCGTCATCTGAACAGACCCTATGACATTTTAGCTTATGTCTATTTAAACTGTAAAAACGAAATAAATTGTAAAAGTGTTTCATTATCTCAAACGTATAATCACATACCCACGCACCTACATATAGGACGTGTGACCATATTTAATTTCAACGAAATATGAGGCCTGTGGAGTTTAATGCGGAAACCAAGTCCAAGATGTAATTCGTTGCGCTCTGCTTGTTGACAGAGTGACAAATCATCATCGACCTTCGCAGCTACAGATTTATGTCAGATAAATACCGCATGTTTATTAAATAGTAGTTATAAATTAAATATGATTATGTTCTAGGCACATGTAAAATATATTTTTAACAAAAAAAATCTTCAAAGAAACAATGCAAATTTAAGACTGATGGTGATTTTCTCATGGATAACATTGTCAGAACTGGACCAAATTAAAATGGGACCACACGGGTTGCACCAGCTTTCAAATAAAACAAGAATTATGAAAATCGGTTCACCCAAATCAAAAGATACAGTCTAATTGATAACCTACTCCTTTTACATAAGTCGGTTAATAAAAGAAAACACTAATGGTATAACATGTATAATATATTTAATGTATCCGATAGTTGATGTTCTAGTTTTTGCAAATAAATAAATCAGCTTCACGCTGTATCCCGCACACTGCAGGGTAGGCAGAGGGAACCTAGTGTTAAGACACTCCGTTCCCCACTTTCTGCCGAATTCTGGAGGCATTGCGTGTTGAGTGGCAGAACTCAACGCCGCGCTCATCCTCGACACCAGAGCGAAGAAATGGAAATATAAATTTAAGTAAATATTTCATCTCCTCGAGTGGGGATCGAACCCACAACCAGTCGGTTTTACAGTCACACTTCATGCCGCTGCGCCACAACTGGCCTCAAAGTTAGTTTTTGCAAAATTATACTTATTAACTGTCATTACGGCTATTATATTAGAATTACGGCTTTTAATAGTAAGGAAAACATAAAAAAAGTAATCGTGCTACATAATAGATTATATGAGTGTACATCTAAAAAGGTACAACTTTGGAGATATAGAGTTATTGATAGTTTCTGAAGCTAGATAAAATTACCTACCTAAAAAAAACAGATTTATAAATACAACCATGATTTTTTTGATAATTTTTTGAATCGTAATCTGCCGAAATGTACAAGTTGAGAAAATTGCATTTGAAGTTTATGATCGTAAAAAATATATACTTCGACTTCGAAGTTACGGAGTGAAAGTGTGCAAAGCTAATCTAACAATATCCAAGATTTATAATATGTGTCCTCATATTTTTGTAGCATGTATAGATTAAAAGATTTTGAGTAAAGAACAGATCGGTTGGTTCCTGCCTACTTCAGAAGGTCGGGTGCTCTTCATTCAGATTGACGAAATATGTCCAATAAGATATTATACTTTCCTTTTTTCACGATGGAAATGACTATAGAAATAAGAAATATATGTGTCTAACTAGCTTTAGTTAATACTTTTTACGCTTTTAATTTTTTTTACGAGTATCGCGAACCTTAATAACCTCGTGCTGTATGATATAAATTATTGCAAGCTTATGATAACATAAATCCAAGTCATTAGAACATGAATCTCTCTAGAGATATCTTCAAGGCTAGAATATTGTTAATAATTATTATTGAACAGTGTTTAATTGAACCAGTGTTTAATTAATGAGGCCAGTCGCGGCGCAGGGGCACAAAGTGTGACTGTAAAACCGACTGGTTGTGGGTTCGATCCCCACTCGAAGAGATGAAATATTTACTTAAATTTATATTACCACTTCTTCGCTCTGGTTTCGGGGCAAAGCGCGGCGTTGAGTTCTGCCACTCAACATGCAATGCCTCTAGAATTCAGTAGAAAGTGGAGAGCGGAGTGTCTTAAAACTAGGTTCCCTCTGCCTACCATTCTGCGTGCGGGATACAGCGTGTAATTGATTTTTTTTTGTTTTCTGTTCTAAGAAAAGTTATTCCTGGCTTTTCATGCCAAGTTTTGCTTATCTGGCTTCGACTTACCGATACCTAGTCCACTTTGTTTTGGTCTTCAATATCCTCGATGGTGAGTTCATTGAGTCTTAAGTAATTAATTCTAAAACGATTATCGGAAACCTATAAAAAATTGATCTTAGCGATATTTGAACCCGCGCCTATTGGGGTCAAGTCCTTGTTTCTTTTCTAATATTTTATCCTAAGTATAGAAATTATAAGAAGTTTCAGCAAATTCAATAATAAAATGTTTATTGAATTAGCAGAAACCTGAAACTAAAATTTTGGCAGGCGAAATATATTATATTGGTATAAATTTATTTATGAACAGATTAAAACCAAACAATAATAACAACAAAATGTTAAGGGAAGTTTGTTCTAATACAATAGTGAAAATTGTTAAATCGGTTAAGCCGATTCTGACATTAGCGTAAATAAAACGCACAGACAAACCATTAAAAATTTTATGATATATGTATTATTTTGGGTTCTATTACATTTAATAAATACCCTCAATATCTGCTGCTTTTCTCATATATCTTCAATGTATAGCAGTTAGTTACAATTTCATTGTAAGTATGGATATTTAGATATTAAAATATAAAAAAAAGTTTCACGCTGTATCCCGCACACAGGAGGATAGCCAGAGGGAATCTCGTATTAAGACACTCCGTTCCCTATCCTACTTTTATGCCTCTACTTTAATATAAAATTTGTGGCGATTTCAATATAAAATTAAAGAATAAAAAAGCTAAGCTTAAGCATTAAATAGTGTCATTGCGGAGGCAGGACGGTAGATATCCGGCAGCATTCCTAATACACCTTGCTATTGACAGCTACGAGTATCCGTTGTTCTCCATTATAAACTGTTCCTAATTCGCTAAGTCATTGACCTTTTAGCTTTCTTAATTCTTATTATGTTTTTATTCACGTATCACATCTATATTTTTTGTTATCATATAGGAAATGTTTTTATTTTTAAATAATATTATGTATTTATCAAGGAAGTTATAAATAGGTACTTATATAGGATAATTATAGGTAAGTAAGAGATATACTCGATTGTCAAACATTTAAAACATTCACATTTACCAAAATTTGTATTTAATGATTTACAGTAAAGTAGTATGGATATATAAATAATTTTGTCTACTATAATTATTGTTTGAAGGACAGGGCACGTCTTTCAAGTTTCAATTCTTGAAAAGGCATTTTATAGAAATTTTCAAATTCTGGAAAAAAATATCTTTGTTATAATTTGTTGTAAGTACTTAAGTAGATAGATTTGTTACTGTCAGTACATATAATATTGAATGTTTTATTTGTAAATTCTAAATAAGCATTTGTCAGTAAGTCAGTACTTGGAAATAATTGTCCCAGAGCTATTTCTTACAAGGAATTCTATTTAAAATTCCTCACACGGTCTCCGCTGCAGAAAGATCGTGCCTTCCTTCGTTTACTTACCTACTTCACGGTTACTGTATTTTCTATACCTACATCAATCTTACATGTCTATGGGTAGTACCTACTACCTATTCACTTACAATAGAAATCTACTATTATGTAGATGTAATATGATGGATTTTGTGTGGCGCGCAGCTATAAAAAGCGTTGCTGGTGTACCGCTCAAGGCCACCAGTTAGTACTCGTTAGAAATTGTTTAACATTAGTTACTATTGTATGCTGGATTTTATTATTTCTATCCAATTTCTTTTTTAGGCCAGTCGTGGCGCAGATACACAAGTGTGTGACTGTAAACGCGACTGGTTATGGGTTCGATCTAAATTCAAGAAAATAAGTTAATATTAATTTATTTGAATTCATTTTTTTTTCGCTCTGGTGTCAGAGCGAAAAAAGAAAGAAAAAAAGAGGCAAAGCGCGGCGTTGAGTTCCGCCACTCAACACGCAAACAACAACGCTGCGAAAAATGGGGAACGGAGTGTCTTAACACTACTCTCTGCCTACCCTGCTCTATACGAGCTGTTATTTGCGGGATACAGCGTGAAGCTGATTTTTTTATTTTAATTTCTTTTTTGTCTTCCCTCATCACCTGCGTTTTGGAGTATACGGAACATTCTAAATATTATAATCATTATTTAGAGGTACATCAAACACAGTCTACAATTAAACAAATTCAAAAGGCGACATTATAGTGTTATCATAGATTGGGGAAAGGGGATGTTAAGGTAAATAATATTAATTAAAATTAATCACAACTCTTAAATAAAAATAATCACCACATCAACCCCCACCACACTTTACATGCATTTATTTGTGTAATTTTTGTAAAATTTACAAAACATATAAACTATAGCAAACACAAGAAAGCGAATATTACCTACTAACTAACATCAATGTTAAATTGGAAGAAGATGAATTTTAATTATAAACATATTTTTACAAATTGCATTTTCAGCTTTATAAAAAGCAGAATTAACATTTCCTGTTTATAAAAACCGTGGTATTAAACAAATCACTCACCAAATAGCGTTCATGTTATAAAATCAAAATACATTATATTTTTTAAAGATGATTACGATAAAATATTATTTTGGGTTATATTCATGTCTTTATTTGTGATATGTTGGTGCCTTTATTTGGAAATATCTTCCACAGGCTCGCAGATGCCCGTGCTTTTTTTAAATGTTTTTTTTTAAATTGGCGTTTATTATATATTTGTACAGGACCATAGGCGCATTTTGAAGTTTCTTCTAAACTAAGGTCCATTTCTTTTTCTTTTTTAGATTGGTATTGTTACTTATTTTACTTTATTAATATTATGCAATGCAACGGCGTTGATTTTCGCCACTTAACACACACTCTCTTCATAATTCGGCAGAAAGTAGTATCTTAATGGGGACGGAGTGTCTTAACACTAGGTTCCAAGGTTCTTTCTGCCTACACCGCGATGTGCGGAATACAGCGTAAAGGTAAATTAATTTGTAATTAATTTATATAATTATTTTAAAAAGCGACTGTGGCTGCAATAGGTACTCTATAATATTTCAATTTTACAAGTTTTTCAAATGAACAGGTAGTTATGTCCGTAGAAGGTTAAACATTGTTCGCAGGTTAGGTAACTTCCATGTCTACATATGTACATTGTATATGGCTTACTGTATCTAGCTACCTACGATAATGACGTAATATACGTCACAAACAAACAGCAGGTTGACCGCGATGTCTTCTTATGTATAACCTTGCAAAATACTGTTAAAAGTCAACGTTATCAGTTTATACTTACTTATATGTATTAATTAATAAGTTTTTAAGAACTTATAAATTATAATCGATTACACATATATGTACACAGCGGATAGATATATTTCAATGGTAATTTTACAAAAAAAAAACCATTTGTACTTTTTATTTGAATAATTTACAAGTGCAAAATAGATTTCAGATAGATCAGCGTTGTTAACCAACATGATTTTGAAAAGACGCCCCGATATTTAGCCTAAAATTAACTGTCCGGTCGGGACACACATAGTCCTGCCTTACCATGGATGGATTATTTCACGTACTTTAAGAAATCTTGTTTAATTACTTTAAGTAGGTAGGGCAATTTCAAAGAAATATAAATAAGTACATTCCTAAGTAATGTTTAAGCCATTCTAGATAGAGATTTAACTGCCTCACAGGGTGAAGTAAACGTTTTTCTATTAAAAATATTTTCACATTGCCATCTATCACCATTGTAAACTTTCTTTAAAATTCAAATAAATGAATATATCATGGAAAGTAATAAAAACTGTAGTTTATTGTATTTTTTTTCTTTATCTCGCACTAAACGAAAGGATCCCACTTTTTTACTTAAAACTTTTAAAAATCCTTCTTTCCCCAGATAAAATCTGACAACGCTGGCCAATACCTATGTCACATAAAATTTCGGAAAACTAATCAATCATTTTGTATGTGCAATTGATTAAAAATAACCCTTGAATAATTAACATGTTTAAATACACACAACATTACCATAAACAGTAAAAACATATTCAGATATAATGATTCATCAATTAAACAACACGATGGTAGTCAGCAGTCACCTCCATCATGCGCCAGGCATCTCGAGCTCGAGATCGTCGGCGGAGTAGATGTGGAATGAGCGAGAAGTACAGTGTGGGACGAATGACGCCGAGCGAGTTCGAACGTGAGGCTATTTAAAACTGTGCGCAGGCCCCCTGGCGCCGAGTCGACGACTAATGATCAGTCCTGCCTTGTCTACTAGCGAGTGCGAAGCGACACCGTGAACTGTGTTTACACTCAACGTTTCCCCGTCAGTGTTTGTTTAGTTTCGACAGTTTCCACACGACGCACACGTGAAAATGGCTGACAGTGGTCTGAAGAGAAATATTCCTATCAAGCTCGGAGATTTTTCAGTTATCGACACCGAATTCTCAAGCATCAGGGAAAGATTTGACGCCGAAATGAGAAAAATGGAGGAAGAAATGAGCAAATTCCGATCGGAGCTCATGAACAGAGAGAGCAATAACTTTTTCAAGAGCTCTACAAGGTATTTGTCAAGATTTTTTAATTTGATCAAAGTTTAAGTAGCCCCAAATTTTAGTTATTAAGCATGTCTTCTCGGTTTATTTAACCATGTGTTATATTTTCGTTGATTCATATCCGCGGTAGGTGATTCATTATGCAACCTTATAAGAATATTGGAATTTTAGTAAGCGAACACATTTGTACAATTTACATTATTATTCTGAATGTTACTTTAACGTCGCCGGCCCTGTTTACCTAAAAGGGAATCTTGAATTAATGTGATCGGGGATTTCGAAAGAGTTGTCCACCTCGGGCGACCTCGACGACAGTTCCACGAAAGTAGTTATATTCAAAAGGCATTATTCGGGATCATTCCGCGGAACGGCATCAACTGCAGACATCTTAGTCGGCTCCATTTAAAGCGTGCACCGATACGTAAGCCCGACGCGGGATGATGTCATAAATAGAAATAGCGCCGGCCAGCACCTATCAACAATTAACATACGAAATAGGGAATTCAAAAAAAATTTGTACTACAAAATGATAAAAATATAAGTATATTTTTAAAAAGTAGTATGCAATTAAATGGATATAATATTGTTTTTCTACATTAAATAACTACGTAAATGTATAAAAACTGCATAACGCTAGCTTGTTTTTGCGAAAACCGGTTTATGTTTATTTCATCGATATAAAACTTAATGTAAGTAACAATATACCTACGCGTGTTCTGTAGGCACTAAGGTAGTGCTGCGTCTCGATAAATATTAGTTTGATCGCACTGAAATAATGTTTACTGCGTGAAACCATAGACGACCCAGTTACAAATTGGTTCACACAAGTTGCGTGACGTAATAACGCACTATTGTAATTAAGAAATGAAGACTTGGCAGGTCGAAGAGTTCGGTGAACATCAACAAGGACGTGGCTAGGACGACCTCTATGTATTGATTTTCTAAGAACTTCAAATATATACCAGACATTACATATAGGTACAAATTTATTGGAAAGCTTGGAATAATAAGTTTGGTCACGTCAGTAATATATTTTAGGTTCTTACTCAATTGTAGCAATGAGTAACTGGTCCGCCCATACATATTTTCTGCTTTCTTGCTTGTAATAACGTGGGTAGTTCGCATTTATAATCGATTCGAAATTTGAAAATAACATAACAAATCGATTAATCATTAATTGTAGATATATTTTTATAAGTTTATATATTAAAAAAAAATCAAATTATTCTCATATCTTAAATATATTTTACGCTAATGCCATTATCAAAATATTTATTGTTATATTTTTATTATAATATTCACATTTTAATTTTGCTATATTTTTAATGCTTATAATATTATTATTTTGCATTTATATATTTTTATGAAGCTTTTTAAACTATATAATTATGAAACCCATTCTGAGATAAGGCGTTTTATAGTTAAAACATAAATCTAACAAAATATATTGCTTTTTGCATGTCTTACAATTTCGAATCTGTTTCCTCCGGAGGAGTAACCAAGTCGTCAGAGAGGTAAAATATATATAGTATAATATCTATAGCATAAATTATAGTGTTTTATGTTAAAATAATATAATATATACAGGCACATGCTCCATACACTCCTATGTAAGATTTTGTATGTACACGCACTTGACTAACATAATATGTATAAATGAAATGTATCACGCATAACTCTATATATTATATTTATTATTAATATGTGAATGATCACACACTAAAGCCCATATTATCAAGTATTTTTTTTTCAGTTGATACTATAATCCATCTTTATAACTAAAAAAAATTGTTTAGATACCATTTCATGCTCTACTTACGTACTAAAGAAAAATACCTACAGCATTTTGAGATCTTTAATTGTTTTACGCAATATCAAATTTATAAAATAAAAATCCTAATGTAGAATCAAGTAAATTAAATAATATTGTTTAAAGCATTCGGATACAGAACACCAAATTCGAATCACTACAAAATTTACTTAAATAATTTTGATTAAAATTATCTTTAACGACTTTGCCACGTTATGATAACGCAAAGGTTTGTTTTATGATATTATATTAAAGAACGAATAATTTTTAATATGACTTTACTTCAAAAATAAACATACAATATATCTGTTTGTGTGTAACTGACTGTTGTTTGCTACACTGCTAAAATGGACAACATTTTTGTGATATATTGGATAAGTTGGTGAGATCATTTGTTGACAATAACCTTGTATCTGCATTGGCGAGCATGACATCAGCCTTGTGAACTGTGATCATAATCAATTACTACAATAGTAGAAAAAAATAATTATTTACTTGAATATGTAACGAATAACTAAAAATAGACACATATCTACTATACATACTAGTATTTATAAGTTTCCCAGTTAACAAACAATAGGTACTTATCTCTAACTATAAGTACTTGCCTCTGGATAACGTATCCAGAGAGCAGAGAGAGTTTCTCTCTGCTCTCTGGACGATATCTCTGGAGTGTACGATACAGCGGTAGCTTGTTAAATTTAAATTAAAGCAACATTTTTAAAGTGTTATTCCACAATTAGGAAAGAAAAATACTTATTTAGAAAACGTATAAAAATTTGAACGTAGGGGGACCCGAACCCGCGCCTCCTGGAAACCGACCAGGCGTTCTGACTACTAAGCCATATGAGCCTAAGAGAAAGTATGACTTAGTGGTAATAAAATAATTTATTATCATATTATATAGACTTAAAATAGACAACACATACCAAAATTCATTTACTAAAATGTGCTTCTTAGTATTTCACAAATGGGTTCCGAGAAACAACCGCGTTAACTTCATTTTACATGCCGCTTTCTTTATAAAAGGGGTTATTTTATTTCGTGTTTATCATACAATCGGCTAAAATAGTTAGTATATTAAATATTTTAGACTTACAGTTACAACCCGACGGCATGAATATTAACGGCATGAAATGTGCACATTTTGTCACGATATTCAAAAGTTTCCAGTAAATATTCTAAAATAACGTGGCAACAACGCGGTCTTTGACCAGGAGAGGTTTTTTTTTAATAAAAATGTAATCAACTTTACGGACGGTTCGATGTGAGATTGTTTCTAACGAATGTAAATAAATTTAAAAAAACAATATAAATGTGTACCTATAGCTTTTATTTCATAATATTCCACAAATATTTTACTAAGTATTTGTGTTTTTTTCGAATTGCTTAGCTATAGCCTTACAAAGAAACAGATGCAAATAATGAAACGTTATATAACTACACATGATTTTGTAATCACACATCTGTACTTTCGGTTGATTTGTTAAGTTGGCAGTAAATACAATAAAAAGGCAGTTGTTGTAATTTAAACTAATTAATTATATTTTTAACTTATAAAAATTACCTTAAATAATACGGAATTCGTCTTAAGAAACTTTTAGTATAGGGAATAAGAGTTAATTACATTAATAAATAAATTCAAGAATAATAAATAAACGGTGTACGTTTCCAGCACCACCACATCGTCACAGCACAGTGACAGCAGACAGCTGGCTGAGCCCAGCCACTGGGACAGCTTAAACTCTCCTTTAATTCAGGATGAAGGCGATGGCAAGTCTCTTAAACTCAGATTCGATGTCAGTCAGTACACGCCCGAGGAAATCGTCGTGAAGACAGTCGATAACAAATTATTGGTAAGGTTTTAATTTTTGTTACCACTTTACCACTGGAGAACAGAGCTTCTTAACACAAGGTTCCCTCTACTTACTCTATTGTTATATGTGGGCCACAGCATGCAGCTAAGGTTTACCACTTTTGTCTATAAACTATAAATTTTGTTGCAATCAATGAGCATTTTAAATTTATGTCTTTAACTAGTCACATGGCAGTTATAACGAACCAGTGGTCAACATAACATATTTTTTAAATAATTTATCAACACGTTTCCAATGCTGAATCAATCTAATAATAACCAAAACACATTCCAGGTTCACGCCAAACACGAAGAGAAGTCGGAGACGAAGTCTGTATACAGAGAGTACAACCGCGAATTCCTTCTGCCCAAAGGAACCAATCCTGAGGCTATCAAATCGTCGCTGTCCCGAGACGGCGTCCTGACTGTGGAGGCGCCGTTGCCACAGCTCGCTATCACCGACAGGAACATCCCCATTCAGAAACACTGAGGCGGTTGTCGATTCCTCTCTCGACAGCAGCTATTCCATACTACTGTTAATAATAATTTATTATAATTTACTATAAGGAGTATTGGATATATTCAGATATTTATTTTGAATCTTAATTATATGGAATCTCATCGTTTTTAACATGTGTATTGTTAGAGTTTTGAATTATTTTTTAATTATTCCAATTATACCTGCTCTTGGCAGCGGAGCACAGTTGCGGTTAGCCACTGTACGCATTAAATGTTGCTTTTAAGTCAATGCTTTTTCTGTGATCGTTAAAAATGATGAAAATTATTTCGATTTCACGAAGATCACTTTTTGATATTCAAGCGGCATGCTGTATTGCACCGTTTTAAATGTTTACCCACGTGTTATATCTGAATTCTAAAGTGTATTCGGCCTACAACCACTTAGAATGGAGCTTATATGAAGTGTTCGGTGATTTTAGTGCAATTGGTCCTATAATAGATTCACTATAACTTATAAGATGTAATGTTTATTAACCTTACATTATTTATAGGCAGTAATAACAATAATAGTAATGTGAACACAATGTTAACAGCTTTTTACTGATACACATTTATATTTTAGTACAACCAGTTGTTATAAAAATTGTAGATGTCAATAAAATGCAGAATTAATGTTTGTAGTTTTTTTTGGTGATATTGTAAGACATGTCCAGTTTCGGTTTGGTAGTACATTACGGTAAACAAGTCGTGGCTGCGTGAAGTTAGGTTTACTAAACTTTTGCGTTATGTTCACTTGGGAGGAAAATAATCAAAAGTAAGAAAAATACCTAAAATCAAATCTGCGCAGCCATCTACAGCTAAGTTTAGAGCGGCCACGACTTGTTGGCTGTACTGTACACAAAATATATTGGTTAAAACAACGTAATCGTGCTCTTATCAAAGCGTTTTATATAAAGGAAGGTACGTAATTGTATTGTAAAACAATGAAAGCGGATACTACCTACTGCAATTACAATCGATTAGTTATGGTTGGTTTACCGATACTTAGTAATTTGAATGTCACGAGAATTAAAGAAATTTAATTTATTGACTAATTTAAATATTGGAGATGGATGAATAAACAATTTAAAAAAGAATGCATACTTACCGATAGCAGTAAGCGTTGCTTACATTTTCTTGTAGTTTCTTAGGAGTCCTATTCCTGAGACACTCCTAATTCCTATTATTATATTGCAGGTAGTTACCTTATGTAGTGTCAGTCAATTTTTATTTTCTTTTCTAGCTTTTCTAGTACTGATACCTAGAGTAATTTGTTCAGAGGTCTAGTTATCACAGTTTTTCGTACAAATCATTTTTTGAATAAATAGTTAGGTGCGATATATTTAAATATTACATAAATAATGCGGACACCATCTGCCTATTTAAAAAAAATACACCCTGGAAAAAATTTATACCACCACCATCGTTTACATTCTGGCGTGGACTCACCACGACAAATAATAAATATTTAAAAACATATTGAAATTATACCTATACATGTACATGTAATAGCACAATCACACGACGACGTTATTATTTTTATTTTTTTTGCACGCATTTTCCTGCACGTCTCCGTCACTCCGTCTCCGTCTCTCCTACACATCACATCACAATTTTCTGGCTGTACTGCTGGGGAAGCTGAATTCAATGCCGAGCTCTGTCTTGCTGCCGGCGCGGAAAAATGAAAATACTTCAGACCCCCCAGACGGGATATAATAGAGTTTTTTAGCGTCTTACTCTACCAAACTGGATAGGAAAAAGAAACTTAGTGCCTAGACACTACGTTCCCCATTTTCTGCCGAATTCTTTAGGCATTCCGTGTTAAGTGGCTAAACTCAATGCTTTTGCCTTGACATGAAAGCGTAGAAATTGAAATATTTCGTTTCCTAGTGTTTCATAGTGGAAATTGAATTCTTAATCTGTAAAAGTGATAACATTTTTCCAATATTATGAACTGGTATCTACCTTTTTATTACCCTTCCTACACTATTTCTAAAGGCATACCTATTATTAGCTTTTATTATATTATATAAGTAAAAGGCTTAAAAATCAACGCGATTTGTTGAAATGAAAATTTTAATAATTATGGCCTTCGTAAAGACGGAACTCGCAAACCATCGTGCTTTCTTATACGTAAGACGCTGGCCCCTGTGACCCAGGTTCATTTTAATTTTAGTTTTCTCGTCACTCTAATTATTTTTTTTGTAAAATGTCTGACCCACTTTTTTATTAATATTTATCTATAATCTTTGAACTCTGTAAAATTAGAATTACTAGTATCTACCTATACCTATTACTTGATAACTATCAATAATTTATTTTTTTATACAAAAACTTTTTTTAGGAACATTTATATGTATATAATAAATATTATTAGAGGCCAATCGTGGCGCAGCGGCACGAAGTGTGACTGCAAAACCGACTGGTTGTGGGTTCGATCCCGAGGAGATGAAATATTTACTTAAATTTATATTTCTATTTCTTCGCTCTGGTGTCGAGGCTAACCGCGACATTGAGTTCTGCCACTCAACACGCAATGCCTCCAGAATTCGGCAGAAAGTGGGGAACGGAGCGTCTTAACACTAGGTTCCCTCTGCCTACCCTGATGTGTGCGGGATACATCGTGAAGCTGATTTTTGATTTTTTTTTAATAAATATTATAACTACAGAGACCATCTTCGCGCAGTGGTAGTTGGAACTGCCGCGTCTGATTACATAAACACGATGTAACGAATTATATTTATGACATGACCCAAAATACAATGTTTGGAATCCGGTAAAAATGTTAATGGTTATAACTTATACATTTAGATATCTGGTGAAACTCAATTGTGAAAAAAAAACTATGTGCCACGTGGCCATGTAGCCACGTGACTACATGAGGCGACTGGTTGTGGGTTCGCTCCCCACTCGAGGAAATGAAATATTTATTTAAATTTATATTCCCGTTTCTTCGCTCTAGTCTGTGATTTTAATTTCATTTATCCATATAAACACGTAGATTGAGGCCTTCGTGGCGCAAAAATCTGATTGTAAACGCGACGATAACAAGGCAATGCGCAGTGTTGAGTTCCGTCACTCATCACGCAATGCCTCGAATGTCCATCGGAAAGTTCGGAACGGAGTGTAACACTAAGTTGCCTCTGCCTACCCTGCTGAATCTAACAAACAACATAGGTATCTATATAGGTATATTGTTTTTCATATAATATATACCCTATTTTAAAGGTGACTCAGATAAAATTACGCCGAGTTAGTATATTATAGCACATATGTAGATACTTATTACAGAATTAAAATGTGGATTAAGAAAAAAAAACATTAAAAATTAAATCAGCTTCACTCTGTATCACGCACACAGCAGGGTAGGCAGAGGGAACCTAGTGTTAAGACACTCGGTTCCCCACTTTCTGCCGAAATCTGGAGGCATTGCGTGTTGAATGGGAGAACTCAACGCCACGCTTAACCACGACACCAGAGCGAAGAAATGGAAATATAAATTTAAGTAAATATTTCATCTCCTTGAGTGGGGATTGAACCCACAACCAGTCGGTTTTACAGTCACACTTCGTGCCGCTGCGCCACGACTGGCCTCGCAAATCAAAAAAAAACATCCACTACAGTTTGTAATTGTTAAAGTATCACAAACCTACAATATAACAAAAAAATACTATCTAACATTGAACTAGAAGTACTTGTTCTTTAATGATATTAGCTAAGGAGACATACATAGGTGCACGCTGTTGTAAAACATGCTGTCATTTTAAATATGATTACTACATATTAACTACACACTTAGGTACACTTCACACTACACACTTAGGCCTACACTTAGGTAAGAACGTTAACTAAAATATACACTAATTACAAGCTCTAATTTTAATATTGTGTCAATTTGATGATATCATCAAATTGATGCAGTATACAGTGATATCACTATTTTCATTATAAGTCGAATCAACAATGATTTGTAATGATCGTAGTAAATTTGTACCTAATATTATATTTTTTAGAGGACAGTCGTGGCGCAGGAGCACAAGCGTTCGACTCTATATGCTGCATGTTATGGGTTCGATTCTCACTCGAGGAAATAAAATGTTTAATATTTTCATTTCCTCAGTCTGGTAATGAGGCAAGCGCGGCGTTGAGCTGCCCCACGCGATGCCTCCAGAATTCGGCGGAAAGTGGGGAACGGAAGTGTCTTAACACTAGGTTCCCTGGTTCCCTCCGTCTGCTATGCAAGGTGTTGCAAGCTGCAAGGGAATACAGCGTGAAGCTAAAAATATATATTATAAAATATATATATCTTTCACGCAGTCACCAACTTACTATAATATATTAATAATGTTGTCCATCATTTAGGTGTATTTAGGTACTTATTATATACCTAACAAACAACACAAAAAAAATACATTGCAGATCTCACACCAAAAGCCTAAGCAATATATATAAATAAAAAAAAACAAAATTTTCCGTTGTTCCCATAAATTAAAATCAATAATTATTAAATAATTCTTCATCACAATCATAATTTTCAAACGTTGACAGTAATAAGACTAATGTCCTCACAAACTACGTCGGTCGGATTTGCAAATTGTAAATAACGTTAACACGCACCGAAGATTCGGGATTAATTACCTTCGGGTGCATTAGTTGAGCTGCCAAATGTGTTTCAACTCCGACAAATATACGACAAGGTCGATACCTACATACCTACTCATATTTACTTGCAAAATTCGACAGTAATTTTCAATGTTGCAATGTCGGTTTGGACTCGCTTACATCATCGTGATGCATCCCGTTGGTATGCCCCAAATAAAATGCTGTTTATGTGCCGTGGACTAGAATAGATATTAATGCCTATGTTATTTACTTTGCGGTCTGTTAGTACATTATGTGCCAAATTTTATTACTTCAATCTGAGGACGACGTACAATATAAGCCGATTTGTTATAGACAAAAATATTTTCAGGTATCTATATATTTTTAGGTCTACTCTAGGTTTATATAATAGTATAGTATATTTTCAAAGTAAACTTAATAAAAAGAAGAAATAAAGTGTTACGACTAAATTAAGTACTTTTAGTTTTTTGTTTATTGTACAATACTAACCTAAGTTACTAGTATTTGTATAATTAATATAACTATTATTTACTATAAATAATATATACGCCATAATTGGTTGTTCTATTATAAATTCTGTGAATCCAAATCAATTATTATTTTTGTAATATTTTTATGCCATTTATATATATATTATTCCACAGCGATTCCATATGAAGTCATAAAAGCAAGTGTTCAATTCAATAGTGGTGCATTATAAATATATTAAAACAAAACGAATCGTATAAAGTCACGAGTACATTTTGTTGTTGACATCACAAAAACATTACAATATAATGTGACGCATGTCTGACTCAGCTCAACGATGACGACTTATGATTTGTGGGTATTTCTCAGGTCTGGTTAGGCATAGTACAGCGTTAAGTTCCGCTTGTAATATTTGCCACGTTATAAAAATGCTTTAAAAATTTTTTTTCTATTAAATTATAGTGCACTGGTTGCTAATTTTAATATTATGTTCGTGCGAATAAAATTGTGCTTTGCGTGCAAGGCCCATTAATTTTGATTAATGTATAAAAAGATTGGATACCATATAAATTTGAGGCCAATCGTAGGCACAAGTGTATGACTGTAACAAAGCACAAGTGTGCGACAGGTTGTGGGTTCGATCCCTACTCGAGGAAATTAAATATTTATATAAATTTATATTTTAATTTCTTCGACGGCGGTATTGAGTTCCTCCACTCAACATGCAATGCGTCCAGAATTCGGCAGAAAATGGAAAACAGCATGTATAACTAGGTTCCCTAGCCTACCTTACTGTGTGCGGGATACAGCGTGAAGCTGATTTTGATCAAATAAAGAAAAATAAAGTTTAACATCTATTTAAATTTTAAATAAAAACATACTTCTAAGAAATTTGGAACAAATTAATTAGTATCCGATTACAAATAAATTATAAATGTGACCGTTTTTAATATTTAGTGTTTGCTGCAATGTGCAAAATTCTAATATTTGAGGAACTAAGATGTATAATTATACTAGTAAATTCTAAGTCACCTTAATATTATATAAAAGCTTTACCACTCCAAAGATTTGCTTTCAGTTGTTTTAACATTTTTTTTTGTTTTATTAAATTATAAAAAAACACATTCTAGACTACATGCCCACACATTTGAGGTGACCCATTCTAATAACTGCTACATATTATAATAAATTATGACATAATAACAATTTTATGAATAACTTAATATTACAAATAAATAACTAAGTTAAAAATTACAATAAAAATCTACTGTTATGGCACAAACAATTACATTTAATTAATTACATTTATACAACCATTATTGATTCAAAAATATCTGCAACCTACATCTAATATAAAAAATATTTTAAGCAAACTGTACTTAACATTGAATATATGTATATATATTCAATGTTTTATTAATCACAAAAAATTTACTTCTAAATATATAAATATAGATTTAATAATTTTTTATTATCAAAAGATCTACAAAAAAGGGGTACGTAAGAACATCTCCGTTGGTACCATAAAAAGAAGTGGCATAATTCAAAATATTCAGAAATTAAGATCATTAACTGAAACGAATTTACTATCAACATTTTACAAAATAACGAGTGAAGGAAACTTCACATTACCATTATATATTTGTAATATGTCAACGCAACAGTGCACACGTTCATTTAAAAAAAAATCGTTATCTCTCAAAATAATGTCCAATTAGAAAAACAAATTTGAGTTTTTCTTAGCTTCAACCTGTATTCCGCATAGCAAGGTAGTTAGAGGAAACTTGACAACCTAGTGTTAAGCTTTAAGACACACATTTCTATACTTCCGTTACCCCCACTTTCCGCCAAATTCTAGAGGCTTTGAGTGTTAAGTGGCAGAGCTGAACGAGTTATGAGCGAGTCGCTTTACCTGGCTGGCCTCGATAAGCCTAAATCTGTTGAAATATTATATGTCAAATATTCTTTATATTTTACTTTTATTTTTATAAGGAAGACCTATTTATAAATATAATTACCAATTTAAAAACAAAATTAATAAAGTTCTACATTATAAATACCCTAATTATTTTTAACTAGTTATATAACTTTTCTATTTGACCGACGATATGTTTTCTTCGAATGCTGTACGCAGAACTGCTTGAAGCTCTTAGCTGCACTCCTTCATAGAAAATACTGTACAACTAAACGCAAAGTATTTTCTGGGAAGGCATGCACCTTTATCATTCTTCTTTTTTTCATATCTTCAAAATTGTTGTTGGCACTAAATAAAATAATTTATTTTTTTAACCTCATCCACGAAGACGCCACAACTCTTTCTCCATATCAATTACTTACAGTACAAATGTGCAATATTTCGTTAGTCTACTTTTGTCGTTACAAAATAATGAAGGAGAAAAAAATCAGAAGAAAGCATTTGAATAGATAGCTAAGATACTCTACTACAAATTAAAAAAATAAAATTAAATCAGCTTTACGCTGTATCCCGCACACAGCAGGGTAGGCAGAGGGAACCTAGTGTTAAGACACTCCGTTCCCCGCTTTCTGCCGATTTCTCTACTACACTTTCAGTGGTAACTTACATTTAATGGCCAACAATAATATACCATATGCAAAAACATCACATATTATTATAATCATCAATCAACATGAATTATTATTATACGTAAATTTGATATAATACGCAAATAATATAACATACCTGATTTTTAAGTTAGCAATTTCCTAGGCGAGTTGAAAAATATATATGTAAGGTAGAGCAATTTCCTTTCCAATGACGAGACTGTCATTCGCCTTAAAGAATAGTGTGGGGTGCGTCTTTGTGGATGGCACTAACTTCATCCTCGCGCATACAAAACATAACATTTCTCGATTTCCGGCCAATTTTAAAGACATTTTCTTGTTACCAGAGCGAAGAAATGAAAATTATTAGAAGTACTAGTTGGAATCGAACCTACGACCGTCACGTTTACAGTGAGACCCTGTGCCCCTTAGCCACGATAGCCCTTATTACTAAAAAAACTCACATTAACGCTACTTATTCCTGGGTAATATTAGATTTTAGTAAATTACATTATTTCATTTAAGCTAAATGTAAAAATGTATTTACTAAATCTTAGTTTAATATAAAGTGAAGAAAAAAATGTAAACATTAATTGACCTAATATTATTTATAAAAAAATGAATTTCAATTTTAATTTAAATGTGTATACATATTCGAAACAAAGATGTAGGAATTAAAAAGCTATTTTTTTATAATATTCAATTTACTTTTTAAATATATTTATAATGATACTTTTGCTTTTATACAATAGTATTCCTAGAGAGCCTATAGCGACTAGTTTCGTTATTAATTCTACAGCTCTTTCTTTGGTTGATTTCTCAGTAATAAGATCTACAGGTTTTAAACTTTGTTTGCTCATCTGAAAAGATATAAATGATGATTTACCAACAACTTTTCATTTTATTATAAAAAAAATAATTTTAACGAATTATCCAGTACAGCAGGTTTAAAATAACTATTGACAAGAAAAGAACAAGTCTAGACATTAATTATTGTGTAATGGAACTTAACGCTGCATTTTGTTTCGTCTAAGCTGGTATTTATGCCATCGGGGCGCAGGGGCACAAGGTTGTGGGTTCTAATTCCACTTACGGGAATGAATTATCATTTATTAATATTTAAATTTCTTCGTTTTGGAATCAAGGTAAAAAGCGCGGCGTTGAGATCCGCCACTCAACACAAAATGCCTTGCAAAATCGCCAGAAACTGGGGAACGAAGTATCTTAACACTAGATTCCCTCTGCTTTTCCTGCTATATGCGGGATACAGCATGGAGCTAAAAAAAAAAGTATTATTTGTAATGGGGAATTCTTTTCACGTTCTTTTCTCTCCTTGCATACTCCAACTAAACGAAGTCAAGCATAAACTTACCTTAATGTGTATTCTTTTCATTATATTTATTTCACCTCTAACATTATTAATATTAACTATCAATTTTTTGGCTGCATTCTGTAATCTTAGCATAACAGGAGAATCAGGTGGTTCGAATTTTATTTGATTTTGTAGACGGCCATAGTCACGCAAAACGTACGTAAGTGTAGCCTCCAAAACGTACAGCTGTTGGAGATGACATCCCAGCACATTGATACATTCAATTATACTGTAACCAAATTTATTTATATTATTTAATAACTCAACTATCTCTATTATATAATATGATTATATGGTCGACGAGTTGTGGCTGCACTGAAACCAGCACATGGCTGCACAGATTTCATCTTAGGATTTTTTTTTACTTTTGAATATTTTCTCCCCAAGTGAACAAGAAGAGAGTGAAAGTCCAGAAAGCATATCTATAGGACTCAACTTAACACAATTTTATATTACAATATATACAAAACAAAATAACATATTTTAGGTAAATACAGAATGATACACATAAGTTTCACAACTTGCCTGTAAGAATCCCCTCTACGTGCTTGAAGTCCCGCCACAGCATTCACTTTCCAACCTCTCTTATGAAAGGTTCGCAATCCATGTCTCAATCTCTGTCTTTCGAATGGTAAGTCTATGCCCATATTAACCATATCACTTTCTTCTAAAAGTAAAAATGTCCTCAGATCTATAGGAGATTTGTCAAATGTCTTTTTAAGACGATCACAGTTCATACCATACAACAAATGGTTTATTTCTAATAAATATCTTGGCCTGTAATATTACGAAATAAATTAAGTCTTGATCATACTTTACTCTTTTCAGCTTATTCTATATCCCACATATACCAGGGTTGGCAAAGATGGAAAAAAATATCAATTATTATGAATTTGTTTTGAGGATGTGGCTAAGCAGCACAATATCTGAGTTGTGGGTTCGATTCCTACTTGGGGGAAACAAATTATTTTCATTATATGACAAGACAAAGTGTGCCACTCTGCACATGAAGCTAAAACACTTTTAATGTACACCTTAAAAACATACTTATTTTCATCTCTCAATCCTGGGTAATAATCATGCCATGTTGAAATATCTTTTAAAACATCACAACATAAATCGGTTTCATCGGTTTCATCATCTTGAACATATTTTGCAATGATATGTTGGATTTCTTTGTAATTATAAGAATTACAGATTGACTGTGGTGATCTATTAGACATATCTACAATGTTCAATCTTGCGTTTTTGTTTAACAGGAGTTCAAGACATATTGGTTGATTATTATATATAGCCCAGAAGACTGCCTGCAAAGTTATATTACAAATTAATTATTTTATTAACATAACAATAAAGTAAAATTTGAAACTGTCATGGCGTAGCGGCACAGCATAATGATTGTAAGTTTGATTCCTACTTGGGGGAACATATTATTTTCATTTCCATGCTCTGACAAAAAGAAAAATTGTGGTTTTGAGTTAACAGTTTTAGAGACAAGCTATATGTGGGATAGTGCATAACTAATAAATTTTGTGTTATAGAATTGTTTTTATAAAATAATTATTATAAACTTAATATTACTATCTAGTTAAATATTAAGAAGATATATTAAGTATACTTACTGTCCAACCTTGTCGATCTCTCATTTCAATATTAACATCTTTTTCCAGTATTAATTCTACCACAGTAGAATAGCCACAATTTACAGCTTTCATTAAGGGAGTCATACCATATTTATCACCAATATTTAATAAACACTCATGTTGAATCAAGTTCAAAACTATATTGTATGCTGCCGATTCACTTGCATTATTGTTTGAACATGCCAACATAACAGGTGTCACTGAGTCTAGGAAATGGAAATTATTAAAGTCTATTAATTTTATTTAATTTTATTATAATTAGTACTCATACATAATACTTAAATTATAAGTGATAGTTGATCAATAGTGTTTATATGCAGCAAAATGATGGAAATGTATTGTACATATAGATGTAACATAAAATATAAAAAATATAATTGTATGTTCTTATAATAAATGAATCTATATTGAAATGTTGTTTTAAATAACACGAGGCCAGTAAACGGTGCACAAGGATGCAACTGTAAACAAGACAGGTTTGTTTGGGTTGTGGATTTTTCTTTGGCAGAAAGTGGGCAATGGAATTGATGGTTGTAGTAATGGAAAATGAATGTCTTAACACTATGTACCCAACATCCTTTGGCTATCCTGCTATGTGGTTAATCTGGTTAAAATAGTTTTGATTATGATAATTTAAAATCTTATTATGGATCCTCTGTTTTAAATCAAAATCTCTGTTTTAAAATTAGATTTTAAAATATATTAATAATATACCTGCATATGCATTAGGATCACTTCCTCTACCTAAGAGTGAATCAACAATTTTTTCTTGAGCATGAAAACAGGCATGAAACAATGGTGTCCAACCGCTTTCTAATTTAGCATTTACATTTCCTTTGAGATCTAAATTTCATATGAAATAATTATATTAGGACTGATAAAACATAAATAAATCTGTTTATAAATCAAATACATTTTTTTCTATATAACTAAAATCATGTTTTAATTACCTGTGTCAAGTATATTAATGACTTCTTCAAGGTTTCCATTTATAATTGCGTCTTGCAATCTATTTTCAGTTTTCTTTTTAAGATTCTCATATTCTATTGCAAAGTTATTAGTGTGGTTCTGAAATAATAGTAAAGGAATTTCTAGCATCATAACTTCGAATAAGATATTCTTTATAAGTAAAATATAATTGTGGATGTAGAATCAAAACAATAATAAAAGTAAGCGAATGAATACGTCGGAAACAAAATTGCATTACCATTTTTTCAAAAAATCCATAGTCGTCACTATCTGTATCATCATCGGATAAACCAGCTGGTCTAAAGTTAGCCATATTATATATTTTTTACTTGTTTGTTCCGTAGACTAATAATGCGTAAGTATACTTATATTTTAAATTGTTATTTTTATCAACGAGAAATGAATGTATAAGTTTTGTGGTTTTTGTTCAAACGTATTTCCAAATTATAAAATTACAGTTTGACATTGACAACGACTTTGACAAATCTATTGATTATTGTTTCTTTGCAATTCATTATACGCATAAACGTTAACCCGTGACAACCTAGCAGTGCCGTTGGGCTCCCATTATAATTACTACTATTAGCTTCACGCTGTATCCCTAGCGGGGTAGTCTGAAAGAACGGAGCACCAAACGCTACGGCCTATGCATACTTCGCCAAGTCCACTGTCATCAATCTCTTCATACGTGCCCTTCTGGGGTTCCTCATGTTTTTACGTGACCTCCCTTCGGTATCTTTGATACTGTGTTTTCGAAGGTCAATGGAGGTCTCCTTCTACCTCTCTTACCGCTCACTTTTCCGTCATAAATCGTTTTTGCCAATCTTTCATCACTCATTCGTTCAAAGTGACCAAATCAGCTAAGCTCGTTCTTTTTCATTCTCACCGTGACATCATCGCTAGTACCTACCATTCTGTATATCTTTATTGCGGATTCGATCAGCTAAGCTAACTCTGCATACCCTACGAAAAGATCTCATCTGCACAGCATTCATCTTTCTTTCATTCTTTTCTGTAATACCCAGGTTTCGCTGCCGTATAACAGCGTCGGTACCATCACTGCATTGTGTAAGGCCAAACGTGCAGCTGTGCTGACATTTCGGTATCTCATCAATGCAGCTAAGGCACCGTTAACCCTGTTACTGATAGCAATACGCCTTCCCAAATCTAAAAACACTTCCCAAATATTTATTTGTTTACTATTTACACTGATCTTGCATTCCGTCTTTTCTTCCATTTATATTTATTTAAATGATTTTTTTTGTTTGTTTGCTTAAATAATTGATATTGAGCCAAATTTAGATTTTTATTTTTAAATTAATTTAATTTTTGGCTTAAACCAAATTAAACCAAATTTAGAGACAAACATGGTTTAATCTTCGATATAAACATAATACTGATTACTGGTTAGAGAAATCGTAAAGTTTTATACGTTAATACGTTTCGCTATTTTTGAAATTAGATATTTTTATATTTATCGAATATATTGCAATCGCAACCAACCGCTAATAAAAATTTACTTTAATACTGAATTAATGTATTTAAATAAATAATAGCTTAAAAACACACGCAAACACACACACACACACACACACACACGCACACTTATGAGGAAATGGACTAAAAAGCAGAAAATATTTTTTAAAAATTTTAATAAAAAATAATCTAAATAAAAGATTTTTTTTATTGTAAATAAATGTGGGAGGGTGCATAGTGTCAATAGATCACTTAAAAGGCACCTCAAACTTTTTTACTTTGCTATACATTTTTAAGGAAAAATTTTTACTATTCTTAATTCAAATTTATTGAAATATTTTTTAAAATTCTAAATATAATACATATATATTCTTAAAATTATTTTAAAGTCTAACCTCAATCCTCAGGACTTCAATTTACCCATAATTCTGCGACTGTGGTCAATATATAGAGTTTACATCAATAATTATGAGCTGGGAACGTAATGTTCTAGTAATACCCACAAATAAAAAGTTAGATATTATTTCACAATGTATGTATATAGGTAATTTCGAACTTCGGTGTGGTCATAGGGATCCTTGTGTATGGACCCTAAGTAACGCATGGTAGACTAAAGAAGGAAATAAATAATTTTGTCTGGAAATAATCATTTTGTCTGGAATATTCTCTATGTATATAAATTATTGGCGCTTTCATGTTTTATTGTTTTTTGTGTTTTTATATAGTAGTAATAAAAAAACTGTATTATTTTTATATCGTAAGTCTCTTGAGTATATAAAAAATAGTGTACTTAAATAATTAATACATAAATGTATCACATAAGAAATGGTGCGGACCATAAGTCTCTAATGTAAGAAAAAATAATATATAGGTATATATGTACGTATATAAAAACCGCTCAAGTGCGAGTCTGTCTCGTCTACCGAGTATTTCGTACCAATTTTAGGATTGTAGATCAACAGGAAGTACTACTTATAAACTCAAATTTCCGTGCGTATGCACTCATTCTGTATATAATTAACTACAAATATAAGCTCATCGTATTTTTTCTAACAAATATTTCCCTCTTACCTTCTCTTTGTTTTCCTTTATTTGTTTTCGAAGTTCTTACTTTGTGTCAAATTTCAAAATAGCTGTTGTCACGGGTGTATAGATTTTGATTATGCGGTGAATTTCATACAAATCAGCAAAAACGATGAATGAAACCGTTTGACTCTCTAACCTTTTGATTGCGTTGACATATGCTTTTTCTGTCCTTCAAAGGACCGTAGAGCTGAATGTTCTGATTAATTATAATATGATACCTCCACGTGATTTCGAAATAGATTTATTGTCAGACGACGTAATCCTACAAGCGTTTCGTTTTTTTCTTTTGAGGTACGGAACTCTAAAACGGTTTTGTGATTATTTGTTATATAAGTACCTATATGATATAAGTTTTGTGATTATTTATTATATAAGTACCAGCAGTTATTTGACTACTGAAATACAAAACAATTGTAAAAATGTGTTAACAAAAGAGCCACTCACAATTTTTAAGGAACGCAGAGTGAAAGCTCTGAAGTGTGGTTCTTAAGCTTAGAAGTCATTCTTCGCGTCGGAAGGTAAGGATAATAGGCAACAGTTCCAATTAAGCGACGACGAGGGCGTTTGTTAACATTTAATTAACGTCAGGCAGCTATTGTGCCGCCGTCGGGCTCCAGGGCCGGCGAGCCTTGTCTGTTGCGTCTTGATGAACCCACAAGTCACAGCGTTTCGAATTACAACTGGCTCTTTGGAGTATATTTTCTGAGCATTTGTGTTGTTCGTAATACATCGCGGTTTTAATTGTCAGCTTTTGTTCGTGTGTGATTGTGAGAGCGGCAATAGAAAGGAAATGTTTATATGGTAATAAAGAAACTGCACAGGTATTTAAGATTGTTGTTAACGGTAGACGGTAAGACCAGCACTCTTCACAGGTGCCGCTTGCTAATGATGCGATGCCTTAGGGCAACTTCGGCGTTGACATGAGGCACACTCATTGGAACATCTATAAGCATCCTTTTTGTAAAGGTATACTTTATTACTGAAGCATTCTTATAAACAAATATTTTGCTATGTTTATATTATTAATATATTTTTTATGCCTTTTAATTAGATTTCCTTACATAAACAGCATGAATATATACTATATATTTGTAAGGATACATAAACTACAACATGTTGAAATTGTAGGCAGGTAAACGTAACCTTCAGTATCGAGTTGAATAAAGAGTTAAATATATTTTTTAACGTAACTATATCGTTTCCAACCTGTCCGAGAAATATTTCCGAATGTAATAAGAATTTTTCTGTGCGGCGTTGAAGGTATGAGATTTGATTTATCGCAGTGGGCCGAGCGAGGCGCGCTGACCGCCCGCCGCCGGACGCGTTATTAAACTTTTCCCCATATTAAACATTCCGGAGACGAATACATTTTATTGTTGCCTCGGACCGACGTCAGAGGCCCCTACAAAGCGAAACTCAAAGACGGCAATTGCGAAATAAATTGAAAGCAATTTGATATTGCGTTGTAAGTAATAGCCGACAGAAGCCCGCAACCCTATAGAAGTCAGAATTTAGAAAACTTTTTGCGGTTCACTAGAATCTGCCTCTTTGTTTAAACTTGGAATATGGATTGTGGCGTGGCGCAGTGGCGCAAACGTGTGATTGTAACGCGACGGTTGTGGATTCCATCTCCACTCGAGGGAATGAATTATTATTTATTAATATTTTCATTTCTTCGCTCTGTCACCAAGGCAAATGCCCAGTGTTGAGTTCCGCCACTCAATAAGTAATGACTCGAAAAATTCGGCAAAAAGAGGAGAACGGTGTGTCTTAACACTAGGTTCCTTTTGCCTACCCTGCTGTATTCAGGATATAACTTGTAGTTGATTATATATTAATATACATCAATAATTACAATACGATAAAAACAAATGATTCGTGAATATAATATGTTTAAATTAACATTATAAAGTTGCACTAATTCATCCAACAAGGAAAAGAATTACCTCCTCCCTATTTCCTATAATTATAACCTCCGGAAATTAGATTTCGGATAAGACTGGTCAATGGAGATGGAATTGAAACAGACAATATACAATTAATAAGATGTCTGTCTGTTAGTTGAATATTTTTTTTCAGCTTCACGCTGTATCCTACATACCTATGGGTAGGCAGAGGGAACCTAGTGTGAATGTGACGATACTCCGTTCCTCACTTTCCGCCGAATTTTCGAGACATTGCGTGTTGAGTGACGGAACTCAACGCCGCGCTTTCCCTTGACACCAGAGCGAAAAAATTAAAATATCAAATATTTCATTTCCTCGTGAGTTCTTTTCAGTTTCAGTGGGAATTGAACCTACAACCTGTCACGTAACTTACAGTATTACAATCATACTCTTGTGCCCCTGTGCCACGACTGAGCTCCGATTCCTGTACGTTGATAGATATAGTTAAAGATTTAATTACAGAAATATTAGGTATTATACACGATATGTAAGTCTCTATTTTGATAAGATTTTAACTATTTTAATTGTAATTATATAACTTTCTATAATATACAGTCGAAGAAATAGAATTTGATCCACTTATAATACTTGCATGGAACAAGCTTTGCCTTGTTACCAGAGATTAAAATATTAATAACTAATAATGTATTTTTATGCGTAGGAATCGAACATGCCTGTGCCACTGCGCCACGACGGCCCCAATTTGAGCGGAATATTTACAGATATTTAATTGTATCTATCCTATACAAGATGTAGATAAGATAAATGCTCAGCTAGAAAATCTAAGATAAATAAACTTTATAATACACGTATTATAAAGGCTATATATTTGAGGCCAGTCGTGGTAGTCGCGAAGGGGCACAAAGTGTGATTGTAAAATTGACTTGTTGTGTGTTCGATCCCCACTCGAGGAAATAAAATATTTATTTACATTTATATTTTCATTTCTTCGCTCTGGTGTCGAAGCAAAGCACGGCGTTGAGTTCCGCCACTCAACATGCAATGCCTCCAGATCTCGGCGGAAAGTGGGGAACGGAGTCTTTTCACTAGGTTCCCTCTGCCCTGCTGTGTGCGGAATACAGCGTGAAGCTATTTTTATTTTTTTAATAATACACGTAATTTTAATTAACATATACAAAAGAACTAAACCTGTTTAATACAAATAGTAATCAAAGAGAAAAATATCAATTGCTTAAGGCAATGTAAAACTACTTAACTGTTCAGCAATTTAAAGTGGATATATATTTAGCCATTGCTATAAATCTGATTTAAATAATTGATTGAAATAGCTTCTTGTGACTTATTGAGTTGGATTTAAAAGCTAAGGAGGTAATTACATTTTGAACCATTATCTTGCATCTGTTTATTTCTAAATAATTCGTTTTTAGTTTTACGCTGTATCCCGCACATAGCAGGGTCGTAGGCAGAGGGGACCTGGGAACCTAATAACCTAATGTTAAGACGATCCGTTTCCACTCCACTTCCACTTCCGTTCTCCAATTTTCGCCGAGTTCTGTTGAATAGCGGAAATAAACGCCGTGCTTTGCCTCGTCACCGAGGCGAGGAAATGAAAATATTTAATATTTCACTTCCTCGAGTGGGAAGCAAATCCCACAATAACTTAATGATTGGTGAAATTGTGAATACTAAATTCTTTTGTCAATTTTTCCTTAAATTTTAACAGTATTTGTATTATTTTAATAAGGAAAGTAAGTCATATTTTTTATTATTAAAATACACGAGAATATTTATATTTCTTATCAATTTAACATCGCGTTATTTAACACGTTGAGCTAAAATCTTTATACATAATATATATTAATTACTTTTGAATATAAATTGATAAAATTTTATGAATTCTTACCTTATTCTTAAAATACATTCTATAGCAGCGTTTGGTTAAAGTAAACTTTAATTCAAATTTCAATTACATTAATAAAATAAACAATACTTTCAGCTTTAACTTATGCGGATAAAAGTATTAATATAAGAACGTAACAATATTGTAAGAAGCGAGAGAGTTACGAGGTAGACTTATGGCTTCCATTCAGTGGAGGAGAGATAATGCTTGCAGGCAATCACATAAGTGGATCAAATAGCTGTAGTCCATTTGGATAATGAACTGGAGACTAGCCTCACTGAATTCTTTTATTGTATAGCCGTTACTATATATGGACAGTATTTAACTTAACGTTTATAAAGAAATGAATGTGTATGATATAGGATTCACCTATTTTACTATAATATATTGTTATATAAATTATTAAAGGAAAACATTCGAATGAGTTGGTTGGTTTTTAATATTCTTTTTTTTTTCTTAATAACCATTTTGTTTGTATTTGTCATATAAATCTTTAATTTTATGTAAGTACATAATAAAGGTTTTCGACGTAATAGCGATGTGTAAATTAAAATGATCATTATTATCTGATTGAACAAGGAGATGATTGATGGCCTATCATTTTCGTACTTAATTTATTATATACGATTTTAATAATACTCATATAATTATAAATTATAACAAAAACTAAGTAACCTAAAGCTTAAATAAAATATTTAATGAAAATCACCGCAGTGTTTAGTAAACTGAATCATTTTCATGTGCGCTTGTACGTTTTGGAGGTATGCCGTATACATACAAACCAATAGAATGGTATCTGATCAATCCATTATCAGACTGTTACTACGTCCAGGAGCTGTAGACGAGCTGACGACACAGATTTTCAATTTCCCCCTCTTGTTGTTAGCACAGTTTCGTCACCACCATAGTTTGATCTACTAAAGTTTATTGTTTCAAATTGATGATTGTATTACCTACATATATAAAATCAAATCAAAACAAATCAGCTTCACGCTGTATCCCGCGCACAGCAAGGTAGGCAGAGGGAACCTAGTGTTAAGACACTCCGTTCCACACTTTCTGCCGAATTCTGGAGGCATTGCGTGTTGANAAATTGTCATTTTAAAACAAAACGCCATTTGTAAGGATGACGCACGCACACATAAACCTATCAAAGGAACACCGCCGCACACGCCTCATTTCGAAATCGAGTCGTATGTATTGGCGATAAAGTTCAAAGTTGTTTAACCTTTAGTAGTATTTTTGTAGTAGTAAGTGTTTATGTTATTGGGATCTATACGTAACGCGTCACACGAAATACAGGTATGGATAAAAATCGTGAAATGAAAAAAAAATCCTACGTCCAAACTGTTGAGGAATCTTCATTAATTTCTTTAGGTATAGGTTTCAAATATTTTACCCTATATGCTGTTTCCGTAAATGGAGCGCTGCCTCTTCCACCCTGTATAGTTTAAAATAATAAAGACAAATTTAATTATAAAATTGTTTTGCTGCTTGTTCATGTTTTTATTTAAGAGTATCCGTACACAATGTACACCTAGTGCAATACATTACCGTCAGCAGCCATAATACATATTATAGTCCTTTTATAGAGTTAATGAAAGATTAATTGTAAGTTTCAATGACTCAATCTAACAATGTAATAGTCATAAAATAATACTTAAATAAAAGGCACAGAAATGTACGTAATTTTTTATATTTAGTTCCTAAATTATATCGAAAAAAAAATATATTTAAAAAAATCACATTCATACAAAACAACATCTACGAAACAAAGAGTGTGTGCAAGTTCTATAAAATTTAACGAGCAAACTTATTAACCCATTTTACTATGGACAAATTGAAACCGCCGACGATATCATAACTTGCGTGATACAATCAATTAATTTAAATTGCTTCTTTCCAATTTACAATCGAGCACTCTCTGCCTCTGCGGCAAATTGATTTTAAACATTACGTTGTTTAGAGGCGGGGATCTGTATGAGCTAGCGCAATAGCGTTTCCTCCAGCGAGTCTATTTGGGCGAGATCCATTACTTCGGAGTGGCGGCAAGAAGCAATCTCATTGAATGACCGCCCTCCCCCCCTCCCCCCGTGCACCTCCCCCCTCTCCTGATCCACACCAATCGGTAAATATGCGTGTTAAATATGTATGTGCTGTTAGATGCTCGTAAGTGTATTAGATTTTACTTGTTCCATCATTCGGCTCTGTACGTATATAAATATTTATATGAAATTAAATTTATGGCCATCCCAGGACGACTAATAGTTTTATCTATTATTAATAAATATTGTAACATACATTCTAATATTAAATTTTTGAAAGTATCTCTTAATCAGCTTCACGCTGTATCCCGCACACAGCAGGGTAGGTACTGGGAACCTAGTAGTTAAGACACTCTGTTCCCCACTTACTGCCGAATTCTGGAGGCGTTACGTGTTGAGTGGCAGAATTCAATACCGCGCTTTGCGTCGACACCAGAGCGAAGAAATGGAAATATAAATTTAAGTAAATATTTCATCTCCTCGAGTGGGGATCGAACCCAATCGATTTACAGTCACACTTTGTGCCCCTGACGACTGGCCTCAAAGTACCTCTTTATGGAGATAAATATAGTAAAAAATAAAATAACCTGTATGCGACTATTTCGCATTATGCTATATGAACGGATGTACTCCTAAGTTTGTCTGTATGAGATTAAATAACTTATATCTGACTGCGAAAACTTGGAATGCACTTCGCGAAGTGACTAGACTTTTCCATTAAAGGCAATTATCAGACACAACAGAGGAACCAGTGCCTTCAGTTCAAACCCGACCCCATCTTGGGGACGGAGCTGTTAAAGATAACGTCATAAAGTCGCCGGAGTAGAGAGCCGGACTAACATCTTTGCTTTTGCGATCCCCTCACCTCACCTCGGGATAATGGACGCCTCCTACACCCGCTTTTGTGAATTTACTAAATACAATTTGCTTTAGTGTAGTATTGAGTTGAATAAAATTTAAAATAATTGTTCTATAAATATAAACTGTCAGTGTAGGTGTCTGTTGAGGCCAGTCGTGGTGCAGCGGCACAAAGTGTGACTGTAAAATTCGGCAGAAAGTGCGGAACGGAGTGTCTTACACTAGGTTCCCTCCGCCTAACCTGCTGTGTGTGGAATACAGCGTGAAGCTGATTTTTTAACTGTCAGTGTACAAATTTAGAGGAGTTTAATTAAGTTCTACGATAAGATTTTAAGTGCCGATTAAGATTAAGAGATTAAGAAGATTAAGAGTAAAAATTTTATCATGGTGGCTATTGAAAATTCAAAATAAATATTATATTCATTTTTACGCATATGCATTTTTATTATTTAAGTTCTTTAGTGTAAAATAACAAATACTTATTAGTCATATTCATTTATCGACTATCTTGTTTTCTGTTGCTTTACTTTTTGTTAACCAAAAATAAAAATATAACCACTTCATCACCACTTATATAATACAACAAAAGGAAAATTCAAAAAAAAATCTGTGAACACTTTGGTCAGGGTTAAATATAACGAATTTACATAATTCATATTTAATTTACCAAAAATGTAAGTGAAATGATAATAAAAAAAGCCCTTCTCATTTCTAATTGCTGTAGTTAGATTGACGTTATCAAACTGAGTAAATACATGAGTAGCCCTAATGGACGAGCGTTGATAGTCCGTCACTCTACATTTGACTGGACGGCTTTCACATTGGCACTTACGTGATGCCTGTGAGCTTACATGGTACAGTAATATGTCAATTTGAAATACTATAGTGTCTAAACGGACGAAATATAGAGCAATATCTAAGTGCTTGGACACATTCGCTCTCTATTTTGCAACTCATATGAAAAATATATTGTAGAGTCGTATGAGAAGTGAATTCAGTAACGCATTTCGTACTGATGTATTTTTTTTTGTAGTGTAAATAATTGCCAAATTAAAATTTCATTAGAAAATACTGTTACAAATAAAACTGTTACGTTTTTATATAATTTTCTCCTAGAGAGTTTCGTTATAAATAAGTATTTAGAACAAAGTTATAAATACTTATTTAGAAAACGTAAAAAAAATTGAACGTAGCGGGACTCGTACCTGCGCCTCCTGGAAACCGATCAGGCGCTCTGACCACTAAGCCATACGTTCAACGTATGGCTTAGTGGTCAGAGAGCGAACAAATTTTTATACGTTTTCTAAATAAGTATTTTTCTTTTTTAAGTGTGGATTAACACTAAAAAAATGTTAAAAAAAGTTATAAAAAAGATTTTATTCTCAATATAATTATTTAAGAACACCACTTGATAAATAACATTTAAGATAACATAGGAGAACAGGATTATAAGATTATAAAACACATGGAGCACTGTCTTGTAAATAATTTGTATATACAGTGCGTACGTACATGCAGTATTTTTTGGAGAAATGGGCATCGTGTAACCCTGTGAATATTTTAATTACTAGCGGCCCGCCCACAGCTTCGCCCGCTCAAAATACATGATTATTGATTTAATAAGCAGAATTGATTGACAACTATAATGACTTCTAATATGATTTTTTTACTACTACTACTTTTCTATAAGAATTTTTGATTGTTTCGAATTAAAAAATACGACCAATGTTGATATTTGATATTCATAAAATATACATACAGCTAATTATTTATTATATGTATAATATATATTTTTGTAACCTTACGTTCTTTTTACCTATGTAATGTACGTCTCATCATAATTCTACAACTCTGTTAAATGTGCTGATGTCAGTGAATAATTTAATTTACTCTTTCAGAAACAGCCTTAAATGTTAAATTAATAATTTAAAAGATTCATAATATTCTTTGTATAATAACTGTAATGATTGCATATTAATTCCTGTACAGTTTTTAAAATAGTTACATATATTATTTATTAGCTAAATGTACAATTGGTAAATATGTAGTATATGTATTACAGAGTGCACTTAGAAAAGCTGTTTTTAGGTATTTTTATGTAGATTTATTTCAAACGAACGAACGAACCGAAGAATCTATGTATTTACTTAATATTTCTTTGAAGATCAAATCGGTCTTTATCTATGTGTTGAATTAATTACGACTTAAACTTAACTATTATGATTTATGAAGGTAATCTCCACTAACAGTTCAATTTTGTTTACTTTGTTGTATAAAATATTGTATAATAGTGCTTCAAAAATACATATTGTTATCAACAGTCATATAACCAAGACGTTTCGAATGTTATTCTTTAGCCAGGAACCTTACCAGCGCGATTGCTATATAACATTCGCAGGCAAACTAATGCCTTGGGTTCATTCAAATGACGATAACTTTTTTTAATAAACCGATTTTGACGAACCAAACTTTAGTTATTAAATTGAGTTAAAACAAAGCAATTGGTGAAACCTTTAAGTAAATCGGTTCAGTACTTTCAGAGAAAAATATGGACATATATATCGACAGACAGACAGATAAGAAATTTAAAAAAATATATTTTTGCTTTCTATTATTCTTTTTAAGTGTCCCTCTATCCATTTCAGTCAAAATTACTAAATGTACAGACAAAATATTTTTACTGTCTTATTATATATAGAGAAGAGGTATCTTATCTTATGTAACAATTTTTTCTTGACATATGACAAAATTTATTATAAAGGCGTACACAGGACTTATTTTAAAAATATCTATCGAACTTATGTGAATTTGAAGTCTAGACCATAGAATTATGAAGAAAACAAAGTCAAGAAAAATATAAATAAATGTGTTCGCATAAGATTTCATGTACAGCTACAACAGCAAAGGCTAAGCATGTTATTTCCCTTTGTATAGAGGGTGTTGATATAAAAAGGTTACTTTAACCACAATTTTCTTTTTATTTAAGTACTTTTAATATTAAACACAATCTGTCGAATAAAGCCCATAAAACTACTATTAATTTTTATTAAAATAAACGTTAAACTAAAAAAAAAATATTATATTGTATGAACAATTAATAAAATAGCTATTTACTTTTATATCGCGTATTATAAACAAAACAATTTGCTTACTGAAATTACAAAACTTGAAAGCTATATTTTAGAACACACAGAAAGTCCATTGATCTAATATCAACTAATAAGAAGCGCTCATCAGTTCTGATAGCGGCTCGACGACCCCAAAGTAAAAACGCGAGATCTTTTTAGGCTTATGTCCGAGTGTTGAGTGGGTTCACAAATGTCGCTAAAAGGCTGGACGTCGTTGTTTATCCGGGCAACATTAGGCGGGTAACCGGACACGCGCGCTCTGAGTGCGCTACAAGTATCCGCTTTCAACTCATTACGGCTTGGACGTGGTGCGTGGGCCGGGACTCCCCCCCCCCCCCGGACCAACCCNCGGGGCCCCCCCCCCCCCCCGGACCAACCCATTCCACGGACTCTTTGTCCTTCAATCCCTCTTACAATCTTCGATCGAATTCCGAATACCCATACGGCTAATGTTGTTTATTCGCATTAAGCACAACAAAAATAAGGAAAGTCCGATTATTTGGTTTTTTTCGTAATAAGTGTTATAGAATATATTTTTATGCTATTAAATGTTTTATAGTGTTTGGTGTAGCTCATCGGCTCCCAGCCAGTGGTCCGCAGCAGCGGGAATGAGTTAAAATTTTGGTGATTGAGCAGTCTGTCTACAGTTAAGTTGTTTCCTCAATAGAACAAAATATTTTGACATTTAAATTTAATATACTTTGAAATTAATTGATTTTTAATATTTACTTAAAAATTCATACACCCCATCATACAAAATGTCAGATTTTTTTTTAAACTTTTGACTTTGAAATTAAATTTTTTGTTTAATTATTAATTTATTTTTATTATACCTACAAAGTGGTCCCTGCTAACAAGCATTCTATAAAAGTGGTCCCTGATGAAGAAAAGATTGGGAACCCCTGGTGTAGCTGGATGGATGGTCTATTAATACGACAGATGTAGTTTCAAATGACAGAAATAGAATATAAATGATAGAATATATGATAATATAATATTAGTATCTAGATATCTGGCGCTGATAAGATTCCGTTCCTGAATTCCAAGATATATGCAATGGCATCATATTTTGGGAAAATGGAAAACGGAATTACGAAACACCGTAGCGTTTGGCACTCCGTTGTCTCTGACTACTCCGCTACGGATAAAGTGTGAAGTTAGTAATAGTAGTACAATTACGAAACACTATAGTATTTCGGTCATTAAGAACACATCGATAATAACAATATTTACTCGTATGACCTTATTGATGTCTTGTTAAAATATTAAATGTTAAAATAATACTGCAGAATCTGAGATTTTTCACCAACACGAGTTATTTTAAATTTGCATTATATATATATA
>JAAIXJ010000011.1:930311-944685 GCA_013403705.1 Heliconius hermathena | reverse complement strand
TATATATATATGTGTTTCATTCGTCTTGAGTACCTACATAAATAGCTATTTAAAATATGCAAAGAGAAAAAAATATTTTTATATATATATTTTTAGTTTTTTTTTCAAGTTGACGCTGTTTCTCACATAGGCAGGGTAGGCAGAGGGAGCACTGTTTTGAGGCATTTCCCTTGGTAACCGAGCGCAGAAATAAAAATATTGATAAATAATAAATCATTTCCCCGAGTGGGAATCAAACTCACAATAGTCACACGTTTGTGCCTCTGCGGGTAAGTAGTAGTAATATCAATTAAACTAAATGTAAAAAAAAAAAAATTGAAAATATAACGTGGAATTACTGGTAATTCTATTTCCATTTAATCACAAGGACAAAACATATATAAAACTTTTTAATTAGAGTCGGATATAATCAAGAAAGTAGTTGTGTTATTAATTAAAATCTTAAAGTCTTTTATCTTATGCCTATGCAAAAAGCAAGCGCAAATTAGTTTTTTCCTGTCGCAAACAGTTTTGAATAGTAAACAAAATGAATAGGCCGCCCTAAGTAAAGTTTAATCCGTTTTTATTACAAAGAAAAGAAGTAATTACTCTACCCTTACCGCTGCAGAGGGTTGGAGCTGGAGGTAAAAATTTCCATAGATTTATCATAACCAAATTAAGTTTATAATTAAAAACAGGAGTTTTGTATAGACGTAATTTGAATATGTAAATAATATTATTCTTCGCATTGCTTATTATGGTATTATAGAAAAAAATAATCTGCTAAGTTCTCAACTTCTTGCGCTCCAACTTTTTTTATATTATTTTATTTTTTGTCATTATTTATTCTTATTTTTTTTAGCTTCGATGCATCCTGCATGTAGCAGGGTAGGCACAGGAAGGCAATTTCGGAGACATTGCGTGTTGAGTGGTGGGACTCAAAGCCGTGCTTTGAATCCAGACTACAGCGAAGAAATGAAAATATAAATTTAAATAAATATTTTATTTTTTCAAATAGGGGAGCTGAACCCACAACCAGTTGTGTTTACAGTCCAAATCGTTTTGAATAGAATAGCCACACACTTGTGCCACGACTGACCTCACCGAGATTAATATATTCCAAATAAACAAATGACATATTAACTGAAGCAAGTATAGAAGCGACGCTTTATCATTATTTGCTCAGCTAATGGAATAATTACCACCGTGGAGAGGATAATTGCGAAGGCGACGAGTGCTCCTACACGCGGTAATGAACCCGGAATTGTTTACGCTTTAAACCACACACACGCATTGTTTGGTAACAATAACGACTTTTTCAGAGAAGAGGCCAGTCGTGGCGCAGAGGCACAAAGTGTGACTGTAAAACCGACTGGTTGTGGGTTCGATTGGGGACTCGAGGAGATGAAATATTTACTTAAATTTATATTTCCATTTCTTCACTCTGGATTCGAGGCAAAGCGCGGCGTTGAGTTCTGCCACTCAACATGCAATGCCTCCAGAATTCAGCAGAAAGTGGAGAACGGAGTGTCTTAACACTAGGTTCCCTCTGCCTACCCTGCTGTTTGCGGGATACAGCGTGAAGCTGACTTTACAAAGTCATAAAAGAAAAATCATAAAAGAAGAAAATAACAAAAGGGATTATTTGAATCCAAATTTGTTCTTAATATACTTAAATCATGTAATAATTATATATATTTTATTTTACGTAGGTCCTATTGATGGTTACTCCATCAATAGAACCTACGTAAAATAAAATAGTTTAGATAACTTTTTGAAATATTTAAGTACATTTACGAAAAAGAAGAAAAGAGTGTAGCTGTTGTATTGTCGTAACAACAGAGTCTATTTACAAAACACAAAACAAAAAATATATATTATATTTATTTATTTATTTTCAATTTGAATACTCAAACTCTAATTACGAACTTCACACATCGCCTAATCTGAATACACCTAAAATCAATTTGGAGCTCGTAAGGCAAAACGGTCTCACCTAAGAGTCCCTAAAAGGCTCGAAGGCGGGCGTCCCCGCTGCCCGTCTAGTTCGCTTGTGCCCGTTTATAAACGGTTTTATTGCTTTCGGAGCAACCGAACATTATTAAACTTTTCCAATTTCGATTTATCACGTAGCTGTCGGAATTTAATACCGCCCTACCTTCGGCGGAGGCGATCGCCCGCCGCGTGATTACAATACACATCGTTAATAATACGAGCGAAGGCGGCTTCGGAAGCTTCGGAAGCTCAGGCTGCTGATTATGACGTGATGTGACCACGGCGGGCCTCTTCCGTGACAGGCTAAGGGAAAAATGGACACAATTTAATTACTTATATCACAGCTTAATGGCGTAATACTTGCTTGGTTAGAGATAACGCGTTTATCATATAAACCTCCCTTATATTGCCGCGCGGTATGTTTCTGTAGCGAATTTCATAACAAAATGAAGTCTCATATCAGCACGGGTTAAAATTATGAAGCTAAAACTGAAGGTTATTGAAAACGTGACTTACATTTATATGGGTCATATGAAATGAAATTTCATAGGTACGTACATACGTGTATGCGAACTGTATTTTATTAGCAGTAAAAAATAAAAATATTCCAATACGTATCTTATTTGTGTTTCTTATTCGTGTTGTGTTTTGTTATACAGAAGCAAAATAGAGACGGCTATATTATTTATTTAAAGAATAATATTATGGATTTTTAATTGTTGTTAAATTCTTCTTCGGTTGAAAAGGTGATGCTGGCGATAGAGGTGCAGTGAACATGTGAGGATAGCGCGGAAAGGTGCGTGGTCGGGCACCAGGGTATAGTGAGAGGTCGGCGATGCAATCTACTCTCATTCATAGGGCCAATCAAGTACCGACCCACCGCCACCCGCTTTGTGTACCTCCACCCGAAACAGGGCCGCATCTAGCAATAACAACAATTGAAATACACAATATACGAGTATAGAGCTCAAGTGATATGTAATCGTTAGATATTGTTGACTATACAAAAACAATCTAATCATAAGTCTTGCCCACTAATTGAACATTTTTAATTTACTTCTGTTCTAATTGCAAAATATAACTTTTTGTCTGTTTGTTTACCTTGTTGATGTATGTAACATCGGTGTAGGGTCTTAGTAAAAATTGTACCAACACATTTTCCTTTAAAAAATATGAATATAAATGATGATTTATCTACATTATAACAAATACGTCCCTGGTGCTCGAGCTCACGTACGACCGCTCGTAAGTTCAATGGAGGTGTTGATTAAAAATATTTCCCATGTGCGGGTGGATAAGACCCAATTGGGCAAGCAATCAGCCACCCGCCGCCGCCCTCGCGACCGTCTACCGCTAATCATGCGCGACGTTGCTCGCCACTCACTCTCCACTCTTTATTTATCGGTGCGATACTTTTCACTTCTGTTATTTATGTCATTTTTGGCTCAATTGGCATATACAGCAACACCGATTGGTTAGGGGTACGAGGTAAGAGGGTACTCTGTGTCTGGGAAATTGCAAGCACTACGTGGCTGCTTGAGAGCATGTCGTCGGTGGCCAGAGGGTCCCCTAAGGGATTCGAACCTAGGCTTGTGGTCCTCGATCAGGCCGGGATTAAATTATTGCTGTTCTATTTATGGAATGCCTCTTTTATTGATATTATGTTAACAATAAAATTCTATAGAGAGGTCATATTTTGCAAATGTTACGTAATCTAATTTTATTTTAGTTTGCCGGTGATTCTGAAATTTATTTAGACAAACTGACAAAAAAAAATTCTTTAATTTTCACTTTTATGGTTTAAAAAAACATCACTCCTTTCAATCCTCATCTTTAGAGACAGTGCAGTGGGTTACTTGAGCAACGTAATAAAAATGTCAACTTGAACCCATAATCACCAGTGAACAGCCCGGAATGCTTTAACTACATAACTACAGCAACATTCACAGTTGGTAGTTTTTTTAAATCAGCACCAATTTCAGATTTAAATATAGATAATTTTAAATTTCTTTGAAATATACATGTAATATAATATACGTATCTTTTAAATGTAAATTTTAACATGCGCGTATGCGAATGCTGTAGCCAAATATTTTCCATACCAAAGCTTCGGCTCACACAAAGTGATGCCAGTGGGCAAAAACGATAATTATCTAAGAGTATTTCAATAGAATGATCGTAATAATCATTAAGATAGTTCGCACAAAAAATATTACTTAATAATGAAATACTAAAATGTTAGTAAAATGTAAATAATATTTTTAATAATTACATACATTTGCACTTATAAACAAAACCAAATGTATTTAATTAGTAGCAACTGAATGTGATATTTAATTACCACAAATATCTAAAGAAAACTTTTTCACAATAAACCCATAATAGTATTCTCCAATTACGAGTATCGATTATTAATTCAACACGATAAGTGGAATCGATACATCGAATTTCTACTATAGAACTACAAAAAACTGATCCAGAAAACGATTGCTGCTTCAAAGCGCTCACATTAATATGATTATTTCTCGTAAGAGCTCTGCAGCACCGGTTGAAGCATCGTAGCTTTTTTTTCTTCTGATCTAAATTCATTAGAAAATGCGCGCACGTCGTATCCGTCGTATGCGCCGCACAAATGTCGCGCATCGCAAATGCCGCGGTTTTTGCGCGTCACTCTGTCTAACGAGATTGAAATAGCCTCTTGCTTTTTGGATGGAGTTCCATTGGAAAGAACTAAAAAGTAAATAAAAAGAATCAATAAAATGTGCGGTTTAATTCGAAGTATATTATCATCATTGGAAAAAGGAGTGCCCGTCAAGGGGTTTTACCGTATTTGGTCAAAATTGGTTCAGATATTGAACATTTTTGGCCTTCATTAAATGAAAACGATAGTCGACTAATTGGATTTTTTATAACTTTTTTATATGATCTGTAATATGTTTAATATATTTTTTGTATCATTAATTACATTTTTAATGAATACTATATTTAGTAATATGTTTTCTTATTTTTTTATATGTTAAATAAATATTTGTCATTGATATTAATATAAAATTTAAGAAAATATCTTTAATTATGCTAAACCAGTTATATCCAGTTAATCAAAGAAAAAAAAATTGAGGTATCAATCAAGAGCCGTTGAATACAAACTAGGCACTGTTTACTTTATTGAAGCACCTACTTATTGTTGGAATAGTTTTTATGCATTCTACCTTCTAAGGACATAGTGCAGCTGTTCAAACGGGTTGTTGCCGTATGCAACTCAGAAATGTGGTAATTCCTTTTGATCCGATTTAATTAGCTACTTTTCATTCGATTTTACTGTTATCTGTTGGAGATAACATCTTTAAGGCAATATTACAGCTTTAAATGCTAATTCCTTTAAACTTGCTATAGTAAGAGTTAATAATTGTTTTAAGTTATTTAAAATTATTTTTATTTTAATAGGTGATTTTTTTGTATTAATAATTTACAGATACTCGGAAGACGTCATAGTAATGTTTTAAAATACAATCATATTTAACATAGTACTTTTGGCCCTAATTCTGGCTGCTAAGCTGAACGTTCTAGTCCATTTGGGTTGTATATTTGCGTGCCGAGACGAGACGAGAAAATATTTTAAATAATTAATGAATATTTGTACGGGATTAAAATTAATTTAATTTAAGAAATATATATGAAAATCGAAATAATGTTTAATATACTGAAAAAAATATTATTATCTTTGTACAAATAGTAGTAGAGATAAATATCGAATCAGTTGTGAGTTGAGTGCTTAAACTCCACAAATACTAGATTATAGTAAGTTTTAAACACTATACATATATGCTTATAAGCTCTATATATTTAACAGCTCTCACCAGGAGTTATTATTGAAGCCTTTTTAATTTAAGACATTATATATAAATCATTATGAGTCGTGGCGCAGGGGCACAAAGTGTGACTGTAAAATCGATTGGTTGTGGGTTCGATCCCCACTCGAGGAGATGAAATATTTACTTAAATTTATATTTCCATTTCTTCGCTCTAGTGTCGAGGTGCGGCGTTGAGTTCTGCCACTCATCACGCAATGCCTCCAGAATTCAGCAGAAAGTGGGGAACGGAGTGTCTTAACACTAGGTTCCCTCTGCCTACCCTGCTGTATACGGGATACAGCGTGAAGCTGATTTTTTTTTGATCGAATCAATTCATATAGTTGCCTTCAGAATTATTTTAAACGTTACTTTAGTTGTCTCAACAGACTGAGTATATTAATTATGTTTATGGAGCGACCGATTAAAATTGTCGCGACGCGTCGTTAATGTGTCCACGTCGCGTCGTTAACGCGTCCGCACCGCATACTAGGTACCTCATGAACGTCAAAGTCACATATCTTGTTTTTTTTTAATTTAATATCATGATTTTAAAGCCATAGAATAGATTAGTTAAGGCTAATCGTGGTGTAGGTACAAGTGTGTGATTGTAAACGCGATAGGTTGTGGGTTCGATTTCTACTCGAGGAAATGGAAATATTTAATATTTTCTTCGTTCTGGTGTAGAAGGCAAACAGTGGTGTGAGTTTAGCCATTCAACATGCAATGCATCCAGAATTCAGCGGAAAATGGCGAATAGAGTGTCTCCCTCAACTTACCTTGCGGTGTGCGGGATATTGCGTGAAGCTGAAAAAAAGTTAATACAGTTCTCATCATTGTATCACAACGAGAAGCGACGCACAATTGGATTGATTATAATTATTGATAGAAAATATGAGCGACATGTTGCTCTTACCGAGGGGTGTACTATATACCTACATAAGTTTAGATTACGATGATACTCGACACATAAAAAATTTTTTTTTTTGATTCAATCCTTCAATCTTCTGCACTGCAGTCATTGAAAGGACTCAATTTCAAATTTCTTCTCCATAACTGCAGTTTTGTGGTCCTCACACAATATCTTTTTATCCTGTTACGTTTTTATCGATTTACTTAATAATCGTAAAATTTGTTTTATATTTAATATAGATATACTTTTACGTCCATTATCACAATAAAATCATTTAAACAAAAATACAGTTTTGTCATTAAAACACATACATACATAATTAAATTTTTTATGGCCTATAAATTAAGGTAGAGGAAAGAATAAAAGAACATTTTAAGAATTTGTTATTTAAATTTTTTATGATTTCGTATGCACTCCATTATGAAAACGATTAAATGACAATAAAATACAATAATATTGTCCTGGTAATGTTTTCGGCTAATTGATAAAGAAATTTTATTTAAATTGGCATAAAATCAATTATATTAAGTTTTATCTAAAGATAACAGTTTATGATTGTACCTTTAAAAGTTTAAGTACCACTTAAGATCAGCTTACAATCGACTTTTACTTTAAAACTTCTTTATATTCTAGAAGTAAAAGAGCAGCTTTAATAGTTAAAAAATGCGTTTTTGCTATAAACATTGAATAAATTTTACAGCCTTAAATACGTAATCTATTTTATGCCTAAAATATAAAAGTCTATTTAAATAACATATATGTATTTTATTATTTTTAATATCATAAATTATTTGATCCAGATTATGAAGGCTAACATGAAGCTCTTCGCCTCTGAAGAGATCTTCTCACGGCAACCATCGCATCTTTATTGTGACCGACGAATGTGTTGATTAAAAAGAGACAAATGTCTTTACTTTTAGTTGAGTGATTTTAGAAATTATTAATATTTCTTCGAGAAAAGAGAGTAGATTCAATATTTATTAATAAATAAAATACAATATATTTCTTGTTTTTGTCTATGTTAACAACAAATATGCCAATTTCTCTAATTTACATGGACAATGGATGGTTAATCATATTTTCTATGAGTGATAATCTTGCTTGTTTCACGTTTTCTTCCACATAGCAGGGAAGAAAACGTAAAATAAAAGGAAATTCTTAAGATTTTCCGTTCCCCACTTCCTGTCCAAATTCAAGACATTGGGTGTTAAATAGCTCTGTCTACGCCTGTCTTTTTCTTGTCTTACCTTAGCAGAGAAATGACAAAAAGTTAAATATATATCTGCTCGCTTTAGCAGTAACAGCTTTGATTTTTCTAATTGTCAACATCAAGCAACGAAAACAACTGTTAGTAGAAGTAGAAGTTAAGGTTAAATACTATATAAATTTTGATCAGATTTTGAACCCCCTACTACTAAACAACGCAATATCAAAGGTGATTGTTTTATGAAAAGAAGGATGATGTTTTACTTATTGTGCTAGATGTAGAATATGCAAACTTTAAAGCTTTAAAAATATTATATACTACCAAGTTACAGTAACTTAATTTAATTTTATATTAGTTTGTTCAAAAGTTGTTTGTTTATAGCATATTGGATTCCTGTGATATAGTATGTAGACATCAGTAGGTATATGTATGAATGTACAAAGAATGTACCTAGATGAAAACCTATAAAAAGAAATGAAACAATAAGTATGGAAGCACGTGTCCGATATAAATTTGTTAAAACTTTACATGTTTTTTTAGCTTGACGCTCTATCCCGCATATAGCAGGGTGAGCAGAGGGAACTTAGTGTTCAGACACTCCACTCCCCACTTTTTGATGAATTTTCTTGACATTGCGTGTTGAGCGGCAGAACTCCACGCCGCGCTTTGCCATGTTACTAGAGCGAAGAAATTAAAATATTAATAAATAGTAATTCATTACCTCCAGTGGGAATCAAACCCACAACCATAGCGTTTACAGTCACATGCTTGTACTACTACATAACGACGGACTCACTTTACATGCATTATAATATTAAGTTTATTTGCCTCATTAAAACCTTTTCTGAGCATATCATGAATTATATTAAAAGCATAAAATAAGACCTCAACCGTATAAGCTTATAAGCGTATAGGGGAAACTTTATGTATTATATATAAGAAGTTTTAACAAATAAGTTTTACCACCTACTTGTATACCAATAGAGACGAGAAGTGAAATGGAGTTAAGTGGTCTAATGTATGTCCATAGTCGACGTCTCGGGCAACACTTTTAATGGATTCTGTCAGTTTTTGCCTTTATTTATATACCCTATTCATATAATAAAATGTTAATAGAACTCTGACCCAGCTAATGGTTTGAGAGATGATTGTAAGATGTTACATTATGTTTATTTTTACGGAAGCTTCCGGTTACTTAATTTTAAGATGTGCTTTTCTGTGTATTTATTAAGTATATACATTAATTAATAATTCCGAATAAAATAGGGAAATCGCTTAAATGCATTAAAATGTTTTTTTATGGTTAACAAAGAGTTTTTAATTTAAAAAAGGCAAGAAAAGGCAAGAAGAAACAGACATGATTTAATCCTGTTATAAATTGATGAAAAAAAATTAACAAAAAAAAAAAATTTTTGCTAGTTTTAAACAACTTTGTTAATAATTTGTGTGAATAAAAATGTTTTGTCGTACAGAAAATAATTCAGATGGTTCTCTGCCTAGTATCAAGACCGCCTGAACTCGTGGCACTGAGTGTTTAATAGTGAAACTCGTGGACGAGTGGAGGAGTGGATGAGTGGAGGAGTGGATGAGTGGAGGAGTGGAGGAGTGGAGGAGTGGAGGAGTGGAGGAGTGGAGGAGTGGAGGAGTGGAGGAGTGGAGGAGTGGAAGAGTTGAGGAGTGGGGGTGCAAAAGCTCTATAGCTACAATTTTTTTTATCTAATTCCACTATATTTTTTATACCTTAAGTTTCTATTTTCAATATTATCGTTTAAAAATAAAATATATATATTATATATTCATATAATACTGCTCTCAACGAATGAGTTTAAATGTAGGTATAGCTTAAACTCACATGTCTGGAAAACAATTAAAGTTGTACAATGAAAACGTTACACACAACACTAAGCGGCGAGCCATTGTGTCCCTATGAGTATTAATCGAATAAGTCGACCGGGGAACTCTATACAATAAATAAACCTATAGTATAGCAATGTAAAATGTTCTAGATGCACCTTATCTGAAATTATTATGTGATTTATAGGAAATATTATGTTGTATTATGTTTTAGTCTTAAATATTATAGAAATGATTGTGGTTGTAATTTTATAATCTTTGTATTTAATTAACCATAGCCCAGAATTTGTGGTATTGTAATTGGTGGTATTGTAATATGCTTAATAATAACGTTGTCTTAATTCGTTGGCGTGCTAAGTCAGCACAGGCGTGTTAATATAGCACGTCGCGTCGCATAGCTCGGCACCGCCAGTGTGTTAATTAACCGGCAGCGTGTAAGGCGATGCTCACGGGCGCTCTAATTGCGCGATTATTCCTCCGCGACGCCTAACTGCTGGATGAAATTTAATTAAAGTTTGTTGTTTCAAATAGATTTAATTAAAATAATGTTGTAGCGAGAGCGAGTGGCGCGCCGACGCCGGGCCGCGGCTCAATCCGCGTGAGTGCTGCGCAACTTTTCTAATTCATTACTCCTGAAAGCGTTCCCGTGACGCCGAGCACTCTTAATAATTTGTATTGTGTAGTTATAGTTGCTTTAGTGAGATCCCGCTCAAACTTATTCGCACTTTCGCCTCTCTAATAGCTAACCGGATGGCGTTTTAGCACTCCGGTCCTCCTTCACGTCCTAAATTCGCTCTTGACCTTACATTAATGGATTTTAATATTATAATTTTATCTTATCTCCACAATTGGTAATAAGTAATTATTTCACTCAAAAGAGAAGAATCGCCTGAATTATTCATATCAATAGTAAATTACACGATATTTCTCCATTAGCGAGACAGTTCTGCCGTTGAAAATTATATCGGAATGGACTCTCGGATACAAATGTCCCGTTAAAAGCAACATTAAGATAAAAGCAATGTGCTATAATTATTATTAATTATTAACAGATCGTCAATTAGAAAGGTATGAGGTTTGAAAACCTTTTGAAAATAGGAAATATTTATTTATCTATCTAAAAATAGCAATCGTAGCAACGATACGAGGCGGCCGTAAGCGACGAACGATGTTCGCGTCAATTACGGCTAATGGAAAACTTAAATTATGATAAAAGCTAAACGTACGAATGATGCTGCGTGGCGCTATCGGCACCACTCTAGTGTCCTTGTCTCAACGCTTGCCAAACTACCTCGGAGCTTGTTCTCACTTTAATTATTTTATACTATTATAAGGAGAATCGTTTTCTTGTTTCTGAACGTTAATTCGAAAGGGCTGTAAGCTTCCTTTGTCAAATGTGATTCACTTTTGTATGAGAAACCATATTCTCTAAAATTTTATTTCCTTTTTTGTTGTTAAACGCAACATTCCTGAAAAATATTCTTAGTATCTTAATTTATAAGCTCCGTATGATTAAATACATTAACATTGTGAGAATCATCGTTAATTTCTTGTGGGGGTTCATTGCCATCCGATTGTTCATTGTTTGAGTCGATCAAACAATTAAAAATGAGCGCTACCAATGGACTGTTCGTTAGGGAACGCTCGTTAAATGCTTTCGACATGACTAAAATTTTCTGCACACACTGACGGCCGCGGCTTGTGAATCTGTTTCGTAAAAAACGGTCGAAGCAATCGTGGTATGGTTGCGTTGAACGAAACATACATACATACATACATCATACATCAGCTTCACGCTGTATCCCGCACACAGCAGGGTAGGCAGAGGGAACCTAGTGTTAAAACACTTTGTTCCCCACTTTCTACCGGATTCTGGAGGCATTGCGTGTTGAGTGGCAGAACTCAACACCGCGCTTTCCCTCGACACCAGAGCGAAAAAATGGAAATATAAATTTAAGTAAATATTTCATCTCCTCGAGTGGGGATCGAACCCACAACCGTCGTGTAAGTCGGTTTTACAGTTACACTTTGTGTCGCTGCGCCACGACTGGCCTCATGTTGAACTCATGTTGAACGAAACGGAACATCGAATTCGGTGTCTGCTAGTCAATTTCCTTGATGAATTCACTATTAAGGATATTAAAAACGCCCCGTTTGTCGCATTCCGTTTTTCCAAGGCAACGGTTGTCTAGATTGAAATATAATTGAATTTTTAACACTACAATATGGTTCATCTTGTTATACTTAATCGTTATTGAAATCTTTACCATCTTGGATATTCCACTTTCAATTTAGGCGTCCTTGCAAGTTTACGCATCTCTTTCACAAGTAAATTGCTCTGCTCCGTCGGAGGAGTCATAAAGAAAATTGCTATACAGTTGATAAATAATTTATCTGAAAGCCCGCTCCAGTCACCGAGACATGCCCGGGATAGCACTGCTTCCACTTCCACCTAATATTACTTTCCTTTTGTACAATTTTGCAACAGGGCCGTTCGCACGTTCCTTTCCTTTTATGGGCAATAAGTGGAACGCAATTATATTTATGGAGGAGAAATGCTTACGAAAACTAATTTCACAGAGTATTCCATATGGGTAATGTACATTTAATCTAATGAACTGTCGAAGAGAGTGACGCTAAATCAATTGTTATCTTCTACATGTTATTCTAGATTAATCTGTATATTAAAAGAAATCACTTCTCTTATTGTTCTCTATTTAATATATTCTAATGAGACTTAAACTTGAATGTATAATCTGAGCTGTGGATTAAAAGATTTCTCCTGTATTGTAAAGTTGGTGAAATGTGATGTAGCTAACTGCTAATTGGAAGAGTTAGGTGTACAGTTTCTGGAGCGATGGAGCCTAATTAGTGTGCACAGCGTCCTCTCATTACGACGCTTGGCTTTAATTGCCCACATGGACAGAAGTACGATCTTATACCGAACACTATTTGATGTAATTTACTATAATTTTTATAATTTTGAATACAAGTGTACAGCCTTTTGTTATGCCTCTAATATTAGCGTAGGTATTTATAAAACTAATAGTATATTTTCGGCCGTCGTGGCGCAATGGTGTGATTGTATGTGACGATTGTAGGTATGAATTATTATTTATTAAAATAAAATAAATCAGCTTCACGCTGCGGGATGCACACAGCAGGGTAGGCAGAGGGAACTTAATGTTAAGACATGCTGTTCCCCACTTTTTTACTTTTGAATTCTGGGGGCATTGCGTGTTGAGTGGCAGAACTCAACGCCGCGTTTTGCTTCGACACCAGAACGAAGAAATGGAAATATAAATTTAAGTAAATATTTCATCGCTTCGAGTAGGGATCGAACCCACAACCAGTCGATTTACAGTCACACTTTGTACTGCTGCGCCACGACTGGCCTCTATTATTATTTATGAATATTAGAATTTTTTGGGAAACGGAGTATTTTAGTACTAGGCTCCCTCTGTCTACCCTGCTTCGTGCAGGATACAGCGTAGAGATGATAAAAATATTATATTTTCAGATAAAAAAATATAACATACACATGGCACATACATAAATAAATATGTGCATGTAACGTATGTAAATTTAAAATAGAGTACCTGGGTAGTGATCTTAGAGCACACGAGCTACGAGACCACTTTGACTGAAAGTCTTCGTTTATATGTGAATATAAAGTCACACAGTTGTGGAAATATTCTAGATTTATAATATATTTAAATTTTATTTTATTAATGTCAAAAGTCAGAACTTAAGAAAAATCATATATAATTTTTTTTATTGAATTATTACTTTTTATATAAGGTGCATTCGGCTAATTCCAAAGATAGGATATTTGTAATATTTACCGCTACGTACAAAATGTAGCATTTTGTGTTGTGGCAACATTCACAATTGTTATTATCAAATGAGACCCTATAGATGTTGCGTTCAACTGCTACGAGAAAGTACGAGTGAGCATCGATTCCCTCCATTTCCATGAGATTAAATGATTAGATCCTGACTTGGTGGTAAAAGACCCAATGGGGAAGTATGCTGTTTTAAATATATTTCTTTAAAATCACTTCACAAATGACAGAGAGATTGACAAACAGTCGAGTGACAGAATTAGGGGTCGCAATATCGGACCATTCAAGCAAAACCGAGATTTTCGATATCGACTTCAGAAAAATCCCGGGATCCCGGTTTTTTCGATATTTTCGAGATTTGACAAAATTTGTAATTATTCAAGCTTTTTCTTAGTTTTAGAGTTAAGTTAGAAGGGTATTTTTAAGGAAGTAGTAAATTAAATTATATTTACTAAATAAAACAATTTTTAATTATAATAAACAGTTTAATAATAAAATTTGGTTGTGGCAAACACTATATTTGACCACAAACAAATTCACATGTATACATGGGAACGAACGGAAGGGAAAAATATGATTGATTTATTCCTAGTGGATCAGCGTATTCGAAGCCAAGTCATGGACATACGAGTGTTTAGAGGTTCTGATCTGGGAACAGACCACTATCTAATCGTTGCTAGAATAAGGGGTCTGTTGGCAGGTTGGCGCAGCTACACGAGGTATCCAGACTTGG
>JAAIXJ010000011.1:849358-929253 GCA_013403705.1 Heliconius hermathena | reverse complement strand
AATAATGACACCTGGAACATCGACGGGCAAGAACAGCGTGCAACAATGACGTGCAAAAAAGACGCGCAACAACGACGCGCCACGAGAAAATACGGTATTTGTGCGTTCGTTGGTCGGGCCGGTCAAACTCGGTTAAAGTCGTAAAATTCCGAATTTTGAGGAAAACTCATCGTTTACTTTTGCCGATGTATGTTATGTACCATTACATATCTTAAAGAAGTCTGGATTAAATAGCAGGCACGTTTTAATTCGAATAACTAACTTTTAACTTTGTAAAATCCGAAAATATCGAAAATCTGCAAAAATTAAAACCGGGATTTGTAGGACCTATATTTGATTCGATATCCCGGGATTTTTTAATCCCGGGATGCCAGATTGCGACCCCTAGACAGAATTAGCCAATTAGGTTGATTTGATTTTCATTGTATTGAAACAAATGAAAGTAATAAATAATTCATGAAAAAAGTCAGTTATTGTCATCTAGATATGTTCTTAATTTTTCATTACTATTTATTAGAGCTGTATATTTATGTGCTGATTGTAAAATGATTGTAAAAAAACCCAGCACACTAAACAGTGCGTCAAAATGCTGAGCAACGCATGTACATTTATACACCGTATTTAAACAGCGCATTCGTTTAGTTTGTATTTTTAGAAAGTTTTACATTATTTGATCTTATTTTTAACTCTATGATAAATTGCTAATCGAAATATGGTTTTATTTTAAAAATCAAAATAGAGCCATAGCTCTATTTTGATTTTTAAAATCTCTACATAATAACGTGAGCACGTGAAGATGTGGGGAAAGTTTAGAATTAGATAATTAAAACGAGTGACACGAACTTTTTTAACACCTCATCTTATTATATTTCACTTTATAACAAATATTATGTTACACTTAAAAAACATACCTATAACAAACTGAGTTTGTATTATAAGTAAGTAAGAGCATCGTGAATGGATATCCAGACACCTAATATTATATAGAGAAAATATTCGCTATCTCAGAAAATATTTCTTTATTATTCTATTTGTTTCTTCTTTATTCTTCTATTATTCTATTTCAGAAAATATTTGACTGGAATTATTATAATTTCATAGTAAAAATTAAAATATGCAATTTAAAATGACCAGGTATATACTCAATTTCCTCAAATGCACTGTTCAGTTGCCTAATTCTTATATAGTATCAAATTTAAATTGAGGCCAGTCGTAGCGCAGGGGCACCAGCGTACAACTGTAAACGTGACAGGTTGTGCGTTTGATTCCTACCGAAGAAATGAAATGTATAATATTTTCATTTACTCGCTCTGAAATAGAGGCAAAGCGTGGTGTTCCACCACTCAACGCGCAATGCCCGAAGAACTCGCCGGAAAGTAGGGAACGTAATTATCTTAATGGGAAAGTGTCTTAACACTCTACATACCCTGCTATGTATGGGATTCAGCATGAGATTATAAAAAATATATACCGCTTTATTCAAAATTGGTCCTTTTATATGACATATGGTAATTGTATAACTTATTAATATAATATTTTATGTAAGTATTAATATAATATTAATCATATTATTAAAATGTTAATTAAATTTTATTAATATAAATTGTATATCATCCTCATCTTTACATTAATCCGACATAATAATTCTTTGTATTACTCGTTATTATATGTATCATAGTTACACTCTATGTGCACTCTATGAGATAAAAGGATAGCAAAGTCACATTAAAAATATAAAAAAAATTAGATCGTTAATATATTGATAATAAAAGCCTCAAAACCACTCTACAAAATCTTTGCCTTGCATTTCTTTGAATCTTGTTTGTCTGTCTGTCTGCTAGTTTGTTCTCAAATCACGCAAAAACTACTGGATAGAAATAATGTTTTTTTTTGTATGGTGGCAGCTTAGGGTTTGGAGGTACATCTTTTTCGGTTTTATCCTGGTATGATGTAGGTTCCATAAAAAACCGGAAAAGTTAAATTATTTATGTCTGAAAAATCAGTCTATGTTTTGTCAGGGCTAATCTCCAGGACAGCTGAAGCGATTTTGTGAGACTTTCACTGTCCGGCAGAGGAGGTTATGGAGCAACATAATAATTATAAAGATAGGGATTTACGCGGAAAATGTATAGTTCCCCGCATTGTGAAACAAAATTAAATAAAATACCAAATGATTTAAACTACAATAGATATGTGAACTGTAGTTATTACAGTATAGATAAGCATACAAAAATAACCAACTAATTTCCCCTAAACACACTTGAATAATATAAAAAGAAGCGGGCGAAGTCGCTCAGGGGCCGCTAGTATATCAGATATCACGTTATTACTGCATTAAAATCTATAAAAAAAACTTAAATAAATCAGTAATCACACAATAATTAATTAAAAGTAAATGTTAAAATTGTAATAACCGAAGCATTTAATTTTAAACCTAATAAATGCAGTATGTACGGTAATGGTGAACTACGTAGAATTGCTAGCCCCCATTCCATTTGCCGTGAGGTTGTTTATTCAGCTGTATTAATTAGCGGACAGGTGGATTACGAGGGAGATGAAGCGTAACCTAATTAGAATAGGATACTTGTACTCGTACGTACATACATACACATACATACTTACACATACATATATGTACATGGACTGCATATAAGTCCACATACAAAGTCTACATACTTGTTACGGACATATTTTTTTACTGACGACCCGCTCGCGGCTTCGCCCGCTTATTAACTTAATAATCTGCATTACTCTGGTTTTCTTATAATAATAATAATTATTTTAAGAACAATATCTATACCTATATTGAAAAGTAAAGCTCAAGTTAGCTAATACAATTATTTATAGCATTTTGGTCAAAAACATTTTTATAAAATGGTATGACTTTTTAAAATATAATATAAGCTTTTTGAAATAAAACAAAACTACATACAACTAAGGGAAGCTTGCCAAAATACATCTGTGAAAACTAAAATGAATTCGGTCATGCTGTTTCTGAGAAAAGCGTGAACATATCCATAGACAAACAGACAAATATTTAAAAAATCATTGTTTTATGTCCTATTACGTTATTAATTGGCACCAGTAACATTTTTTCTTTTATATCTTCCATGTACAGATACCGATACATTACGATTTTATTATAAGTATAGATAGTTGTACTTTGTATATTAATGTATTTTTTATTATAAATATAAAAAAACTGCAAATGTATTTTTTTACTTAAATATTAAGAATTTTTTTTACATATTTCTTTCCTAATTGTGGAATAACATTTTGAAAATGTTCAAAAATATATATTTTTTGTTATTATTATATATGCCAGGCCATACCAGCTTACAACAAACAACAATATTTAAAACAAGACGTATAACTAGCATTTGCAGGCATTCTCTACTGAATACAAAATTTTACTTCCACTGTATAGACTACCTAGAAACAGTTATTGCATCAAATATTAATTGATGGACGTAAACAGTCACTGCTGTCTATTTATGTCCAAGCAGTGAAATCAATTAGGTACGTTTGCGAACTGCTCCAATAAATACTGCTATCGTTAATTAGAATCAATCGTGGGATTGCGACGGAGTCTATTCTGAATAAGTTGAGTCGAGTCGAGTCACCGTGTAGGCGAGCTCTGGCTGACAGCAATTGGCTTATTAAGAGAGAAGCTAACAAAACTTAATACCTCGATTCATTAATTTTATTGGGGTATCGAAAAGATTTATTCGCGTGTTCATTGTGTTGACACGGTTTGAGTCGACGTTTGTAGAGTACGAGATTGATCAAGCATTATTTAATGTTATTAAATACTGATTTACAGTTAAAGAACGGTGCTAACGATATGCCTACCTGATAACAACATCAGGTCAAATTACAAAATTTGAATATATTTTGTAAACTATTTATTAGATTAATTAAAACGTATTCATTTTAAATCAGCAGAAGAAGAGACTTCTCTCCTACTGCGTAGATGTTAAATGTGACTAATATGACGTTTTAATGATTTGTTAATAATTATATTTTAATGGAATAAATTAGTATAATATAATAGTTTTTAATGCACACACATAAAACAAACAAGTTAATTAATAATATGCAAATAAATGTAATTCCAATTAACAACATTGCGCTACGCGTTGTTGTATAAAGCCAATTAATCATATTGCTTAACGTTGATTTGAATATCGATATGACTTATACATACAATACGCTACATACTAACAAATAAATAAAGAAAAAATAATTTATAACTATGTGTTTTTTTTTGCTTCACACTCTACCCCTCTCAGCAGGGAAGGAAGAGAAAACCTAGTGTTAAGACACTCAGTTCCCCATTTCCCGTTGAATTCTGGAGGCACTGCTTATTAAGTGGCGGAACTCTATATTAAATATTTCATTTTCGTGAGTGGGAATCGAATATACAACGTGTCGCGCTAACATCACACGCTTGTGCCGCTGCACCAAGACTGGCCTTAAGTAAGTAACAAATATATGTACAAGTTTGTATAAAAGTTAAGTTAGTTGTTTTTTTAATTTATCACGATATTTTTATTTTGTATTAATTGATCAAAATTTTTTTAATTGAAAATGAAACAATTGGAAGCTTATTTATTTCTTGTTATGACACAATTCCAATTTAATTACAGTTCAGTTCCGTCTTTTAAATTAGTTTTATTTTCTTTAGTAAATGGTTTTTTTTATTATATAATATTTTTTTATAAGGAGGTAAAGAAATTAAATAAAGAATTGTAAGTGCCATCGTAATTATCGTGGCCAGTGTTCTATATAAACATAAAATGTTAATTTGCGAAAATTTCTACTGAAGAGTTTAAAGCTGAAAAGTTTGTTTGTTTGTAAATACCGATATCGTTTCTTTAACAGAAATAATATGGCAATGGGCTACGATTAGTCAGAATCGTCTAACCACACTGTCCCTTTTATTAAGTATCCTGCTAGTAATATATTTAATAGCTTTACTTTAAGGCACAAAATCCTTTTTAGCTTCTTGATTGTAATGTAAATACATAATCTACACAAACTAAGCTAAGATTTATTTTATTAGATGTACACGAAGAATTTAATTTAACAAAATATCTAAAGTGTTATATCACATATAAAAATACCGTAGATAGTGACCCATTACGTAATAGTTCACCACTATCGTGTTATTACTTCCCGTTCGTGCTCACACAGGACCAGCTCGAGCATTCACGAAAGTCAAACGAGATGAGACGGGCTCCTCACTCGTTATCTGTAATTAGGATCAACAGCGGAAGACCTTCTAAAACATTTGGACATCCGACCCAGCCACCCGCTCTACTGCGCGCGATATATGCTCACATAATTAGATTCTGTATAAAAATAATTGAGATTGAGAAATCATATTAAATTATAAGAATTTTGTTAAAGTTAATATAATAGTACCAACATAACTCGTCAATAATATTTAAATATATTTCAATGAGAATAAAGCTAATGGGTTGTTGTTACTGACTTGGCTTAATTAAACAAGCCGAGAGTCGACACTCAGACGCATAATACTGCTAATTAAACGCGGGCTTACAGAGATCCGAAAAAGAGGCACTCAAACACGCTTAGCTGGTATTATTACAGTGTATTCAGGAGGCTCGGCAAACAGGCTCTCGTCGCCGAGGGTGCTACTCTCAAGTTTCGCGTTTAATTAGACAGATAGAGGCGCGGACGAGCCTTATTAGTATTGTCTACGGGGGCCCAATTAACACCCGGGCGGTGCCGTGGGTGGCTCCAAGTTCGTTTTAATAATCAAGGGATACCCTTGCCTTCGTTAGTCGAATAACAGGATCGAGTTCTCGTCACAAAAATCTGTATACATAATACATAATAAACATTCCCGCATCGTTACAGGCTCGAATATCTCCGACGCTTATTAGTGCCAGCCTTGTAATCATTATTTCGTGTTTCTAAAAATGTAGCTATTAGAATACATTTGTGGGGATGTAATAAAAGATAATTGCTTTGTAATTACAATTTCGCCATCTAATAGCAATTTGTATTAGCGATTATAAGGAAAATAATAATTAATTATTGTTCAGCGAGTCCTCTTTGCCAGTGATGATTTTATTAATTGTTATTTCCTCTTAATTATAATAAAAAAGCTTCTTCTGTAATCAATTTATTGGTATTATCAATTAAATTGGAGCTCGGGCAGCTCTGCAAACTTGCACCGTATGCTGCAGCATATCGCCGCATCTCTGCCATAAAACACTCATTAACTGAAAGAGCAATTTCTCTCATTAATGAACACTGCAAAATGTATTCCGTAGTTCCCAATTATGTGAATTACTTAACTCGTAATTTTAACATGCATATTCTAAATAATATATACTACGTGTAGGTATATTGTATACAAAGTGGAAGGGTTAACACACAATTAAAAAAATGTTTTTTTTTCCCAAAAATAAAAAAGTGATTTTTTCAAACAAAATAAATAATAAAATTGTCGTTTTAAAATAAAACGCCATTTGTAAGGATGACGCACGCACACATGAACCTATCAAAGGAACATTCCAAAATCGAGTCGTAGGTTTGGCGATAAAGTTCAAAGTTGTTTAACCTTTAGTAGCATTTTTGTAGTAGTAAGTGTTTACGTTATTGAGATCTTTGCGTAATCGCGTCACATGAAATACAGGTGTGCATAAAAATCATGAACTGAAAAATAAATCCTACGTCAAAACTGTTGGGGCATCTTGATTAATTTCTCTATGTATTGGTTTAAAATATTTTATCCTATATGCTGTTTCTGTAAAAGGAGCGCTGCCTCTTCCACCCTGTATATTCTTTAATTACTCAAATAAGTTTTACATCAAACTCGTTAGCCACGTAAGGCACCATATAAAATGTATTATTATTACTTTAGAGTACCTTTAACCTAAAATCCATGTAACGAAAGTAAGTCATTTTATTGTGTGTTTTTAATTAAATAGCTACACTGTAATACAAGTCAATTACTTAACGTTTCCTTATTCGCTAAGGTACGAGCATATCCACATGCGATTGTAAAATAAATTGGCTCACCACAAATCCGGAATAGTACTTTATACGGGTTCTTTAATCATCGATTCCGTAGAAATGATCCGTTAAAACTACTGTCAATTACAACAATTCTTTTAAGGTAACATGTTGCAGCTAGGCCTTCTAATTAAATGTCACTGTTGATATAATCACGTAGATAAACGAATAACATCGTTTTTTTATGTTGGTGTATCATATACATCGTTGTGAGTTCATAATTCATAAAAAAATATGTTTGTTATAGTTAATTACTTATGTTGATGTATTTTTTGTTTTCAACGTTAGACACACCACCACTTATAGAACATATTACCAGTTATAGAACTAATTTATCTGAAAGTAATTGGATTATATATAATATTCTTTATTGTACTAAAATATACATAAGAAAACAACAATAAAACATTTAGTTCACAAAGGTGGANCAACTAATTTTAGATCCAAGTCTGCTACTGCTGATAATAATTGCTTGCGATTTTTTTGGGTTAACAGATAGTCCAAAAAATTTAGCCCACTCTTGAATCGCAGCAAGATCTTTATTTATAAATGCGATGGTCTCAGGCAATTCATGCAAATATCCATGTCGATACAACTGCAAATCATCGGCATACAGGTGGTAAGGAGAAGAAATTACTTTAGAGATATTGTTAATAAAAATCGAAAACAAAAGTGTAGTATTTATTTTTATAGTTTTTTATTGTTATTATTTATTGGTCATTATTATTATACTTAAGATCTAGAAACATTTATAAAGCCTATTTACTTTAAAATTACTTTCGGGGAAAAATTGTGTTCAACTCAAACAGTTCATAAGATTCGAATTGTAACATGATTATATTTTTTCCGTCTTTAATATACTGTTAGAAATCGGAAGCGGTTAACGTATTTAAAAAAAAAAACCACGATAAAAACACATATCGTCTATATCATTCTAAACTATTTGGAAAGGGATACTATGTAATTGCAATAAGTGATATGTATCACCTACTAACAATAGTTCACACTAGTTTTCTTACAATAGGGGCCGTTGCCTATAAGCAACTGCCCCCGATTGACACAATTCCACTGCTTTTATCATCCTTTTCACCTAAATCTACCCTCTTTTACACGAGTACACTAACAATACATATAACTATGTTCTTTTAATAAATATTATCTTAGTACATTAAATAAAAGTCTACATCGATTTTTGACTATATGTTAAGAGGGAATGGCATATATCTAGATAATAAAAGAAAATTAAATATAAATAAGACAACAATTCAATGTTGTGTTATGAGATTTTACTTATTTAAAAAAAATGGCATATGTCAAGACATTGCGTATTGAGTGGTGGAACTCAACGCCTTTTGCCTCGTTACTAAAGCGAGGCAGTGTAAGTTAAATACATAATTTCTCTGAGTAAGAATCGAACCCACAATTGTCACAGACGTAAACATGTGCTGTGCCACAAAGGCTTCATTTTATTATTTATTAATGTGATTAAACTGATTATATTAGGCTTTCATTTATTTAACATTTCCACTATATTTAATTTTCTTTTATTATTATATTAATCAAATAAAAAGGTTAATTACATAAAAAACATAAGAATATATTTTCAATTTAGTTTTTTCTGTCTTTTAAAGTTTAAAACCATAGGTAGTATAGTCTTTCTGCTCTTCTCGTAGCCGCGAGCTCAAGTGGTAAAACGTGCTTGGTAATAAGGAGCCACCTATTCATTAGTGTTTTAAGAAAGTTATTAGTGCCGACAAGTCGAGCGTGCGCCTGCGCTTGCATTTCTCTACACAATTTCTGTGTCAAATATTCCTAAGAGGCTGAAAGACAGAAAAAATATATAGTTTTGGTCTCAGGAAACAGAAACATATAAATAAATTTTTAAAAATCAGCTTCACGCTGTATCCCGCACACAGTAGGGTTGGCAGGTAAGCGCCTAGTGCTAGGACACTTCCTTTCACATTTTCCGCCGAATTCTGGAGGCATTGAGTGTTGAATGGCGGAACGCCGCGCTTTGCTTTGACACCAGAGCGAAGAAATGAAAATATTCAACATTTCATTTCCTCGAGTGGGAATCGAACCCACAACCCGTCGCGTTTACAGTCGCAGTTTCTGCCCCTGCGTCACGACAGTCCTTATAAATAAATATTTTACAAATTTATAATAAAAACCATGTTGTAAAATATAAGATATTGCGATATAAATTTAATGAAATATGTCTAGCATATATGTGAGATAAAGACTTACTTTTATTTTTTCTTTAAATTTATACATTATTATATTAGACGAACATTTAACATTTCTTGTAAAGTAAAATATGACAAAATTATACGAAAATAATAAGGGTCTCAGAATCGTAGCGGGAACATTACATGCCCTAAAAGTATGGCCAAATTTGTTGATATTTCCTATGTCACTATATAAATTTTTATGTATCATATTCAGAATCTTTTTTAGTACGCATTTGAGGTTAGTTTTATCATTATAATATTCAGTAAAAATGCGCAGGCGCATATAAACTTTTATGACATGGCCATTGACTTAATACGATTATATCCGACCTAGATAAGGCACTTTAACGATGTCTTAAGATTAGGAAAATTATATCTCTCAAAGTTTATTTCCATTTAATCAGCTTCACGGCGTATCACGCAGCAGGGTAGGCAGAGGGAACCTAGTTCTCCATTCTCCTTTTTCTGCCGAATTTTGGAGGCATTGCTTATTTTCATTTGGTGTTGCTATTGAATGTTTTTTATATGTACATAAGTACTTAAAAATATATATTTTATACACTGTCCTGTAATATTACATTTGGAGCACCTGATCTAGTGTCTTAATAACACAAGTTTCCCGTGTGGCTCCTGTATTTAAATTCCAGCAGACGCCGAAACTCCAACCTTGAGTAATTACAAATTAAATGCCAGCACGATATTACGTATTAAAATATCTGAGACAATTTTGTTTCTCTTTCGGCATTGAAAGAACACACGTTAAAATATTTTATCATTCAGAGTAATTATCTTAATTAACATTTTTAAATTGCTGCTTAAATACAATAGAACGTTAATGGTTGGAAATGTCTCATTGAATTTTAAAAATGTTAGGATTTTTATATACTGCGCCTTTACACTAATTATAATTCATATTAGAAAAGCTAAATAGTAATTTAAATGTATTATTACGGTTATTAGTTTTATCTTTTATACTTTTATATGAATGCACTATAAAGATTTTTCACTTTTCAGTTTATTAGGACTCTATATTAGCAATGCGACAGAATTAACTTACAATTTATACTTTTATTTTTGTTTCACTGCGGTAAAAGGGCATCAATTATATGGTATCATGCCGCAAACATTTTTAATTTTGTGTGATTAATTTTATAAGAGGAAAAAAAACAGATTTTTAAAATATATAATCTGCATTTACTGTACGTGCATTTACTTATTGAATTTTTAGAAACTCACTATTCCTATAAGGCATATTAGGTTTACGCCCACCGACGGCTCTGCACCAATTTCAAGAATGGTCAACTGCTTATAAAAGTTGACAAGCAAGACAAATTAATTAATTTTGTTTTATGAAGAACGAACAGACGGATGGACAGACGAGCACACAGTAATACGGACCGTTTTTTTTTATTAAGGTTAACGAAAACTTAAAAATATTTTTATTTAGGTATAGAATATATAACTTATATTAATATAAAAAATAAATAAACATAAAATATAAAAGAGTTTATCAATAACATAAATAATGCTTTTAACTGATATTTCACACTAACAACAATGTTTCATTTAATAATTATTCTTCCACCGATCCCCTTTAAACTTTACAACCTAACGTTAACACGTAATCTTTGTAGTAAAGTAGCTCATGAAATCCCGCTAATGGATCAAGCGAGACGATGCTTTAAAAATATCCATCTAATCTCGGAGTCGATTTGGCTAAAACATTCCCGATCCATGCCCGCGCAGAAACGGGAAATGGGACGTCTCGCCCACTTATGACGGGCTACGTTGCACCATACAACATACTGAGGCTTAATAAACGCTTAAAAATCATTCTTATACAATATATTATTCTTTCTCTATATGTTTAGGGAAAAAAAGATTAAACATTAGTTTTTTTTTGTTGCTTTATCCTGCATCAAAATTTAGAAACATAGTGTTAGGACACTTCCGTTCCCCACTTTCCGCCGAATTCTCGAGGCAGGCTGCCTGGTTACTGGAGAAAAGAAATAAAAATATTAAATAATTCTCGAATGGGAATTGAACCCACAACCTATCGCGTTTATAGTCGCACGCTGTGCCACGACTGCCTTCAATATAATTACCAATAATTTTACATTAAAATATCAAATTAACTTAAATGAACATTATAATTGCTTGCTGTCAAGATTTCATATCTTGTATTTCCGAAATAATAATTATTATAATTAAGCCTCTCAAAATTGCAATTTCTTGTAATAAGTGAACGTAAATAAATTGCATAAATTGCTTAAATACAACAGTATTCGTGGGAAAGGGTTGCCAGTATTCGTGGTTGTGTGCTCCGTCACCAGTCGAGGAAAAATGTTTATATTAATAAATGAAATGTATATAATTAATAAATAATATTCTTGATTTTCGTCATTTTTACACATCTTAAATGAAGTTCTCTTCCTTATTATATTAATGATTTATTATATATTTTTAAAATCCGACGTTTCGAACAATTTGTTGTAATCTGTGAGTGCACACGGATTAAATTAATCCAGATAAAGAGCTTACTTTCAAATTTATAATAGATATATTTGTTTTTTTCCGAATTATTTAGACAACGCGAGGCATTATTTCGCGACACTATGCAATGTATTTAAAATAGAAGAACAGCGAAGAATAGTGCATAATAATTAAAGGACATATTTTTGTCACCGTGTAAAAACAAAATAGATCATTTAAAAGAATTTTATATTAAAAAAAAACATAACATTATTACAATAACACAACCTTTTATATTCGATAAACCTTGATATATTTTTTATTTAACCCAAAAAATATTTTATTTTCAACTAAAAAAATAAATAAAATATTAAATAATACAATTATACCAATACACAAAATCTTTCAATTTAGTTAATAGTACAATTTACTTTCAGTTAACATTTCGGTGAGGCCGGGCCAGAGGAGGGAGGTGGATGGTATTTATTCAGCATTAGAAAGCAGGCACTCTCTGTTGATGCGGCACTGACATATCCGTTAATGTCTTTTCCATTTCCCGCCACTATACGCCATCTCCCTGACTGACGGCTTGACCGAAATGTTACTTGCGAATCGTATTATGCTAGTTTTCAAACAATATAGTCTTAAATGTTACGGAAATATATTGCTGTATATTTTTAACATTTTTAAAGTATTATTTATTCCACACTCAGGAAAGAAAAGTACTTATTTAGAAAACGAATATAAATTTGAATGTAGCGGGACTCGAACCCGCGCCTCACACTGGTCCCTTTTCCACTGGTTTCAAAGTGTTATTTATTACACACTTAGAAAAGAAAAGTACTAATTAGTAACCCGCGCGTCCTGGGAACCGACCAGGAGGAGGCGCGGGCTTGAATCCTGCTACGTTCAAATTTTTAGACGTTTTCTAAATAAGTATATTGCTGTATAGTTATTGATAACTTAAAATAAAATTTGTAAGTAACTGATTAAAGATTTCACTCAATATTTTAAGCTTGCTAGTAGTAGTGTGGGCTGTGGACATTATATTTTTTTGTGTTTTGCGGCTTATCTTATGTCATATTTATCTAGAGACACTTCTTCATGTATCTTGAAACCCCGTGGTCGTATACTTTTTAAACAAATAATGATTTTATAAGCCCTTTAGTGTATTTCAAATTTTGCAATCTTATTTGACCTACTTCCGAATTTTTACTTAACCTACATACATAATAAGGTATCAAATGAAAAGGCTTGACTTGTAAAATATAATAATGCCATGAAAAATATCTTAAAACTGGAAATGGAGACAGAAGGCGGCCAAAGGAACTTCTTAACTGAGAAGGATATCTTTCGTGCTAAATTATATTTAGAGTCAAGGTGGAACCGCTAGGTGGGTAAAGGGACATCTGAACTAAGGAATATAGGACGGGTCGTGTTTGGACTCGTTTGATGTATTTTGGCAAGCACTCTGGGGTTAATTGATTAAACTTAAAAAAATAACAGAGAAAAACAAAACTAAATAAATTTCTCACGTGATTAATCAATTTCATAAAAGTACATGTTTTCATTTTAGTACAAGTTTTAAATAAAATCGTTTTTATATACAAAAGTTTTTTTAATAATACTTAAAGGCATTTAGAGACGAATACACAATGTCTAATTACTTTGTTGAATTCAAATTATTTAAGAATATTAATCTATTATCGAAACAAAAATATACAATAAAGAAAATAATTGAAACAAAATAATAAATTAAAATAAAAGATCAGTCGGGCGGAAAGAGTAATATGGAGTCTCCCTGTTGCACAGCCCTCGCAGCCCTAGCGGTTGTCCGCTGCCCTTTTGATTGCGCGATTATTTGCGTGTTTATATCTAAACGCAGAGTTGCCATTAGATGTAGAAGTGGCATTAAGCGTAGGTAATGAAAACAAACTAATTTCTAAATCTCAGTTTGAATTGTATGACAGAGTAAAATAGTCATACATATATAACAATCTGTTTCTTTTAATAATAAAAAACTACAAATGCCATATTTATTGTAAAAGACCAAGAGATAATAATGATGATTTTATTTCTGTTAAAAATCAGAGAGAGATTTAGGGGAATTAATTATTTAAGCTTTTCTTGCTCTGGTAGAAATACATAACGCGGCCTTGAGTTCCGCCACTCAACATGCAATGTCTCGAAAATTAGGCGGGAAATGGGGAACGCAGTAGTATATGGTATATGTTACAGCGTTTCAATTTTGATTAAAGTAGATTTTTGACCACGAAATGTTTACATAATATGTAATGATAACTGAAATTACGTAGGGAGTAGTGGGTAATGATTTAATGAGAGCTTATTTTTTTTTACATTTTTTTAAAGTGTTATTCCACACTTAGGAAAGAAAAATACTTATTTAGAAACGTATAAAATTTAGGACGTAGCAGGATTTGAACTCACGGCTATTTTTTAATGATCGTATGGCTTAGCGGTCAGTGCGCTTGGACGGTTCAAAAGAGGCGAAAGGATTGAACTAATCGTTATTTTAAAGTCTATAATATTATAATTATTATAATATTAAAATATTATTATTAAATATTATAATATTATTATTAAATCTATAATATTATAGTGTATATAATTTATAGTTGATACTGATACCACTTACTAAAATAATGTGCTCTATGCATTATACAGTTAGATCGTTTCCTAGATTGTTGCCATTGTGATAAGGTTTTATGTTAGCGCGGTTTTGAAGGGGGCTTTAATTAAAAATGCTTGTTTAGCCAGAGTGGAGTGACTTTTTCTGTTCTGATTTAAACAAATAGCAATAGACCATTTGTATTTTACTGGTATTATATTAATTATACTGAGTTTCTTTGCAGATAACAAATAAAATTAAAATACAACTTTATTTAAAAAAATATTCTTTTTATTTCATGATGAAATGTCAACAAGTTTTTTTTTATTTATTTAAAATAGAAAATAAATAATGTCGTCATTAATATGAAAAAAAATTTAAAAAAAAACAAGGAGTGCAATAGCCTTAGTCCCATCTCATTCATAGCCGCCACCGTATTTATACATTACTCACGGCCCAAGTATCCGATTATATAACACGCAAAATTTCAATTACAACTTGTAATTAGTTTTTCGAGAGTTTTTCTTTCAGCCGGAGGGAGGGTGTGTGGAGAAGCCGGTGAGTGAGAGAGACGGCGTGTCTCCCCTCTCGCTCCACCTTGCAGCTGCGACGCTTTGAGTAATGTCCATGCCACTTATTTGATTATTTTTATGCAATCTGCGCAGGAAAATGAAGGATTTATTTACTGCATACCCACCCACTGTTAATTAATTTTGTAAAGTCCGAGCGCGCAATAAACGTACCTTCTATATTAGCTTTCTGAATATCATCTCTTAGTCCCACCTCTCACTCATGCGGCGCTTACTTTAAATTAAAAACTAAAATTATTTTTTTTTGTTGCCAGTTAAGACTCTTAATACTAGGTTCCCTCTGCCTACCCTGCCGTGTGCGGGATATAGCGTGAAATTAAAAACAATTATTTAACATTTTGGTACAGCTAATGTGTTATTCCAGTCATGGATACAGGATAATATTGTTCAGCTTTTGACCCGCCTCATGGATTGGCAGCGCGGTTGCCCTCTAATGCACGGAAGCCGGGCCACGCGAATTAATGGTAAGAATAATGGCGATCCCATTATGGATTGCCGCCAACATACTTTAGTCATGAAAAGAACCGAAAGTTACATTTGCGATACTGTGAATACTGAGAGCGCTTGGACGCCACCACCCTCTACCCTCAGGGGGTGGCGCATAGAATGCTGTAGAATAATATACGAAATATTATTAAAATATCATATAAGTAAATATATATCTTAAATAAATAAAACTTAATTTTTAAATATTACATTTATGTATTTTATGTATAATATTTAAATAAAGAAATTAAAGTAACAATAGGTAATTTGAATAAAATAAATAATAAATAAAGCTGAATTAAGTATAAAATCTTTTTATTTAATAAATATTACAATTTAGTAGAATTAAGAGCAATTAAGAATTAATAGAAAAAAACTTAATAAAAAAAACCAATTGATACACTCTTCAGTTTTCTCTGTTCCTTGTCACAATTTTCTATATAAAAGTTTGAATGAAACTCTTTTAAAACAGCTTTTAAGAAAATTAAAGCATTAATAGCGGCAAGTCTAACAGGGGTCTTAGATAGTATATGTATGTCTTAGTAGGCGGCGGGCGGTGTCATCCCGGCCCCGACACCCGCCTGCAGTCCCGGGCTCCAGGGTTGAAGGCTAGCGCGCCACTAATTGCCAATTTGTTCGATCCTTACATCTGACATAATGATGCGAGTTCGTTTATTCAAATGATTCAACGGAAAGCTTTCTGTGGCTCCATTATGTGAACTCTCATCTCGTGTAAGACTATAAATGTCAGCGTGTTTGTTTGTTTTGATTGAACATTGATAACTTTATGAGGGTATGGTTGTATGCGAGATGTTTAGAATTACCGTGTTTTTTAAAGTGTTTTATTTTAGTTATTTTGGCGCAAATCGTTGGAGTAAACTAAATTTATTTACATAAGCTAAAGTAATTGTCATCTATACTTATAATCAAATCGTAACGGTCCGATGTTTGTACATGGAAGTAATGTAAAAAATGTTATTGGGGGCCTTTTTTAAAGTCATAGAACTCAAAACAATCGATTTTAATTTTTTTGTCTGTGTTCCTGTTTGTCTGTGCCTTTGTTCCCGCTAATCTCAGAACTGCTTAACTGAATTAAATGTAATTTTCACTATTGGATCTGGTAAGCTTCACTTAACATTTAGTGTTGTTTTATTTCAATCGGTTTACAAATTAAAAAATTTAGCTATCTTTCAGTTATTACCGACAGTTAATAAAAAACATTATTAAAATATTATTAGATACAAAACAGTTTTAACTTAACAAACCATTATTAGAGACGACGAGATGTTCTAAATAAATAATATCTGATTTTGGCCTGATTTGAAATTAGAGTATTGTATTTTGTTAGCAAATAAAAATAAATTATGCACGTATCCAACAATACAGTGATCAAGATTATTAAGAATCAGTTAAAAATTACACGGTAGGTGGGTATTTAATATTTTTAAACCAAGATTTGTAGATATAAATTAAAGGTATAGAGGAGGATAATAATAGAGAATAATAATAAGTAAAGAAAGAATAATTTGGAACTAATTATAATTTACAAATGTAATAATGACTTTACTATAAACTATAAATTTACTACTACTTTACTATAAATTACTGCTGACTATAGAAAATTAAGTCTATAGATTAGAAGACCTACAAATGCGTGAACAAATGGAAAACAATATGACTCAACATAACCCAGTCATAATAAAGCTAATGGATATTATCTTTGTGGCACTTTCAATAATTAACTAAAATAAAGTCAAAACAAAAAAAATAAAACTAAAAAAATACTTTTAAAAGTCCAGATTGTTAAATGATTTTTTCAACATATAGAGCAGGGAAGTTGGTCCACAATTTTTTGTGATAATTATAAAGAAAAGAACTCATTTTTTTTACTTTAATATTTTATTCATTGTTTGCATGGAATTACCAACTATATCTACCTATAGAGTTCTCTTAACAAAGTTTTCGTAGTCAAGCACAAAAAATGACCGATGTGTTTAATGTTAAAGTCGATTACAGCTATTAGCTCAGTACGCTAACTAATTAATATTACATTTTCAATAAACCTCCTCGTATAAGATTCTTCATGGCGCGGAGAAAAATCTGAAATTTAATTAAAAAGTTTAAGTGGATTTTTACAGACGAACGTGCGCTTCGCAACTCGGGCTAACAGAAGCAAATTCTATTCTTTTTGTAATTTAATTCTTGAAACTTTTCCTGTAATTATCAGCCGACGCCACTAACAATAATACCCGCTATTTTTTCTTATAAATATAAACTTACAAAGACTATTAATAATATTTTTCATACTAAAAAAATGTACTTGAAGAAAACTTGTCAAAAGTTTAAGTGCCAGTGCCACTATCGTATCGTATGAAGACGTCGTACGTTGTCATTAGCGAGTGCGCCGGCGTCGCCAGATACAGAGAAGTACGCACACATTTTTGTGAGCTCATTAAAATTACATTACTGCTCTTATTTAAACAGCAAGCAACTAAACGGCGCTCGTTAATGCGTCTCGTCGTGGAGAATTTTACGGACATTCCCGGCAAACGCGGTACAATAAAAACAAAACTTCGACCTAATTATAAAGAATAAAACACATATGTTTAGCTTTTGTGTTGGTGAATGTATTCAAAAAGTATCGAGTTCGACATTTCATTCTTTAGGTTTTTCATATAATCGCTGAATATAGACGAGGGTAGGATTGTATGTTTTTTTTTAATTTCGTTAGAACTCAGAATAATAAGAACTAATTAAGTTAAAATCGATATTGAATTTAAATGACTTTTTGTTATGTTAGGTATGTTAATTTCTTAACATGAATCCCCTATTAAGCGTTTAACAAGATGTTTCTTCTAAATATTGTCCTTATGTTTCTCACGAACATGCGGAGCGCTTTTGTTTAACAACCTGATGTATTTTTAAGTGATTCAAAAAGATTATACTGTTGGATGAGGTCTCTTGCCAATTACCACAATGTGCAAAGCCCAATGTACTTTAAAAATCTAAATATCTTGAATGTACGTGTGAAAATTTTAAGTGTTTATTGAAAAATGTAATGTTTCGTTATGTTAACGATTTATAAGACTACTTTTGATTTCAGACTTTTTACATTGTAGCAAATATTTTTTTGTTTTATAATATTAATAACATTATTCTATGAAACATGGTTCTAATTAATTCTTTGTATATTTTCTTCACCACAGAATACATCATCGGAATTTTGGGATGTAGGTACTTTTTTGATTTAACGATACCGTCGCAATTTTTGTTTTCTTACTTTAAGTACAGGTTAGGTTGCATTAGTTCTAGTAAGAAATTACTTTAAATAATTTTATTATTTCATAAATTATTTTTTTATAAAACTATTATTTAATTTTAATTTCATTATTTTTTTTATACTCACTTATAACGTATATTATTTTACAGCTACTAGTTTAGTACTGCTAATGTTAATGGTAGCCAACTACTTTACAGGCACATCTGAAGGCCATATGATAAATATTTTTATTTGTTTTATAATCTCCACACTCTAATAATGAATACAAGTTATCTTTATTAGAGATAATCTAAGTTTTAACTTCTATAATTATTTCTTTACTCATTTAAACTATATTAGAAATTGCATTGAATCAATTATGACAACAATTACAATTCTATTTGATAATATAATTAATTAATATTTATTATAGTATCTTAATTTCCAGTAATTAATTAGATAGTTGACGCCATCGTCGTCGTGCACTTGGGGAGTGATTATTTAAACTATTTTTTATTTTTCCGCTCTGATAAGACAAAACGTTTGCTTAATTCACACGCATTAGTACCACCACTCTTGACATTAGTTTGTCATTTCTCTTTTATTTCGCTATAAAATTTAGGAAATTGTGAAAATAAAAAAAATAGTAACGAATAATCAGAACACACATCGATTTTTTTTATATTTAATAAACATTATTAAAAATTTGTATGGATGGGGAAAGTAAATAATAACACGCATATAGAGTCGTTAAATAAATATATTTATTTACATAATAACGTTCAAATTAAAAATAACTCTGTCGATGTTTGAGATTTGTGTATGTTGTTTCTATGATACAACGTGTTAGACGAAACATACTATCCTAGCATTAATTCTAAGTAACGACAGTTTGAATTTTTACATAAATACATCTTTAATCGTAAAAATTTCTATTTTACAATAATCATGTTTATTTAAATGTTAAAAATTTGAAGCATATAGCTAAACATTTTGAACCTCACCAATATTTAAAACAATATATCCATCTGGAGACCGCGTAGGTATCTTTTAATATTATCAGTGTATGCGTTTAACATTCACAGAAGCTATGGCAAAAATAAGAAAGTACAATTTACAAAATATCTTAATATTTATACAAATATACTTAACTATCAACCATTGCACCACTTCGGAGTACCAAAAATGGTGGCATTAAAAAAGATAAATCTATAGAAGTAGATCTTTTGTGAAGACTAAAATCATAAAACGGAAAATATCTTTGGTACAAAATAACAATAAAAATCTACTTAACCAATTCATAAACAAAATGGATCAAAAGATAAACAACCACAATTAAAGTTCATACCTTGTATGATAACAATATTTAGGCATATCACTGTACATACAATTTTATAACAATGAGATCGATTACATCAACGATCAAACATACCAGTGGACCTGGCTCGTTGTTTGAAAATTTATAACTAAAATTTTATTGAATCAATTAAATTATTCAAAAAAAAAAAGTTTTAAAATATACAAAAAAATAATTTCAACTATATATTCAGAGTGGCTAAATTTGCTAAGCGCGATGTACTATACAATACCTAGAGTAGGAGGCGAGTCCGCTCTACCCACGCGACGCTATCTTAACATGTAGACTCAAATCGTATACATAATGGAAATATCGTGTTCCGACAACGTTATCGCGTCTCATCCCGGACATTTTGTAAAGTGGCCTCATCCATGGCCCGTCTATCCTAATATACTTCTGCTTTTAAACTATGTTTGAAATACTTCGATGTAGTAATGCACTTTGCTGGTTTTGCATAAATTCATCTTACACTCGCCCAATGTTATAACAGTTTCTAAAAATTGCACTTGCATTTAACTGCACTTTTTTTAAAGTTAGTTAAAGTAAAATTGCACTTTTTTTATAAACACTATAATGTTAGTTAAAAGTAAAATAAAGCGTTGTGGTCGTAATTTGGTGAACTCTGTGTATCATTAATGGAAAAGAGAAAGTCAATTATCTAGGTGAACGTGAAATTGAGTGACAATGTTCTGTTGGGCGACTCTACGCGCGAATACTTCATGGCGACTAACCGAACCGACCGGGACTCAGTGAGGCTTCACCTGTAGATAAAAATAACAATCACTTTATGTATTCAACATTAGATATCATAAATGTTTACTTAAATCAGCTTCACGCTGTATCCCGCACACAGCAGGGAACCTAATGTTAAGACACTCCGTTCCCCACTTTTTGCCGAATTCTGGAGGCATTGCGTGTTGAGTGGCAGAACTTAACGCCGCGCTTAGCCTCGACACCAGAGCCAAGAAATGGAAATATAAATGTAAATAAATATATCATCTCCTCGAGTGGGGATCGAACCCACAACCATTTTACTTACAGGCACACTTTGTGCCCCTGCCACGACTGGCCTCTGTTCATAATATGTTATGTTCATAATAGTATAATAATAATAATCCCTTTATTTCAGACCAGTAGATCCAGATAAAATTTACAGTTAAAGTTAATATAGTCTACGAGTACGTTCTGAACAAATACGTAAGTAATAAAGAAGTAAAGTTTTCCTTTTATTTCTTGTTTATTTTATACGCTTCTTAAAGTATGTTAAGTTAAAACATAAAATAAAACGTTTTAAATTCTAACCGAGGCAAGTAGTCGGCGTTGCATTGTCGGTCATCGTGCAGCATCACACACGTCGGGATCAGGTGGGCTGCCGTACCCGCTGGACGCGTCGTCAGCACCGGCGCAGCCTCCGTTGTCCTTATCTACTAATGGACCCACCGCTCCTCCCGCACACCCGCTCGCACCTCCGACGTATCCACTGCTTGGCGACTGTTAAAACACGTTAACAATGAAAATATACACTAAACTAAGTTTATTAGGAAATATGTTTAAATATATTTTTTTATAAGTTTCTTCACGTTGTATCCCGCATGTAGCCAGGTAGGCAAAAGAGGTCTAGTGTTAGGACACTCCGCTCTCCACTTTCTACCAAATTCTCAAAAAAAACAACGCCGCGCTGTGCCCCGACACCAGTAAATACAATTTTGCGATACCCTACAAAAATAGGGACCAAAAAGAACAAAACACTAACGCTAATTCGATTTCAATGTTAGCAATTCTCCTGTCAAGCGCCCCACAGTACACCGTGAGCGCAATCAAAAAGTCGATTAGGAATGTCGTGCGGCTGAATGGGTTCCCTCTACTCGCGCGACTCATAAAATGAAATAGATTCCCCCACATTCCCATTCCGACAAGCGTTCGTACGAGAAAGATTAATGATCACAAAAGAAACATAATAAAGTGGAGATAGAATCTTCCACTAACAGTGTCCTTGTGGGAGTTATTTACTCCTTCGGAGCCTACTTTTTCACATGTCTTTATTTAGGATGGGTCGTAGAAAAAAGCTTTTTAGGTTTGCATTATATGTGTAAGCTTAACGCGACTTATTACAGTAACTGAGTGATTTGCTGTTTCTTATAAAGTTCAAACAAGCGTACAAAATACCATAGTCCGTAATAAATTGATAAATGTATGCATAATGCTGTAGAGGAGACTGTTTTGTTTGACGATACGAAAGCTGAGGATATGAATTCTATATTAATAAATAGCAATATACCCTTGTCTTGCTTCGATCAATATTCTAAACTCTATACTAGTATAAAGTGTACACAGAGACCAGAGAACCTGTATGTCTAAAATTATTGTATTTTCAATACATCTGACTGAATAACAAATTCTATAGATTAACAGATAAATCAAATAAATCAGCTTCACGCTGTATCCCGCACACAGCAGGGTAGGCAGAGGGAACCTAGTGTTAAGACACTCCGTTCCCCACTTTCTGCCGAATTCTGGAGGCATTGCGTGTTGAGTGGCAGAACTCAACGCCGCGCTTAACCTCGACACCAGAGCGAAGAAATTGAAATATATATTCAAATTTATTTAGTTAACAGATAGATATTCTATAAAAACAAACTTTAAAAAAGCCTCCGGTATGAGGGCACTCATATAAAATTAATGTGAAAGAAAACAACCCTGAGCTGTATTGTACGTTACATTAGCATCGCTTATTGGTCCACGTCAGAACAAAAGCTGGTAATTGATCGGACGTGGCAGTCCGTCTTGGGTCCACGTGGTGGGAACTTGCAATATGATACTTTCATGAAAGATAATATTCACATAATTAAAGACCACGTATTAAGATTATTAATAGATAGAAATACTTCAAGTAGATACACGTTTAAATGGATATTTCAGTATTTATTAACTTCTGATCAATATCATGGAGTTGATGATGTAGTGGAAATGTTTCTATGGCATGGTATGGTCATCCGGCTAAAGATAATCAAAGCTTAGGCTTTGATATATAACACATCAGGTTTTTGATATAAAATGTATATAATGGATAGAAGTATAAAATTGTATTTTTTTACGAAATAAAGTATAGAACCTTTTTTTATAATAACTATATAATAATATATAAAATTTTAAGTAATAACTGGAGATATGATGTATGGACTTAACTACTACTTAATTCATTAAACAAATTTTATTTAACTATACGTCAAACTGCATAAATATTCATATTTTAAAAAAATGTACGTATATGTAGGTACGTACAATAATCTACACACGCAACTACCTACATAAATATAATAAAATGAACACAAAAATAATGAAAAACGAGTAATCACAGTTAAATTTAGTCAATAAGAATTTATAATAATAGACACGTAAGTGACCAACCTGTAATCCACTGACTTGCCGCCGGATGTGCGCCAAGCCGCTGGGGTTAGCCGCCATGCTGGCAAAAACCAGTCTCTCTTCGTAATCATATTCGCAAAGTATTTTGTTGTCACAGAGATAGAATCGGTCACCCACACAGAACCTGCATAAATTTATAGACTCTGATAATGCGATACTAGGTATTAAATACTCGTACATTCCATCATAATTAACTTAAACACAAAGCAATTATATCAAACTTAAAATATATACTAAAATAAAATTAATCAAAATAAATCAGCTTCACGCTGTATCCCGCACACTGCAGGGTAGGCAGAGGGAACCAAGTGTTCAGATACTCCGTTCCCCACTTTCTGCCGATACTGAAGGCATTGCGTATTGAGTGGCAGAACTCAATGCCGCGCTTGTCGTCGACACCAGAGCGAAGAAATGGCAATATAAATTTAAGTAAATATTTCATCTCCTCGAGTGGGGATCGAACCCACGACAAGTCGACAAGTCGACACTACAAGTCGGTTTTACAGTCACACTTTGTGCCCCTGCGCCACGACTGGCCTAAAATATATACTGTATACAGAATATAAATTTAATATATTCAGATTTTATATATATTATATATAGATCTTATCTGGAAGTTTTAGTATAGTGAATTAAAGTTACCTGTGATTACACTGTTGACAAGCAAAGCATTCTAAGTGGTAAACGAAACTCTTTGCTCGCATAACCATTTCGAAGGCGGGAATGACTTTGTTGCATGCCACACAGTTGCCTGTAGCTCCAAATAGCCTGTTAATATATAAAAACACATTAAATATAAAATGCAATTTGAAATGTGAAGGTGGATGTGATGGTTTTTTACTATTTTTAATGACGCTAACTGACGTGTTAAGTAAATTTAAATTCAAAAACACTTATTTTAAGTGCCACATTGCTCCTTATTGATTATTAATGTAAACGCGACCGCTTACTGATAAATATCCTTGTATGGGTTACAAATAGCATCAGAAATTCAATACGAATCCTCTGTCCATAGAATTTATAATCTATTCAATAGCAAATAGTGTCGGATTACGTACTGATAAAATTTAGTATAAAAACTTGGATGGCTTTTCTAAAAGAACATATATGATTAATATAGTTATATGTTCTAATGTAAGTGAAATGGCAGATAAATTTATAGTGTCAACGTGGCTTTGTTTTTATTTTTACTAAATTTAAAAATAAAAACACAAAACTTAACCAAAAAGACATTTTCAATGAAATAATGTTATTTCTCGAGTACGTTTAGCCACGATTGAGAATTAATTAAAGTTCTTTAATTAATTCTCAATTATTATTTCTAATGAAGGTTATGTTAAAGTATATATGTAATTATAAAGATTTAAATAACTTATTTCATCATTATACATGTTTATTACCTAAGATAATCTCTTTTGCAAAGCATAAGGTCGGCTTTATAGTACAATTTGGAACCGACTTCTCCCAGGCGACAGTCACAGCAACCGCACTTGAGACAATCCTCGTGCCAGAAGCGTTCCATAGCTTTCAATAAGAATCTCTCAGTGATGACCTTTCCACATTGCGCACATAGCCTCGCTCCACCTGGGTTGTTAACCACACCTCCGCTCAGTGCATATTTGTTTTCTTCTTGTTGATCTGAACAAAATAAGAAATCATAAATATTGTAATACTTTTTAGATGAAAGATTAGAGAAATTTGTATGAGATAAATTTATATTTACACTCAGAATAACAAAAATCATTAACTTTTAGTCTATTATATAAAGAATTAAAATTTCACATAAGGTTTTTTGGGGAACGGAGTGTCTTTCACTACGTTCCCTCTGCCTACCCTGCTTGTGTGGGATACAGCGTGATGCTGATTTATGTTTTTTAAAAAAAATAGAACCGAGGAACCAAATCTATTTGTTTTGTACGGAGAGTATAAGCCTTAGGACTAAGTGGAAACGCAAAGCATTAAGTTATACTTAAAACTGAAATTATTATGAATCAATTTTTGTTTAAAACAAACAGTATCTAATAAATCAGGCAATAATTTAATGCTAATTATGAGAATTGTTAAATTATTTGTTGCCATGATACAGTATATGGTTAATGCTAAATTAGATGAAAACAGCTCTTGTTTTGATTAATTTAGTTAACTACGCAGTACATACCGCATTCTGTCTCGCTACGAGGCAGGCAGATAATTGTCCATAATACGCGATTCATTACGGCATTCATCTAGCTCGATTGTTTTCTCCCGTGTAATTACCTCAATTAATTCGAGCAGACGCGACCGCGTGACGTGCTCGACTCTTTAGTGTGACGTCATTGCGCACACGCAAAGTTCAAAAATAATAACTAAAATCAAATAATTCGCCTTGATTTGTAGATATATAATGAATGTAGGTAAAGACTAACTTAAACTTATTTTCCAAATATCAATTTCTTATATTTGACATTGCTGCGCACAATGACGTTTCAAATTAAAATTAAAAAAAAAAACAGAAAGATTTAAAAATCAATTTCCCGTTTCGTTCTCATAATAATGATACGTCAAACCAATCAGGGATCCAATTGGAGGGGTAACTAGGTGGACATAACTCATCTCGATCGATCATTCGTTCATCGCCAATACATCTCTCATTGGAGTCGACGTCGCGACAATAAAGTTAATTGGACTATATTAATGGTGGCTCGTTGATATATAAAATAATAAAGATGACGTACGACCTCCGAGCGTTGTAAAACGCAATTAGCGAACAGCGGGAAAGGCACAGCGTGGTCTCTGGATAGTTCTTGTAAGCACTTATTAATGTACGGGTACAGGGCAATATAAGTGAACTAGCTTTTCTCGGTTACTTGGGTTGTGTGATTTATTTTAATACTGTTGAAGCTTTTTAAGGTTTAGAATTGTAGAAGTCACACAAAATAAACAAAAAATAATCACACAAAATCCCTTGACGAAAGAAATATAGCTAACATATTAAAAATAAGTTGAAATGTCTTGTTTAATATAAACTTAATAATATATTTTTTTCCAATTGTATACATATTCTAGGAAAATTTACATTCTCATACATCAATAGATTTTACTGTATTTTTCTTTTTTACTTATCATTAAGCAAAAACAAATGATTTATTCATCTTGTTAGAGTAAAATTATGTCCATTTAAAATAGTATAATGTTAACGCTGTAATTATTGATTGATTATGAGAAATAATTGATTTTAATTGTCTTTTTATACATGCTTACAATGTAACGAACAACTGCAAAATATTTTCAAAGAATACTTATTACAAATTCCCACAAGAGAATGCAAAAAGTCAAAACAATACATATTTCTTGTATTGTTATAAATGTTTACTCGTATATATGTATGTACATATATGGAGAGTAGGCGATTAATAAATGCCACGATATTGCATAGAATCTGCTTACGGTCTCAACTATCTAGGTGTGGTTCATAATGCGTTAATAAAAACCTAATAAGCGATGCAATAAAGTGGAGCGAGTTAATAAAGTTGGATTTACATAAATGTCCGTTAGTGAAGGAAGTCGCTTTGTGTTTTCGATTTTTATTGCTGCCGCGTCATGAACTTGATAGAGATTTGGCTGCGGACTGGCCTGCGTGTATAATTTTGCCAACACAGCCGGCAGCCAATGTATTAAAGTAATTGTAATGAACACGTATCAGGAAATGGATGAAATGTAAGTAAATGTCCAAACATACACTATTGGATACATTATTTCAATTTAGTTTAATAACCACCTTATTTAAAAACCACAAATCTATAAACAATAATCTATGCTATTACAAGTTTAGTACATTAATAAATTGTTAAGTAAATATTTATGAAACATTATTCATACTAAATTATTATACAATAAAAAAAAGCTAAAAAATGTATAATACGAGTGGAAACAATGTATTAATAAGTATCTATAATAATAGCTAAGCGTAGTGGTGCGTGTCTCAGTCGCCGCAGTAGGTAGCATACCTTGGATTCAATTAAATGTCAGGTTATTGTAATGAACCCGCATCACGACCGCCCCGCAATCATTCCGTGCAATTTACAATCGTTCACTGCGTTCGCAATTAACGTGGCCTTCCCGTATGAGCGGAACGTGATGAATACTCGATATGTTACGCACAGTCATATATTATACTCTATAGTAATTATTTGAATTTTTGTTGTTGTGTTTTTCTATATTATTATTTATTTTTTTCTCATTTTTAATGTTTTTAATGTGTTATTCAAGATTTATAAGAAAAAAAAATTATGTTTCTAAAAAAGTATTGTTTTTCTTTTTAATTTTGTGTGTTCTCTTATAAGATTGTAAATAAAATACAGAATAGAGATATGATACATTTTATATAATAGAATAAGTTAATAAAAATTACACAACATAACCTTTATATTTTTTTTACCATAAATCCAACATTATCATTATCAAATCTAATATGCCAAATATTAGATAATATTTCACACCGCTTAAGCAAAGCAAAAAAAATATTAAAAAAAATATTTAAAAAAAAATAAAAAAAAAAAACAATCACAGATACAATAACCGCGGTCGCAGGCAGCTATTCCGAATGGTTTATGGTTTATTTAGTTTCACTTGTCGGTCACTCATTAAACAATGGGGCTGATTGCGTTGTTGCGATATCCATTATGCGGGCGTAATTAGATTTAACCAAATGCGGGTTTCGCCTTAATGATGAACGTAAAAACGTAACAAGCTCGTACTGAATATCATTATTTATTATTATACTTTCTAAAATACTGCATGTTTTAATATTGGGGCCAGTCGTGGCGTAGGGTCTCAGGTGTGTGACTGTAAACGTGACTGGTTGTGGGTTCGATGCCCACTCGAAAAAAAGTAAAAATGAAATATTAACACACAATTCTCCAGAAGTCGGCGGAAAGTAGGGAACGGAGTGTCTTAATACTAGGTTCCCACTGCCTACCCTGCTGTGTGCAAGATACAGCGTGAAGCTGATTTTTTTTTTATTTATTTATACTTTCTAAATCACTGCATGTATTAATTTTGTTAATAATAAAGATGCGGTTTTAATTACATGATCATTTCTTAATTATCTTTGAATATTTTGACGTTTCGCTAGCATATATTATTCTCATTTTCTATGAATAAATCATATTCCGATGTAAATTATTCAATTGTATACCTTTAGTGTAGTTGATAGTTGAATTTAAGATTTGATGGCAGATAAATAATTGGTATGATAGTACGAAGAATTTTGAGAGAAAGAAGAGATTTTTCAGTAAATTACACTAAAAATATCAAGAGTTAATCCGAAAGGAAACGCAATCATATTTTTGTGTGAAAAGCTCATTAAGAAAATTCTAATATATTCAACATCTTTATTAAAATTTCAACTAGGCGATAGCTAAAAAGACCTCACAAGTACCCCGCCCTTCCACTCGCCCTCCTAAATCCACCGTCGTTAACATTTCCGTTATTAAAAAAGTACGAGACTTTGTCATCAGAGAAGTTAGTTTTTTTAATTAAAATTATGAAATTGATATTGCCTTTACGCTGGAGCTCGCTTCCCGACGCAACCTTGTGAAAGTTTAAATTAATTTTTGAATTAAGCCTAATGGCAGTGGTAAACGATTTCTAAAGAAAGAGTTTTCTGTTTGAGCAATTAAAATTCCAATTATTTTATGGCAGAAAACCGTATCTTAATTGCTTTTCATTACTGGTATTAAAGATAATATATTTTTCTAAGAAAATAAGATTTTTTTAAATTTAATTTTAACTTTAAGTAAGGATTAAGGATTAGCACAACGAGTGTTCAGGCCAACCAGTATGTAAATATAACAACGATGAAACGTACTTTAGGACGATGCTATCGATGTAGAATAGAATAGAAAAAAAGTTTGCTACTTCAAAGTAGGTATATTGTTTTAATCGGAATGTTTCGTTTAGTATTCCAATCTCGATTCTCTTATTCAATACCTATTTTCCTATTACAAGTACTACCCCTGTTTCATATTTTTCTTTCATTTGCGCTCATCCAAAGCGCATATACCGAACTGATATTTTACAATACATTGTTTAAAATATCGTCAAAGTTTTTAAATAGTAGACAATATTATTTTTGAAATAGTATTAAATTATAATAAATATGTAGAGAAACGTCTAATATAGAAAGTAAAAAATTAAGTATGAATACGTTTTATATGATACAAATAAAATAAGACAATGAAACGTTTACTAAGTCAACACAATCAACGTCGTAAATTATTTTCGCTGAGAATAGCAGCGAGGGCAAGTAAAGCTTGACATAAGTGGGCAATAAACTTCAGCCAATTTGGAGATTCGCATCTGGAGGCTCTTATTAAAGCCCGAAAGTTAGTCTTTTTCATCCATCACTCCTAATACGTATGTGAGTTATTGTATGAAAAATTGAAGAATAAATTGAGTCGCTGCAGCGGCGGCGAGACATAAATCCCAACTGAGCCCTCAATATTGTTTTAAAGGGGAAGTGGCCATAAATTTTATCAGGGCCGCCCAAGCCGCCCGAGCCGCCCGAGCCGCCGCGGGCGCCGCGCTTCCGCCTCGCCGCCTCGCGCACCACTCTGCCATAGTGCGCCATGCACGCTTCTATCCACCCAACTGTCTCCGTAATTTTCCGCAGTTGCTTGTGCATTCAATACTCTTGCGAATTTATACGTTAAAAGTAGAAGATTTCGCGCGGTGCTTCTCTTGACGTATAAACACAGTAAATCGTAAAACGTAAATATGTAGAACCGTCGTGTGACATTTTCAATGCAATTAAAAGAATTAATAGGCCGTGAGGTCATTTTGACGCGGCAGGACAGTATACGACTATAAACGATAATTGTGGGCTAGATACTAACTCGGAATAATTAATAAGATTAATATTAATATGAAAAATTGATTAAGATCGATATAATTTTTTTCCAATTTCGTAAGATAAAACCTTTCGACTAGTAATGCCTCTGCAAAATGGGTTAAAAAGTGAGAACGGAGTGTCTTTAATCTAGGTTCTATTTTTCTAATAAACGTTATGAAGAAGAAGTGTGGCGCTAAAATACTATTTAATTAAATATTCAATTTAAGTAGCCATAGTAATATTCAATGTATACAACAGAACTCTAAGACGCTAAGACATTCGATTTACCGTCTCATCGATTTGCTTAAACGCTGTAATAACGCAAAACCTGACTTTGATTATGTTACAGGTTCCAAAAAAGAAAGAAAATAATATTAACACAGTTAAGTACCTATTACAAAGAAACTAGTACATAAGTCATATAATGTATACGTACATTGTTGTTAAGATTGGTAAACCGAAATAATGTCAATTCACTCCGCGTAGCTACAGTAAATAGATAAGGCAGCATCGTGACCTACAATAAAAAATCGCTTATTTTTATCAATACGATCTGGATGTTGGACATTTCGCATAAATGTGATATTGCAATATCGTTTGTCCCCTTTTTAATATCGCGACGGACGTAGCCGGTCGGTTTATGGCACAACCCTTCCCGTTTTATTCACGACCTGTTTGTCCTAATATAAAAAATTACATCAGCGAAACACAAATCTTACTACTGCCTTGTTTACATTTTTTGTTAACATATATTATTAGTTGTACTAACCTTTCTGATCTAACTATAAATATAAAAAAAAACAGCTTCACGCTGTATCACGCACACAGCAGGATAGGTAGAGGGAACCTAGTACTTAACTTTACTGTGTTCCCTACTTTCTGCCGAATTTTCGAGACATTGCGAGTTGAGTGACGGAACTCAAAACCGCGTTTTGCTTCGACACCAAGGCAAAGAAATGAAAATATTAATTTTAAATAAATATTTAATATCCTCGAGTGGGGATCGAACTCACAACAACAAGCGTTTACAGTCACACTTTGTGCCCCTGCGCTACCACTGTCCTCAACTCTTTTATTATTTCGATTATATATACCTAATCAAATCTGACTTAACTAAGCATTGTGCTCTACTTACTGTTAGAATTGTCGGGTTTGTGCATGGCCGGCGGATCACGAATCATATTGAGCTCGTCACTCGAGCATCACACGGCAGTAATTATCCTGTAACAATAGGAAAAGACCATCAACTATAAACAGTTATATTATATGATTATTATGAAATATTATTTTGGCTTATAAACTAGAATGCTTATTTATGTATATTGAAAACAAATATAATATATAGATTTTAATTTATTATAATACATATAAAATAGTAGCTAGACTGCTAAACAAAATATATTGCTAAGAACGTCGGAGTGGAGCGGCACGCGTCTCGTAGCGTAACCTCATTAGAATAAACGATATCCTCTCCTTACGTCCACTCTATGTGAGACCTTATTACTCCGACAAAATGCCGTCAAACGGCAACATATTAGCCTAACTAGGAAAATATACCATCTACGCTAGAGACAAGGCTTTATTTGCAACACTCAAAAGTTATTTATATGAATAACAATATCTTTATTCCTTATTCTAAGGGTATAGAGTTCATATTCAGATGTCAAGAGAACATACACTATTAGAAGTAACTCCCTTAAAGGTTGAGATGTCCATGCAAGTTGTAAATTGAAACTCGAAGAAGGCACCAATATCGCCTGTGGCTTATAATTTGATGTATTCCTACATTAAAGAGTATAATTATGTAATCTTTTCGTATATTTTTTTTGCTTAGTTTGTAAATTAAATAAGTATACATTTTATTTGTGTTTATAAATTTTATTTGTAAGGTTAAAGAAATCGAAAAATAAATATGAACCGAACTGAACAACAACTCGAAAAATATTAATATTTAAATATTTTGATTTTTTGGATATAGTTAAATAAAACGCTAGCCGTATTTGGGCTCCTTCACTCATCCGTCGAAATATTTTTATTTACTATAGACAAAATAATTGAAAAGTAAACCTTCAGTTTGATTTACTCTATGGTTCCAATAATAAACTAACATCCGAATGATTCAGCAATTTTGTTACTTTGAAATATATATTTTTTAAATATTCAACTTATGGAACGTATGTAATATTACCTACGTATATAAAGGCAAATAATTTGTTAGTTCCTTATGAAGTTATTATATGATTATAATTAATTATAAAACACACTTTACCAAATGGATATCAAATTCAAAAGCGAAAGAATAAACTTTTACTGCCACATCGTAATTCCCATCAGCACCTGTTACAAAGGCGGCTATCAAATTACCCGCGACACATCCGCCGCGAGCGGGCGCGCCTCCATCCATAAATACGATATTCGTTATGCATTTCTCATATTCATGAATCCATTTTATTGGCCCCCAATAAAATATGAACATCTCAGAATGGATATGAGAGCGGGCAAATCTAATATGGATTGCATGCGCCGGATTCGGTCCATTTCGGTGAGAGGGTAGGCAGCTGTGCCGCACCAAGTGGCCCAAAAGCAGTACTGATTTAAGATCAATTTGAAATAAAACTGTATACTCCTTTGAAATATGTTATTAATTTAAATTAAATCAGTTTAACGCTGTTTCACGCACACAACAGGGTAGGCAGAGGGAACCTAGTGTTAAGACACTCGGTTGGCCACTTTCGGCGCAACTTAACGGCGCCTTTTGTTTCGAAACCAGAGGGAAAAAATGGAAATATACATTTTTAAATAAATATTTCAATTCCCCGAGTGGGGATCGCACAACCAGTCGGTTTACAATCACACTTGGTGCCCCTGCGCCACGACTGGCATCAAAATAGAATATGTTATAAGCCGTCACGAAAAAGAAATTAGAATCTGATTATATTTGACTGTTACATATGTAAGTATATGATGAAACGTGAAATAATCTAAGAAGAAGGAACCTATTCTGTCACCAGAAAAGACACATAAGACATAAAACAAATAAGTAATAGTCTCGTCGTGGCACATGTCGCGTAATGCCTATGTAAAGGTTGCTGACACACTAAACCAAGCATAAAAAGACCAATTCTTCGCAGACGCGTCAAAAATTCAGCAGAATGTTGGGATACGTGGAATAGATGGCGGCGACGCAGGCCGAAATAAAATATTCTATGTCAAACCGTACGTCACCGGCTCTCGACTTGTTCTCACCGAGAGTGCTTTGGGGAAGTCCCTTATTTATTCGCTTTAACGTCAGTACCAAGGGTCTTTTGTGCCATCGCCGATTTACAAGCGGCCAAGCGGGTACTTTATAACGTTGTGGTGCGTGACATGGGTGTTGATTCCTTTACTTAATCATTTCGCGTACACGATCTTGAGTTACTTGACAGCATACACCTTCAAATGAAGGTCTCAGTAACTGAAATATCACAATCTTTAAGTTATATATTTGTTGTTTAGTATTTAAAGTATAAAAATATATGCATATATTTTTAGAGGCAAGTCGTGGCGCAAGGGCACAGTGTGCCTGTAAACGCGACTGGTTGTAGGTTCAATCCCCGCTCGAGCAAATGAAATATTTATTTACATTAATATTTTAATTTCTTCGCACTGGTGTCGCGGCGCGGCGTTCAGTTCTCCCATTCAACACACAATGCCTCCAGAAATCGATGAAAAGTGAGGAACGGAGTGTATTGACACTAGGTTCCCTCTGGCTACCCTGCTATGTGCGTGAAGCTGATTCATTTATTTATTTATATATTTATGTTTGAAACGGTAAACCACTTATATAATGAAGAGAAGAAATGTTTAATAAGTCCCTATTTATATGTATATAACTATTACGATTCCGTTATCAACACGATCAATTAAGCACCATTACGTTAAAATTCACCCTGCCATCAATTACGTGGCAACCATCGAAAAACGAAACGCTAGGTTATGGTGGACATTACTTTCGGCTTAATACATATTACAAGTGTATAATTTTTATTTTAATTAAAATATAAAATTAGGGTAAACCAGAGGATGATTGCTTACTAATAGTTAATGTCCAGTTAAAGAAAAAAAATTGTTAACTTAGGATCGTTTAAGGTTAGTTAAAATTTACTAGATGGTTCTGTGATTTTTTTTTGTATAACTGATTGACATAGGATCTTTTTGGTATGAGATATTTATGATATGTTTCATTTTTCTGTCAATGTGACTGATTTAAGACACTTGTTTATTAGTTTTTTTTAGAAATCTATGTTAGATGTTAAATCTTAAAAGTTAATTGAACTGTAAGCAATAATTGTACTTTTTCAAAAGTTTTAATATTCAATTTTGGAGTAAAAAATGTTCACACTCTATGGAAGAGTTTACTTATGTAAGATAAAAGTAAAACATTTTTGATAACACGCATGTATAAGTCAATTTTTTATGAAAAGTTTCAATTAAAAAAAAATACAAAAATAAAAGACTTATTCAAGCTAAACTAATTTGACTACACTTCCTTCTGACTCGACACTGATCGAATTCATTATTCACCGGCGGAGAGCAATTAAACCTCCACTAATCAATCTCAAACTTCAACTAAAGCTGAACTCTAATCAAGAAAACTCTTATACCGTGAAAGCTTTTCGAACAAAATTTAACTTAATTAAAAATGTAAATTAAATTCCTAGGCGCTTCCACAAGCATCACGTCGGCCCGCGCCGAGCGCTCGGGGCTTTTGATTGCAGCTAAAAGGTTTGGGATTAGTGCGCGAAAGAGCTTTCAGTGCATTTGTAGAGCTTTTAAGTGGGAAGCTTTCGCTTAAGACACTTACATACAATGTAAATTTTATGTACCGCCTTAGAAATGTGTAGCGTCACTTTGGTACTAAATTGATAGGCATGTTTATTTTATGACAGTTAGATTATTCCAAGAGTGCCTATATCGTTGGCTTCTCGCTGTATCCCGCACACAGTACGGTAGGCAGAGGGAAACTAGTATTAAGACACTCCGATCCCCACTTTTCGCCGAATTCTGGAGGTATTGCGTGTTGAGTGGCAGAACTCAGCGCTGCGAAGAAATGGAAACATAAATTTAAAAAATTATTTTATTTCCTCGAGTGGGGATCGTACCCACAACCAGCCTCGTTTACAGTCACACTTTGTGCGCCTGTGCCACCACTGGCCTAAATAAGAAGTATGATTATTTAATGACAGTTTGATTTTTCCAAGACAATCAATAAATATTAACCTATATCGTTTATTAACCAATATCTAAACTTTTAGAATTGGTTAAAGGTTAAAGCGATACTTATGATAATACAGCGAAAGGGGTAAGGGGGCCGCGGGTGGCGGGTGCGTGTGGAGCAAGCAAGGAAGTTCGGTGTCCGGAAATAAACCGCCCGTAAAATTGTCAATTCCGAGGGAGGATCGGCGCCTGGACCCGACAATTTTGAATAGCTTTGGACCATCCGATTCGCGGCGCCTGTTAGTGTATTCATTTCGGGACCTTTATATTTTATGTTATAATAAATGGACTCAAGTCAGCTATAGTCACCATTAACGTTTAAAATAGACTATTAGCAAGTTATGTCATAAATCAAATTATTGTTATTTTATTGAACTAAACTTGGTAACTTTACAAGAATAATTAAATAAAATTCAGTTTTAAGTTGCTTTCGCATGTAATTTAATATGTACGATATTAAAAAATTCTTACTCTTATATCAGAGAAATATACATTAAATCTGACTACTGATCAATGAATCAATTCAGAAATTGTTGCCTATGTTTTATATAGAATTATTTTAAATTTATCATTTCAAAATATAAATTAAAATATATATTTAACTTTGAAAAGAACATTATAAGAACATACCAAAAATAACTATTCAATTTCACAAAGCTTATTATAAAAATGCGTTACAAAATCCTAAACACAAAGAATATTGCAAACTAGCCGTCCCATCTTCGGACTGCAAACGTGCACCTAGCCTCACTGAACCCTCGCGCTTTTTGAACTGAAATCATCGCAACACTCATCCGTGAAATTGATTCTCGAGAAAAGAAAAGACGAAAAGATAAATAAAAAGGAAATAGGAAAACACAAGCTAAGATTTGGCGTGAAATTGTTTTTCAGCGCCCGCGCCCGCGCCCGCCCACCGCCGACGCGTCTATGGCGCCCAGCTCGGGAATTTCCCAATTACAGAGTGTAAATGTATTTACTTGATTACGTTGGCAATGCGCTTAACTGTTACGTAATGAGTCCAAATGCGGTGGAATACTTTAAGATGTTCATAGCTATAATATAATGTTCCTATATTTTTCTTGTATAGTATAGTTCTTGAAATTGTTTATTTTGTATTCCATATAGTTTAATGTTATTTTAACATTAAACATAGTAAGTAAATATTAGGAAATAAAATTTTAAATAAAACATGAGATAAAACTCTACATGAAATGTATTTTAACAGAAACACAAACGTGTTTCAGCATCAGATAGTCCGAATTGGTATCTTAAAACACAGTGACATCTCATCCACTACGTGATCCATTTGGTTGGTAAGAAGCAATCTCATTCAATACCGGCCTCCCCCTCTTGCTTAGGGTTGGTAACAACAAGAAAATGTTCTCAGATTGAAGTCTAATAAATGCAATAAAAAAAATTATACTATTAACATTTATCTTAATTATAGAAATAAGGTTTTAATAATATAAATTTTATGCTACTATTACTAATTTTTGATTTTATAAGACTTGAATATAATTATGTCAGTGAATAAATTCAATAAAATATTCGAGTGGATGTAAATTATTATTATTTGTAATTACGTCATCGTAGTGCAGATGAGACGTCCTGATACTTCTATTAGACTATGGTTGCGACTTACATTCGGAAAAAAAATTAAAAAGTTTATATTTAAAATTCAATTATTTACTCGAATTACTTAGACAAAATGTACTCAACTACACAAGATTCTATTACGGCTGACATAAAATGATAATTCATAAAATATCTTCTGCCTACCCTGCAAAATGTCCAAGATCTATCTATATAAAGTAAAATAGAGCTAGTATGTATCGATATTTCGGTTTACATTATTTTTCTTATTAGTTTCACATTTAACTGTCTCCTTTTATTGACATATTGTCATTATTTCTCGTTTGCTGTGCTTCAGTTGCTACTTGCTAGTCATTTTACCTACTCGTAATAAAGAATCGTAAAATATAACTTACACAAATTAAAGAATGATACAAATTAAAAAAATAAACAAGGTTCTTCTTATAAATCATATTTAAACGAATTGAAAATTCGGATTTATTCTTTAGTGTCTCGTACAACTTAATCAAACACTCAAGCGGAACAAAAACATCCAACCATTTCTCTATCAAATAAAAAAATTATAAGTTGAAAAACTATGAATATGATTATCCACACCATTCCAAAGACTATCATCCAATAAAGTGAGTAGGTAGCGAAGGTATCAAATCTTTTTCGTCCGTAGTGAAATTGAATATTTATCCGGATAGTATCTCTATTCTGGAACAATTTTTATGTAGGGAGAACACGATCTCGAAATATTCGGGAGGGCCACTCTACAAAGATATTGGCAAATATCTTGCCTACATTACCTTTATTGTCTCGCGACGTCGCGCACTCTGCCTGATTCTATCTCAGATTATTTACGGTTTCACAATACTCTTATGTAATACGAATACTAATCATCGACTTACATATGATATAGGTAGACATGAGGTTTAACATTCATAAGTTACGTAACTTATGTACAAGTTGAGCCCAGTCGTGGCGCAGGGGCACAAGTGTGCCTGTAAATCGACTGGTTGTGGGTTCAATACCCACTCGAGGAGATGAAATATTTATTTACATTCATATTTTCATTTCTTCGCTCTAGTGTTGAGGGGAAAGCACGGCGTTGTGTTCCGCCATTCAACACGCAATGCCTCCAGAAATTGGTGAAAAGTGGGAAACGGAGTGTCTTAGCACTAGGTTCCCTCTGCCTACCCTGCTGTGGGCAGGATACAGCGTGAAGCTGAAAAAAAAAAGGTTACGTAACCTTAAGATTTGTTTTTGGTTTCACAGTTTAAGATCAAATAACGTCACAACAATTGAAAAAAATCATAAATCAATAGCATACTACAAACCCAGCTTATGCTGCACAGTCTGTATCATATAAAGCAAAATATAGTAAAGGGTTTTAATGGTTCTTGGCGTAATGGTGATTGCATTATCCACGTTTCGTGACCCGCCAGAACATACATCTTATCGACTTACAGGTAAACTTTACTGACCTTATAACTTTATACATCAAAAGGAATAGAATTCAATTGAGTAAATTTTACTAGTTAGGGAGTCAGGGAAAAAAATATGGATTTTAGTACATTTGTTTATTTAAATCAATACATAAAATGTAATAAACTAAGTGTACGGTCTTTAAGCTGTTACTACTGTGTATTTTCCATTAAACTTTATCACTCTACAATTCAGAAAATGAATATTAATGTTTCGAGATAAAAAAAATCGATTACCCGCTTGTATGTAGCACAAAAATTGGCTTATAAATGAGCCAATCTTTTAAAAATGGACACGATGAGATTCGAAAATTTATTACACGAGTTCTTGTGAATTTGTGGATGAATCGTAAATTGTACATTGTGCGGAATCTCACCAGAACATTAAAAATTAATTGGTATTTCTACTACGTTTTAGTAGAAATACCATCTCGTCGTCATTATTGATCTAGGTCAATCGTCTCGTAGGGGCACAAGTGACTGACTGTAATCGGGGCTGGTTGTGGGTTCGACCCCAACTCGAGGAAATGAAATATTTATTTAAATTTATAATTTCATTTCTTCGCTCTGGTGTGGAGACAAAAGCGCAACATTGAGTCCCACCACTCAACAGGCAATGCCTCCAGAATTCAGCGGAAAATGGGGAACGGAATGGTTTAACACTAGGTTTCCTGTAATTCATATATTTGAAATATATTTAAAAAAATAAACACTAAATTACTACAAAACTGCTTAACACAGCTAGAGAGCGAATGTTAGATGGTTATCATTACTTATGGGAAATAATTTGTTGTATTGCAACGCTCGGAGCGGAAGACGCATAAATTCGACGAGCTAGTGGCTGGCTGACACCTGTGATTGCATTTACAATGCTAATTCACGGCACACTATCACGTCAACAGCCGACGCACCTCTCGTTTTCAGAATGCGCGCCGTGTGAACACGCTATCTATCACCGCACCCAAAAACATGGAAAAACAACGATTATTTATAGTTAATATATTTATGAGGCCAGTCGTGGCGCACTGTGAACGCGACCAATTGTGAGTTCGATTCCCGATAATGAGGAAGACTTCGGCGTAGAGTTCCGCCACTTAACACGCAATGCCTCCAGAACTAGGCGAAAAGTGGGAAACGGAAGTGTCTTAACACAAGGTTCCCAGGTTTCCTCTGCCTACCCTACTATATACGGGAAATATATATATTTAAATATGGATCAATAAATAGACCTAAGATGTGCCTTTAGAATTTAAACATTTTAATAAAAACAAAATCACGAAAGTGGGCCCATTAGTGTTCTATATATAATTATATAACGTCGGATATAAGCGGCCACAATCCATTATCGAGTAGTTAATTGATTATTACTTCCATTACCGAACAAAAAAACGCAGTGATTAACTCCGAATCGCTTTAACGAGAACAATGGGCCGGCGTTCAATTAAAAACCCTTGTCGAATGTCGACGGCCCCACGAAACGGATTCGAAGCTGACTCAATCTCGTATACATGGAATAAGGAATTACTCGCGTGCGGAAAGTTTTTAATTAAATATTCACTCGATTTGTAATTAAGAAGTGATTCGATTGAGCACAATAGAGTTCCATGAACGAATCCAAAATAAATTAAACCTTTCAATTTTATATAATACTATTAAGTTATTGTTAATTATTATATTATTTTATGAGGAAAGTCGTGGCGCAGGGGCACAAGATGGAAACGCGGCAGGTAGTGGCTTCGATTTCTACTTGAAGAAATTAAAAATTTAACTTTCTCGCTCTACGGTAACGAGACCAAACTCGGGGTTGAATTCCGCGACGCATCAAGTAATGCCGCGAGAATACAGCGGGGTGTCTTAACACCTTAGAACCCTAAAAACTCCTTAAAACCACCTCCTACACCTTAAACACCTTAAAACTCCTACGGATGGATGGAGCTATTAATGAATTAACTTCAAAAAAGGCTTAATGTTCAATAAAAATTTGCTAAAGCGGTTCAATATACGTCTTAGTTATCTCTAAGTGATTCCCAAATGGTCCCACTGTAATCTCCTAGACATTTAATTTCGCCGTTTTAAATGAATCGCTGAGCTCATATCCTATCCCGAAATCCTCGCCACGATTGGCTCGTTCCGCCGTTCGTATAAATTCTGAAGGAAAATCATCTGCAGAATTCCAATAGCAGAGCACTGATGTCCAAATTCGTGATATATCGATGCGAGGGTCGGCGTGCCTGTTTATGAGATATTTCATAACGTGAATTCGAGTAATTCTTTATGTACTGTCGCTACTAAGCAGGTCTGCTGTGTGTTGTGTAACGAAAGTTAAAAAAATAGGAGATGTTGTAAATTACGTGTACCTACAGTATCTATACTCCTGGTTCACAACACAACACAAAATGTGTGAGTTCAGAAAAAAATCAGTTAAGTGCGAGTCGGATTGGACTGAGGCTTCCGTATCGATTTGAGGATTGTAGGTTAGGGGTTATAAAAGTTGATAAACTTAGGGAGTATATGCACTTATTTTGTATGTAAAGTGAAAACTCATTATGTACAGATATAAATTTGCAAAGATTTTTCTTTTCCAAAAATTAAGTTCTTTAGATTGCGTTGACTTGGAAACTTATTTCTTTTCTGTGCTTCAAAGGACCAAAGACTTAAATATATGATATTAATTTCAGCTTGTTACCTCCACGCGATCACGAGATAAATGGTCGTGGCAGACGGACAACAAAGTTATCGTATAAGGATTCCACTTTTACGTTTTGAGGTAAGGAATCCTAAAAATGACATTAGACCAATTTTTAATGCAATTTATCGTAAAAAGATGGCGTAGAAATTATTTCTATACGTGAGCACGTATAGAATATAATATAAGATTACTTTAAATTATGGCAATGTTCTTTCTATAATATATTAAAGTTATATTAAAGATATCATGGGTTCAAAAAAATATTATATAAGTAGCTTTATATACAAATAAACATAAATGTAGTAGATAAATGTGCTTACAGTTATTCCTACTTTTATTTTAATTATTTAAAAAGCTCATCCTACTATTTTTCGTGCCCCGCTTTCCGCCGAATTCGCGAGGCGTTGTAGAGTGGCGGAACTATACGCCGACAGCAATTCTTAATGAATGTCACTCGCTCAATAATAAATAAATTTCATTAAATAAATGATGCCATCACCACATACAAGAATTTATCCCAGCGCGCAACGCACCTCACTGTGCTATAAAAACTAGTTTATTTGGCTTATTTCTGCGCTTTTAGTATGATTTTCTTGACATAAAAACAAGAACCACGCATCAATCATTCTATTTCTGAAGAGTAAGCCTAAGTCAGAATCCCTGTTACCATACGACATACATACGTACAGTCTCTAAAAAATACAAACGAAATATTCTAAATCTCATCGAAAATATTGACTGTTTATATTTTTAAGCTTTTAAGCAAATAGATGAGCTGGAAATGAGAAGCGCTCCTCGAGGCGTACAGGCGGCGTACAGGCGGCCCGCGAACTAGAGCTCACTTGCTCTATAAACAGGCTTCCGTATTTTTCAATCAGAGAGCTGTCAAAGCGTTCTGACACCCTCATCCTATTGGCTCGCACTCGCCGAGCACCGAAATTGGTTTTCTACATTCAATCCATACAAAGTTTAATGTTATTCGTTTGCGATATCACCGGGATGCCGCCGATGTTTACCGACGCGCCAAATCATATTGGGTTTGCAAACTTTTGTTTGCGGACTTTATTTCATTTCAGTGTTAGTTCAGGCCGAGGGAATATAATTTTAGATATACTTGGAGCTCGGCCGGAAATAAGACCTTCCATATTTGGTATTTATTGAAAATGTACATTTTAGGAACATGCCTAATTTATATTTGTAGCTGCGTCATCCGCGCGCGGTAAGCGGTAAGAGGCAGGGAGAGACTTGGGTTAACGTTCGAAAACACAGTATCAAAGATACTTGGGAAAGGACGTGTATCAAGCATGAGGACCCCCCGGAGGGCATGTATGAAGAAGTTGATGACAGAGTTCGAAGCGAAAGAGGCATGCAGAGACGGTTGCGTTTGGGGCTCAGTTCTCCCTGACTACACCGCTAGGGATACAGCGTGAAACTAGATTAGAATAGATTAATTCATATACCGTAGAAGTGTTAGGTACACTTGCAAATAGTGTAAACTGTACGTGTGAGTTACAAATTAACCGTTCCGGATATCAGAACATTGAAGCGCAGCGTCATAGCAGAAGGCTACATTGTGGCCACGAGCGTTTATAAATTGAAGGGCCGCTACCTGCGGCTTAATACACCGCTGTTTCCGATTCATTTCCGGACGGTGCGCGCTGTGCCGGATATTGCTTTTAAGGTTGCGCCGCACACCGTGCTTCGGAACTCGCGTCTCGATATCTATAATGGTACGCATGCTTTTAGTGAGCCTCGCGACGCTATCTCCTAAACTTTGAAAAATATGCTAATAATTATTATTTATTATTATTAGCATATTTAAACTTAATATTATTAGTTTCATTTATTTATTTTTATTTGGGAAACAAAAAGAATATAAAGTTCTTAAACATTAGAAATTTTATACAATCCTATTAAGTTTCCACATAATAAGTTACAGAAAAATCATAGTATCTATATATATAAAAGGACATGTACCTGACTGACTGAGGTAAGACGCACGCACAGCCGTAACCGCTGTGAAATTTGGACAAATGTTTATTTTCATAATCTGGACATCCACTAAGGAGGGATTTTGAAAAATTTTAACCCTAAAGGGGTGAAATAAGGGTTGAAAGTTTGTGTGGATTTTTTTTTAAATCGGCACCGCTTTTTATAAAACTTGAAATTCAGACTCTTAAAAACATTTCATTGAACACGTGTTTCATGGTTTTTTAGAATTCACCCCCTAAGGGTGTAAATAAGGGGTTGAAAGTTTGTATGGAAAATTCTTTAAATCACCACCGATTTTTATAAAAAAAATAATTCAGACTGTTAAAAATATTTTATTGAACACGTGGTTTTTTTAGAATTCACCGCTAAATGTCCAAATAAGCGGGCGAAGGCGCGCGCGCCCACTAGTAGCAAATAAAATTATGTGAAATACACTATAACGACTAACAATAGCATACAATAGGATTAAAATATTAATAAAAAAAATGTATTTAAACAAAAGTGATGGCTATAAATTAATCACATTAATAAAACATTTCATTAGCATTTATTGTAAATTAATGTACCAAATAGCATCAGTATTCTATAAGTAGTTCTATTTTTTCTTATATTTTATATATTCCATGCGTAACTATGAAGGCAAAAATGTTATATTAATTAAGATTTCCAACGAAACATGCATATTCAATTAAAGAGAACCGGAACATGATGTAGTGAAAGATATTAATACAACAAATTATTTTTGAAGCCAGTCGTGGCGCAGGGGCACAAAGTGTGACTGTAAAACCGACTGGTTGTGGGTTCGATCCCCACTCGAGGAGATGAAATATTTACTTAAATTTATATTTCTATTTCTTCGCTCTGGTGTCGAGGCAAAGCGCGGCGTTGAGTTCTGCCACTCAACACGCAATGCCTCCAGAATTCGGCAGAAAGTGGGGAACGGAGTGTCTGAGTTCGTGTCTGCAGCTGATTTATTTATTTATTTGATTTATTATTTTACCGTGTATTATTTTTTTACCGTAATAAATATTTTTTATATATAATGTATAAAATAATCAAAAAAATATAATCTATTTCAGAATCAAGTTTCTCTTAATTTGAACGTTAATGTGAACACAAAATTATCGTCACTTAACTTTTAGTAGGGCTTAATACTTCTATTACTTACGTTTAACAGCATAAAGAAATATATTAACAAGGTTCCTCTCTCAGGTTTAACTACTATTGTAAAATGAACGTGAGATATGTTATGTACTTATATTTTAAATGAAAATATATCGTTTAAAAAATAAATAAACAACCACGCTTTTCTACACCAAGTATACAAGTGGTGTGGAATGTGCTCGGAGTTATAAATTGTATGAGACTAGGCTCGAGTGGTTTACTAGACTTCCTCTGAACCTTTGAATACTAAGAATACTTAGGTCCTGGCTCCATCATCTCCATCCACCTCGTTGATACCACAACACTGTATTGTCGCCTACGCTACCTTCAACACAAGGCAGCAGCCTTGCCTTTGCCCTTTTCATAACAAAGAATTATTACAAGTGATTCAAATTAAGATTTTTAGATTTTATTACATAGTTGTTACAGCCTGACCTACAAAAGTGTGTCAATAATATTCAAAGTTACTCAAAGCTAAGTATGGCAAAATACGGCTATTTCAGGATTAAAATAAAGATCCTTCAATGGTGACTCCATTGAACGATCTATGTGTAAATCAAATTACAATAAATTGTGATATTTTCATTTATTGTGTTTGTTATTATAAAATAATGTGTAAAAAACAGTAAACTACATGAGTCTTAATCAAAAGTAGTATTTACTTTTGATTAAGACTTCACAATAAAGTCACATATACAGGTATAAGCATAAAATATTAGGTACATTATACAGCATAAAATATTTAATTAAACTTTAGATATTATTTTAAATTTTGTTGATATCAATATTATGAGCATATGTTAATATAAATATAGCTAAAAGAAAAAAAAACACAATGTAATATAAAATAATATGCACTAAAGTGGATTATAATAAGTTAGTGTTATATTACGGTTAGGGTAAGTCTCCCTTCCAACAAAATAAAACCGTGCGATCCCTTTTAATACGATAATGCGCCTCTATCTTTCGTCTGCAGTCACACACGACCCTCGTGTGCTAATTGAATTTAAGGAATAAAATCCAATCGGGCCGATTCTTTATTATTCAAGATCCAATTTGGATAAGGCCTGATCGGTCCGCGGGGGGGCGGACCGGGGGGCAGTCGAGAATAAAATTGGTTTTGTCACTCAAAACATAAGACTACCTTTAACTTTCGCAAGAATGTATTATATTTCGGTATATTATAATAATGGAAAACTGAAAAAGTAAAAATTGAAATTAACATGAAACGTTATTAGGTGAATCGGATACGAATTTCTATATGTTGTATATAGTTACTTATCAAATACCACATCAAAAAAAAACAATAAGTAATTCAAAAATAGTTTATTAAAAATAAATATGCAATAAGGACAGCGGTCGTGTATACGTATAAGCTTGTGCATTTGAAACACTTTAGTATCGATTATATCGAGTAACAAATCTAAATTTTACATCATTCAAATTGAACATACAAAACCTTTTTTTATTATTTCATGTTCACTTTTCATTCAGATATATTCGAATAATAGTCTGCATTGAATAAAAAAATGTCTTTAGTAATAAAATAAAAAACATTACATAATTTTTTTTATAGTTTTACGCTTTATCCCAAACATAGCAGGGGAGGAAAAAGGATCTCGGGAACCTAGAGTTAAGCCACTCCGTTCCCATTAAGAAACTTCCGTTCCCCATTTAGTTGAGGGACGGAACTCAACGCCGCTATTACTTAGTTATGTAACTAATATAGTATGTATATAGATGCTTTAAAATATGTACTAATAATATACATATGTAATAAAAAATATATTTAAATAAGTAGTAAGAAAGGTATTCGCCCATCCTATTTCGCTAGCCACCTATAGATTGTTATCGGGCAAGACAGATTGTCCGCGCCGCTTTGGCGGGAATCTGCAAAGAAATGTAATACTCGAGAAAGAATTGAATTTTAAAAGCTACATTAGGATTTTATATTTAATATTTATCCTTACTTGTTATAAGGTTCAGGTGACTTTCTTTTGTTCCTTTGGTTTATTTTACATTTGAAAGATATTAGGTAATTTAACATTTATTTACGTTAACAGAATTCAAATGAAAAATTTAAATACCTATATAACGTTTAAGTGTAATACTAACGTTATAAAAAATAAAAATCAGCTTCACGCTGTATCCCGCACACAGCAGGGTAGGCAGAGGAACCTAGTGTTAAGACACTCCGTTCCCCACTCTCTGCCGAATTCTGGAGGCATTGCGTGTTAAGTGGCAGAACTCAACGCCGCGCTTAACCTCGACACCAAAGCGAAGAAATGGAAATATAAATTTAAGTAAATATATCATCTCCTCGAGTGGGGATCGAACCCACAACCAGTCAGGTTTTACAGTTACACTCTTGTGCCGCTGCGCCACGACTGGCCTCAATATACTAACGTTATATTCTCGTATTTAGATCTCTGTTCGTATTCTTTGCCAGGATCACGATACTATACTACACGGTATGTTATTTTAACATCGAGCTGCTATAATTGATTTTGAGAGTAGCAGGAAGGACGAGCGTCAGTAAGCAAACGCTCATGACCTACCCCAACTGCGGCTCTTTTAAGGCATCATGCTTGATGTTCTTTCATTAGATTATAAAAAACTACAAAATTTATCAAAATACTAGTAAATTCTTGTTTAAAACAAAATTTTCTTCTTTTAATAAAATGATTATTTAATATTAAGTGCACACAATATTATTATAGATTTACAATACTTATAATATTTGTAAGCAAGTGATTATGTAAGTCACCTTATTTAAATAACTATTAACAAGAACATAAACAGTAACTTGATGTTTATTTAAGGCCAATAAAGGTCAATGAAGCAGCTAGCGCTGTGTTATAAGACAATAAAACTTAATGGATTTGATATTTAAATGCGAAAACCACTTTATATAGAGGTATACATTATATTTAATTAATTTATTTATTTTATAATCACTATTTTAACTTTAAAATGTATGTTTTTATTATGTGCTAGTAATTATAATTAACTAACATTAATAAAAAAAAGTAATTATAACATCAAAATCTGATCAAAATAATTAAAAAGCTATTGCCACTAAAGCGAACAATTGAAATAAGATAAATATATAAAACTCAAGAAATCGCTTAAAGAGGTCGTACAGTAAGCTGTGGTGATTAACTTAATGTTATTAGTAATCCCATCAAAACCATAAATGTTGAATGAGACCTAAGTTAAATGTTAAGTTTTGCGTCGTGCTCGACTTCAACGACAAAAGAATTGAATCTATATGCGTAGTTGTGTGTCTCGGGATAAAATTCAAACACTAAATTTAACTCGACAATTTTTTTACGTACAAGGTTTATTATATTTGTTAGTTTTTATATATTGTATATTATATATATTATACAAGTTAGGGGATTTTAACAGATTTCCCAAACTGGTTTACGAGTGGTGGAAGGCTCAAAAATGGCTTAAAATAATTGTGTTCCAGCTTTCTAACTTGACTGAACACGCTGGCGCGTCTCTTGATTATATCCGTCACAGAGCGTTAAGAATCATGTCTTAATTAAATCATATACTTACTTATTACGTCTGATTCGTTGATGGCAGACCAGACCCACATGCGGCAGATGATAAAAGTAAAAAAAAACATCTCACAAAAAAAAAATAGCTAAATCCATATCGGCTATATTAATATTTTAAAAATATTCAAAATCGTAAATGACATTTAACAGTACAGCTAATATCTCTTATTTTTTTATTGTTTTATAATATAATAATAATATATTATGCTCCAAATCTATTTTTTTAAAAGTACATAACTAAGAGGCCAGAGGAGGATAACTAAGAGGTACAGAGGCCAGTCGTGGCGCAGTGGCACAAAGTGTGACTGTAAAACCGACTGGTTGTGGGTTCGATGCCCACTCGAGGAGATGAAATATTTACTTAAATTTATATTTCCATTTCTTCGCTCTGGTGTCGAGGCAAAGCGCGGCGTTGAGTTCTGCCACTCAACACGCAATGCCTCCAGAATTCGGCAGAAAGTGGGGAACGGAGTGTCTTTACACTAGGTTCCCTCTGCCTACCCTGCTGTGTGCGAGATACAGCGTGAAGCTACATAACTAAGATTTATAATTTAAAAACAGATAAGTGTGATCCACAGACGATCATTGATGGTGCGGAAATTAAATAGCCGCTCATATCCGGCCCGTGAATAGCGCCGACACGTCGCTCTCGATTGAACCGATGCGGGATCGAAGCGCCGTGTTCGCAGTCCATTACGACTCTACAAATTGTTATCCCCACTTCACTTCGTACTTCATATTCTATGGAGCGAAAATACAGCGTTTTATTCTTTAAAATGTTTGATTCCATACACTGTGAATCTTCACATAGCTTTTCGTTGCCTCTCTTTGCTCTGGCTTTGCGAATTTTCATTTTGTCTCTTCGTAATAACATTGTATATTATAAATTGGTTTCTGTGTTAGATATACATTTGCGGTAAGCTATATATATACTTTTGATGTTAGATTACAGATAATGAACTATTACATATTTATAATTTTAAATTTAAGTTTGTTATCTTTTATAACATGTACATCCCGTTGACCTACATTCCTGATATTGATACGGAATCCTCGGTGGGTGAGTCCGACTTGCGCTTGACTTGACTAGAATATCTATATCTAGTAATATAATAGAAGTAATTCTAAAGGCTCTTAAAAAGTAAAACTCAGGCTCGACGTGGTTTGAATTTAAACATTCAATAATTACCCATACTAAGAAATTCGCATCGTTGCATGAAAGCACAAATTAATATTTTTAATTAATTATTGTACATACTTATATAAATAAATTTCATATCAGAAAACAGGAAGCTTTTGTAGAATGATGACAATGAGAAAATATTTTAGTGAAAGGGGCTCCCGCTAGTGCTTGTGAGCCAATTAGAAGAGTTAGGGTGGCAGTAGTAGGAGCTAGAGCCGGTCCGCGCCGCGCCGACGGCCCTCCGCGTCCAATTAAACTCACACCCGACGACACATACTGCTAAAGCCCCGAACCAAGTGCCTGCGCGTAGTTGTGTAACTCACTTCCAAACAAATCTCGACGTTTTTATAACACAGATAACATAGGTAACAATAGAATTATGTTAGATAGAGAACACCACAAGAACGGCCCCTCCATTTAATAACTATTCGTTAATTAAATTCACACAGTTCTATTGCTGGTGGCGATTAGAAACTTTCAGCAGTATCACAACTGGTTAAGGGCCAGTTTGTTCCGAAATGGAGCTTGATCCGAAACGTGGATGCTTGTTTAATTACAACAATGTACAATAGTGCCCCTAACGAGAGTTTGCGTTAATAAGCGCAACAGAATGTAATCAACATGCCTCGTCGCTCTAATGAGCCCAGTTCCTGGCAAAAACAAGCGACGTCGACATTTTACTGGAGATTAATTAGGCGTTCTGCCTATACAGGGAGTTGCCACTGGCCGCAACGGAAGCTCTCTGTTTCTAGCTTGCTGCTGATTAACATGTTTCTTAGGCGTTGTATTCTGATAACTCTCTTAATTAACTCTATAAAAAACAGTTTTCATTACTTTAGTATAATATTATATTTTTCATAAAAAAAATCTAATTTGGATTAAGCGTAACAAAGGCGGGCTCTCTTGGCGTCGCTTTTAAGTAACTTCCAATGACGACAAAGTATACAAACCTGTAAACGTCGTTAACTTAAATAAGCACGTTTGATTACGCCGTAGCTGCTACCCCATTAAAACTTAACGAGGGGCAACCCCGGGGAAAATAACTAACCCAATTTCCCTTTGCCGGGAAATCATTAAAAGTCTTAAAAGGGTCTTTTCATATATTTTTTAGCCCGGAGCGTACGTGCAAATAAACACATTTTTACATACTCGAACAAACAATTCTCTTAACGAGACGGGAGCGTAACAAGCGCGCGCACGCGGTGTCCAGTCCAGGAGGTGGTGGCCGCCGCTGGCTCCCGCGCACGCGCACGCACTAATTGGGGGTATGCTGTACACTCCTGGATTATATGTCTCGTTACTCGCGCCTACCTATCCCATCTCACTGACACCGCCGCGCCGCTGATTTATCACAACCTATACATTTAAATTGACAACTAACCCTTTCCCGGATTTGACAGCTGAACTAAAGTACCTACGACTACCTATACGTTAACAGTCATGTCACTAAGCATTATTTTAATACTACACGTGTTCCAGCAGCGTTATATAGCATGTTTGTTTTGATATATGAATTAAGTTATAATAATATATTAAATTTTTAGTTATACCCGTTCTCGGTAAATCCTACTCATATTGATATATTTTATTAATTATAATAAAATGTAATACTGAAAATATTTAATATTTCTTACCACTGAGTTGGAATCGAAGCCACAATCGATGTGTATACAGTCACATTCTTGGGCCCCTGCGCCACGACGGCTACGATATTTAATATTTTAGTATCCCCGTTGCCGTAGTAAGACAAAGCGCGGCGTTGGGTTCCGCCACTCAATATGCAATACTTGAAAATTCGGCTGAAAGTGGGAACCAAAATCTTAACACTAGGTAGGAGGAGGAAAAAAAAGTCTTTTTATGTTAGACATAGTTTTTAAAGCTGTTGACACAATTGTGTCAAGTACTATTAAACAATAAAAATTGTATTGGAATTATAATCCCAATAGTTTTATTGTTATTTCCACAATATATTTAATTATATAAAAATTATTTTAAAACACAAATAGAAAACTATGCAATTACTTGGAAACGTTCCCAAACAATAAAACATTTCCCATTATACTTTTTCCACAAATAAAAACAAACAATAAACTAATTAAAATACGGCCTAATTAAAAATAATTATAATTAGCGACAGTTTCAAGCTTCTTAATTAATTATTAGATTTTCCAATTAGTTCTGTAGCGTTCGCTCTTTAATTAATGGATGTGTACCGTATTAGTGTCGGTTACAATCTGATCCGAGACTCGGCAATTACCGACGACTACAAAACACATCGAATTTCGCGTAATTGCTGAGAATATTACTGAACTAAATTGTTCTCGACTTAATTAATTAAGCTTTTGTTTCAAACTAACAGCAAAGTGTAGAGATGGCAATTCTAAATTGGATCTTGTAATTACCTTACCCTCTTGTGCAGAAACTGTCTACTTTCAATTATAGCCGAAGCTTACTTAATAGAATCAATTATAATTGCGACACAATACGGTACCTAATTCAATCACATTTGTATAGATTGTATACAAAACGTGTTTGTACGTTCGTATTGGAAATTCGTAAGCTTTATATATAGATATTAAGTAAACGCCACACGTTTCGACCACTTTCGCTAGGACATTCCACGTGTTAGATCCGGATATATCATATATGTTGATAAATAATATACAGACGCTTCATTTTTCTTAATATTAAAGCCAAATACTTTTATTATTAGAAATAATATTGATTTAACAATCTATTTTAAACCAAAAAAGTCACATGAAATGTACTATTTGTCGTTTAATTAGATTTTATTAATGAACCATTCCATTCATTAGAGGAATATTAAATTATTATGTTATTAAATACAATACAATACAACTACACTAATTAATAGCGGTTACATCACTATTTAATGACGAAAAAAAAACAAACAGAACGGGTCCGTCTAATTACTTACAGACTTATTAGTGAGATAAAATGTTCTACTTATTACTGCGATAAAACTGTTATCGTTATAAATTATAAGTACATCATTAATTTTATGATAAGTGGTATTTTAATTAAAAGCGTGGATAAGTATTGTCACTTTGTCATATGAAAAAACCGAAACATGTTATTATTATAATAATATCGATTGGTGCATGTAATAACGATGTGAAAGCATGAAAGCTGCTTATCTCTAATGGTTTTGCCCTGCTGTGGAGAATAAATAGGTTGAATTTTAAGTGATTTCAGCTGCTCTCGAGTGGGGTGGCAGAGTGGGAGGCTAAGAACAAAGTTTAATTAAGACACAACAATTAAAATAACAAGCGACGGGCGTGGCGGGTCATTATGCGGAGCCATGAGAGCGCATACAACGTTCCTAATCCACTACAGTGTTGCTTTTTCTTTTTTTTCTCGCTTGTAAGCGTGTGACAAAGTAATGGTGCCGCCATAATGTTTACCAAGGAATTTAGATAAAATATTTACTGGGATGTTTTAAGTCATAATGCTTTAGCAATATACATTAGTTCAACATAGATTATCATATAGGGTCAAACAAGAATAATTTATATTTAGTGTAGACAGATTCGCATTCTTAGATAAAAAAAAGCATTTCTAAAAACTAGGTATTTTAATATTATAATTACTTTAAGAAATAATATAATTGTAGCGTATTTATATAGTCTATACATATTATAAAACTGTAACTCATCGCGCTCTGGACATGTAATTTTTGGGGTATTTATTAATGTAATAAAATCCAAAACAAAGATTTTTAAATTTTTGTCTGTTTGTCAGTGCGTTTGTTTACTCTAATATCAGAAACGGCTTAGGAGCTTTACTTGTAGTTTTCGCTATTGTGTTTTGGCAAGCTCCATTAACATTTAGTGTTTGTTTTATTTCAATCGGTCCGTAAATAAACAAGTTACGTCACTATAAGAAATTGCATGCGACAATAATGCTACAAAATGGATATTTTATTGAATAGATTAATCATTTAACCATCAAAAATATACGTACCTATATTATTATTATTTAAAAAAAAAACATGTAGTGCCTATTTATTATCTATAATTTTTAGTTTTAACATATTTACCAACATGTAATAATTGTTACTGATATGTTAAGTATAAATTATAAGTGTTGATAGTAATTTACTGTGATAATAATCTGTGACAATAATCTGTGATTCTTATTAAACATGTCAGCTGTTCCAATTTTACTACTAGGTAGGAAATTATGTTAATGAACATATAGAAATTTATATATTAAGGAGATATTTCTAACTTAATAAGACTATAATATAATTAAAGTTATATTTCTAAGAACCTAAATATTTTTTTTATTAAATTATAAGGATATTTTAATAAATCGTTTTATTTAGAGACCCAAAAAATACTGTGTAATTTCTTACATTGCTATTTCTTAAATAAAATTATTAAAAGATTATGGACTTGAGTGTAGTAAGTTAAAAAAGTTACAGTCAAATTTCTTTCTACAAATAGGTATGACACAAACAAAACAAATCAAACATAATATAATCGTGATCAAATTACATTTCTATGTAACTATCTCATATAATACTAATATAGGTATATTGTTTTAAATGACATGTTGTGATTTCGTTATTCTCTAATATATTTTTTTATATTTTTAAAAAATACCAAGATATTTATTGACATATATTTTTTTGTATGATTGTTCATTTTATTGAATTATGTTTTTTCAAATTTTGTACAAACATACTGTTTAAATTCTACAGAATTCAATTTTTATATATATTTTTTTTTTCACTCATATTAATAATGTATATTTATACAAAAAAAGCAAATAACTATGACATACCTGTAGGGTTCTCGTTGTTCACTGAAGCACTCTCAAATAAAACTTAATTCCGAATGTGTCCTTTTGATTCACAACAAAAACAATATCACAGTTACAATTTAGACACTTAACCGAAAATTGCTTGTCCACTTCAACTGTCACTTTGAAAAGGATTTACGACCTAACGAATGAAAAAGGCTCAACGAAATTTACGTGGCCGGTTGCGGTAATAATTTACAAATAATGTCGCGTCGGTCTATTACAATAGTTTACAACAGTTTAAGAAAATATCGGAATGTTGTTAATGAGTGAGCTCGTGTAAAGTTTGCGGCATGTAGCGACCAACTAACGCGTGCACACTCAATGGAGGTTTGCGACGGAATGAGCCGAACGCAAGTAAAAGCCGAAAGCCAGTCGGCGAGTGTTGGTGTTGGTGTTGGATCGGCTCTATGCCGAGGGCGGGCGCCGGTACACGGGGTGGAAAGGAACAACACTCTAATATAATGATGGGGTCGGAACACTTTAATGCTTTAATTTGAAACGTACACTAACAACAGCTTTTAAGCCTTTACACAATCATTTTAAATGGGATTTTTAACGCCTTCATATTAATCAATGCTTTTGCTATTATTGAACATTACATACTGACAAATAATATATTTATTCAGTGATCAAGATGAATTTATTATTCTGTTTACATATTATTATAACATTTTTAAATTTTATGTAACACTAATAATATTATACACTCTCAGTGAATATCAACCTAAATTCGATTCCACCCCTTCCTCCATACCCTTTTCCGTAGAAAACCAATCTTCTTTACATTCCCTCGTCGACAAATTTATGCTCGTCCATACGTCCCCCTGATAGGTAGCTGTTTGTGAGAAATAGAAGCGATAGCTGGCCGAAGTAGCGGACAGTATACATTATTAAGCAACCGGTGGTGAGTGGCGGCCGCAAAGAAACGGTAAGTGAGCGTACGGTGTCCACACACCGTCTCTGAGAATTTAATTTCCCCGGGCGGGCCGCCCTTGCCGCTATTGTCCGCTCAGTATTTCATTACGGCTCGAGCTTTTCTATTAATAAATCACTCTTCGCCTGCGCCGTTTAATTACGTCCCGGATCCGGCCAACGTCTGATTACACTTTCATCGAACATCTAATTGGGAGTGCAGTCGGGGCGGGAAGGGAACGTGTGTATTCTTTGTTCGAGAGATATTACTCTCGGCCGATATTACGTATCTCGATCGTGCTATAATATAACAGCAAATAAAGTGTGTCTGTATATTGAACATATTAAAAAATATACATCTTAATCCAAAGTAAAACTATAATACATATATATGAATATAGCATTTATACCGCTCTGTAAACAAGGCTCAATACTTTACTTGTTTCACGTTCTACACAAATATGTAGAAATAACACAAATTAGCCCGAATATAGGAAAGGTAAATACGCTACAAAATACGCTCCTTGCACTGTCATTTACTTTTTAATACAAGCAGTTGTCAATAAAGAACATTTCTCAACATTTTTACTCAAAATAAAACTGTATATATGGACAGCACTGCCAAAACGGGCAACTCGATACCTAATCGTTATACCATATACAGTAACACGAGGTAATTAGTATCTCGAAAGCCATGGTAAATACGTGGCAGTACAATGTAGCTAGCTACTCAAGATGTTTTTTAATTTCCTGGACCGGACGGAGCGAAGCCCCGGCGCGACTTGGAGCGGCCGCGCGGCTGCGGCCCACAGGCCCGCCCGCCAGTTTAACTTATTGCCACGGTTAACGAGAATACGCCGCTGTGTGCCGGCGAAATTGAAGGATTTACTTCGCGTCCCTCCTTTATTAAACGTATTGCACACTGGCTCCCTCTTTGTGTGTGTGTGTGTGTGAGTGCCACACTACACGCAGAATGCCAAAATTACATTTCACATGAGTCGTAATAACAAGGGCGGGCGTAAATCACGGCCATTATTAGTTTTACTTGTTACTTTTGGTATTAATCATTAATGTACAATACACACAAGGCTCATGACCTTGCTTAGATGTTTCTAGTTACACTTTTTCGTGGCAAAATAAAATAAATTGGTATTTTTTTAAAGACTGATTGCATCGAAAGCGAATGCCAGCGAATTTAAAAAAAAGCAGCTGGTTAGGGCGCAAGACGCAATATGATCGGACTTCCCGAAGCTAAGCGTATCGTTTAAAGTTTCGTAATATACGCGCTCAGAGGCGAGTCCGTCCTTTATTAAAAACTATTCTCACATTTTTAATTAAAACTTGTGTTCTCCACTAAAACTTTATTTAAGCAATAAAGGCGGCGCAATTAGCGGCGCTGTCCCCGCCGGCGACTTTACCTACTTTTTCTCTGCTTTAATGAGTGTTTTTTAATAAAGCCAGAGACTGCTGCAAGTTTATTAATTTAGCTTAACTCGTGTCACGGCACCGGTTCAGTATTTCTGCTCCAAGTCACATGCTATATAACTGTATGTTTTAATTTAAAAACAACATGCGATTCCTTCTAATTCTTATTCTTTTAATAAGAACAAATATTAAACATAGGAAAGATTAAAAATTATATAAAAATATTATTGTCCTTTTTAGGGTACCACACTTCAAAAGAAAGAGGAACAGAACCCTTATAGGATTACTTTGTTGTGGATCTGTCCGTCTATATAACATCAAATATTCATGTCTACGATCCCTAAATAAAATCAAGCGTCTAAAGCCAACGCAATCAAAAGATACGAGAATTTATGTATCGTTTTGCTGCATTTTGTATGAAATTCACCACCTGATCAAAATCTTAGTATATCTACTTCCCGTGAAACTACGTAAATTATGCAATTTGGCATGGAGTGTAAATTCACAACACAAATAAAAAAGGAAAAAAGAAAAGTTATTAAGTGTAAGTGCTTCATGGAAACTTATATGAGTAGTTGATTTTGTACAAGACAAGTGCATACGGTACGGAACCCTCGGATGGCGAGTTCAACTCAGACTTGATTGGATCATAAATCTATTATAATCAATTACTGCAACATATATACATATATATTTTATATATCTATATTGATTAATAAAGTATACAATTTAAAATTATGAGGTTCTAAATAACATAAATAACAATTATTATAAGTAATTCCAATTTACGAGAAGTCGTCGTTATCTTATACTTACTTAAACATGCGTGCATTTGCATCACCGGTATCTTAATATGCAAGCATTAAAAGCAAAACCAGTCCAGTGACATATCGTGGAAATATAAATAGAATAACACAAACAACAATTTAATAGCCCTACATAGAAAATTTAATTAAACGTAGAACCTATTTCAATTATTTTGCATGTTTTGAAAGAAATAAATATTCGCTTAATTAGCAATTAACGAACTTGTTTACAGATAGGTATGTTTTTTCAGCTTCACGCTGTATCCCGTAGAGTATGCAGAGGAAACCTAATATTAAGACATGCCGTTGCCCACCTTTTTAAGGCATTTCGTGTTGAGTGCCAGAACTCAACGTCGCACTTCTTGTCTTGTTATTGAGAGCGAATAAAATAAAATATTATTAAATCATAATTCACTCCCCCGAACGGGAATCGCACCCACGACCTTCGCGCTACAGTCACACGGCCAAACAGATGTGTAGGTAGGTATAAATAAACGTTTCGAGTCCAAAGTAAGTATCATTGTCGAGCAGAACTAAAAGCTCGAATGACGTGCGCTGCAGCCCCCGCCGCCCGCTAAGTGTTCCGGCCATAATTACATTCCCGTGTCTAACAAATGGAGAATCGGTGTTGATTTGTGTTTAGAGTCCGTGATCCACGCTCGCCCGGCCGCGTCCCCAAACCCGCACTTTACTGATCGATATTCGATGCACGTTTATATTACTACTATGTTATTGTAGAGTTGTAGACTGTACAACCACTTGTTTATTTACGCCCAATATTAATAACCTATCTCCAACGTCAATCTTAGATTGTTTCATACATCTATCCAATCTAGAGATTGGATAGATGTATGAAACAATCTAAGATTGACGTTGGAGATAGGTTATTAATATTGGGCGTTAAAATGTAATCATATAATAGGAAATTCTTATATGTAAGTATAAAATTTAGATTTTATTGTCCATATTAGTTTCATAATTAATTGAGTTATTAAAATATTTGTTAAAATGCAATATGCATTTTTAGGGTTCCGTACATCAAAAGGTGAAAACGGAACTCTTATAAGATCACTTTGTTGTAAATCTCTCTGTAGTTATATGATTTCATACAAAATAAGTGCAAATGCCCGCAAACTTAAATTTCTAATTTTTTATAAGCTGCACTTCCCGTTGACCTACAATGCTGAAATTACGAAGAGGTACGGAAGACTCGGTGAGTCCGACTCGCACTTAACCGGTTCTTTAAAAAAAAACCCCTTCCTTTGGAACATTCACGCGTGGTGAAATGAAATTTAAAACAGAAATGGAGCTTATAGGTATAATGTATTTCGTGCCAGCGGTTAATTACTGGTATATACCTAAACTAAGTGCAGAACGCCACACTCAGTTAGTACTTGGACTGCCTAAAAGCTCGCTAGATCCAATCAGCACACGGATTTTCCATTACGAGTTTTTTTTATTTACATTTTAGACAGTTAGTGATAATTTGCAGGAAAGATTAAAAAGAAAACAAATAAGCAAGTTCCTTTTTCAATCGAACTAGACTAAGTGACTTTCGAGTAAACTTAACTAAAGTACGACATGGAGCGAGTATCTGATAATTTTGTTTGCTTACTATGTGTTGCTGTTGAGACCAATCTTGGCGCAGCGGCACAAAGTGTGACTGTTAACGCGACTGGTTGTTGGTTCGATCCCCACCGAGGAAATTAATAAAAGGAAGAGGAGGAGGAAAGGAGGAAATACTTATTTAAATGTATATTTCCATTTCTTTGAGGTAAAGCGCGGGATTAAGTTCCGCCACTCAACACGCAATGACTCCAGAATTCGGCGAAAAGTGGGAAACGGAGCGTCTCAACACTAGATTCCTTCTGCCTATGGCAGCATGTGCGGGATACAGCGTGAAGCTGATGTATTTATTTTTTACCATTAGAATTACAGTGGTCCATGTGAAGCGTGCAGTCGTTAGACCGGTCGTATCTCGTATAGTCCGGGATATTCGCGAATATTGGCCGCACTAACAATGTGCGTCTTTATAAGTTTTTAACGAGCTCGACCAGTATAAATTATGTGCGGTGCGGGCACTGGGTCTCGTTATCTCGCTAACGGCGCAATGGCGGAAGCTTAATGTAGCGAGAGGTTTATTGTAGCCACTTAGGAGCCGCGGCGTAACTCCTTCGACACGGTAGCCTTCATTCAAACGTTTTGCTAATACAGTCTCAGTCAGTACAGAAAAATCTTATTTTAAAACCAATTATCAATTTTAATTGAGCGCCCCTTATAAACCGTAAAAAACATTTCGCCTTAATATTCGAGCGTAACATTAAAAATTTCATTAAAATGTAAAAGAATATTTAATTAGCATGTAAAAGCTATAACATGAATAAGGATATGTGAAATTTAAGGGAGCTTCATAATCACATTACTAATTTAAATGGCGAATAGCTAAAGAGTTTTATTGTTTAAATTGGTGTAATAAAATAATTTTGCTATTTATTGTTTCTTCTTTATATTTTTCACCATGTTGGGTACCGGGTACTTAACCCGGTTATGTAACGCTCGGAACACTGCGTTTTGTTCTTAAGTAATAATTTTACATTAATATCAAAATATATTGGATCTATATTATGGTCATCATGAAAAATGGTTCTTGTCTTTTGTGGAAAGTGGAGTCGTAGTTTTATAGCGCAAATAAATACGACGAACTTAACGACGTTACACAAAGAAGTAATAAATTAATAGCCTCTCGGCCAACACCCCTCGACGACTACACGTTGCTTAATAATTAAGCAAAGTGTGGTCGTCGCGAGCATGGGCGTAGGAATAGGAGGATCCGGGTGGAATGTGCTCATCCCAGAATAGTCTTGTGTCCATCCCAGAAATTTTAATACAAAAAAAAATATACTGGGAAATTAATAAAAACCATTATACGAACAAATCTGTTCAAAGCCAAAATCAAGATCTCCCGAAAATAAAAATATGTGTAGATAAGCCCATTGTCGAGAGATAGAGACGGTTGTGGATACGATACCTACCTGGGGACATACTATACTTAATTTTTTTTCATTTTATATATATACTTAATTTTTTTCCATTTTCCGGCTCTGAGTCGAATGAAGAAAGAGTGAAAAATTCGAGAGGAAAGTGGAAGAGGGAGTATTTTAGCTTTTAGTTCTCTATGTCTACCCTGATGGAAAAAGAGCAAAGCTATTTTTTTTTAATCAAAACCCAACTACAAAAACATTTTCAAACCACAAGTCACGTAAACTGTTGAGCTCACTTAAATAATAGTTCAGTATAATTAATATTACAAGCATTATAAGAGTGCCTCCAGAATTCGGCGGAAAATGGTAAACGGAGTGTCTTAACACTACTAAGTTCCATCTGCCTACACTGCTGTGAGCGGGATACCGCGTGAAATTAAGAAAAAAATGTTGTGTTAAAAAAGCAGTATTGCTAGTGAAACCGTGTGAGAAGGTTGTATAATATATAATAATAAATGAAAAAAATAATTATTTAAAGTAACTTAATTAACTAAACATATTGTTCCGTAGATTGTTATACTAGAATCATTAAGGGCAGTTGGGGGTTAATAAGTAATGTATAATATAATTGCCTACCAGGGTCGCATTCAACGCTTATTAAACTGCCGAGAAAATGACAAGGTACGGTTAATATCAACGGCGTTCAACTCGAAATGATTCACCTGTGTTTGAGCTGGTAAGTTTTAGAATAATGTTAATGTAAGTTTGGAAATATGTGATTTTTATCTTTGTATATAGTTAGTAATAAGATTGTATAAAAACGTCACGAGTAGAGAACGTCACTATTATAGACAAATTTTATAACAATATTTATAATTTACGATAGTCGTCATATGCGTACAGCACTAGGGACGTCAAGAAGTAAATAAAATGGGCTACCTCGTAATGAGTGTTACGTAGTATATATAGAACTTCCTTGATTTTTGCGAACATGTATGTACCCCTACCCTATTTTGCAACTCTATTTTAATCAATCAGCTTCACACTGTATCCCGCACACAGCAGGGTAGGCAGAGGGAACCTAGTGTTAAATTCTGGAGGCATTGCGTGTTGAGGGGCAGAACTCAACGCCGCGCTTAACCTCGACACCAGAGCGAAGAAATGGAAATATAAATTTAAGTAAATATTTCATCTCCTCGAGTGGGGATCGAACCCACAACCAGTCGATTTTGCAGTCACACCTCGTGCCGCTGCGCCACGACCGGCCTCTATTTTAATAAGTACCTATATTATATTATTAACAAGAAAATTGAATTTGAAGCCGACGTGGTGCAGTGACACAAGCGTGTGACTACAGAAGCGACAGTTTTGGGTTGGATCCCACTAGGGAAATCAAATATTTCTTATTTTCATTTAATCGCTATGGTGATAAAGCAAAGTAAAGTTGAGTTCCGACACACAACACGCAATGCCTCGAGAGGCCGAAAGTGGAGAACGGAGTGTCTTAACACTAAATTCCCTCTGCCTACCCTGCTATTTGCTGGGATACGGTGTGAAACTAAAAAAAATGTATTAATAATTTTAATTACATATTATATGTTATAAGAAATCACATGTTATTAATAAATAACAATTATAGAACCCGTATATATTTATTAATATTTGATTATCAAATAAGTTAAATTTTATGTATTCTGAGATATGTTGTTTACATTCTAAAATAATTTCATAATCAACAACCACCTCTTCTCAAACCTTCAATGATTGTTTTGAAATTTTAATTAGGAATACCAATTAAGATTACGAGCTTTTTATTTCGTTTCTAATCAAGTAGTTAATTAGGATTTAACGTAAGCACCGCCGCGCACCGCCCCCATCCGTTGCCTATAATAATCGGTAGATATGTTGATAGCGTAATGAGAAACACGCCAAATAATATTATGTATTATGGGGATTATAATAATAGAGGCCAGCCGTGGCGCAGGGGCGGCTGCTTGTGAATTCGATTCCTACTCGAGGAAATGAAATATTTATTAAAAACGTATCGATGGTGTCGAGACAAAGCGCGGCGTTGTTCCACCACTGCATCGTCCACAATGCGTCCAGAATTCGGCGAAAAATGGGGAATGGAGTGTCTTAATACTTCTTAGGTTCCCTCCGCCTACCCTGTTGTATTCGGGATACAGCGTAAAGCTGATTATTTTTTTAATTATTTTACAAGTTCTTAAATATTTTATTTAATTTGGTTTGTTGATCTTGACTGGCAGGCCAAGTATCGTGAGCTCGGTCCCTTAATAGTGTAGTATACCTGATTTGCGTGATAGAAATATATATATACCTAAACATATATTTTTTACGTGATCCGTCATCAAACGTTTTCGGTCATCCGTCATTGTCATAAATATTTAAAATCACTTCATATAACACTTATATTTATTTTTAAATTCAATATCAATATTGAAATCATCATCATATCAAATATAAATATTAAGTAAACCTTGAATAGAAGTTATTTATTTATCCACTTCCGCTTTCAAAAAGAAATCTGATATCTATGTCCCGTTTTAGAAGCGACAAAGTAACAAATCAATATTTGGAGTGAGTGCTTTTTCGTGCAATGTAGAACCTTTTATCTGGACAAGGTCCGCGGCGCAAACACTCAAAGACAGAGACATTCACTTTAACATAACGCGATTTAAACCCCCACGTGCCGCCACAGCTTTTATGCTCTTTGTTGATTAAAGTATATGCCTTGTAAATATTACATTTCTTCTCTCCTCTTTTATTTTATTTTTTATCTTTTAATGCTTCATGTAAATGTGTCAATATAATGTATTACTAGCGACCTGAACGCGGCTTCGCCCGCTTAATGTTACTGTTATATTATAGCCAAATTATATATATATATTTATACATATATTGCATCCTATGCATATATTCTGATGCTTAAGCTATATCATTGTAAAGCTTTAAGTAAATCCATTCCGTATCTTTTGCTTGAAATTGAAACAAACACCTATCATTTAAGATTTATAATACTAGCTATCGAAAAACGGCTTTGTCCGCATATTTTATAGCCATTTTTTTATAATTTTTACATAAATCGTAACCTATATGTTATTCTGATATATAGTTCTGTAGTTTTTGTGTGAAAGTGGAACAAACATCAGTAGGAGTAAAGTTCCAGTAGGTAAATAGTGTAAATCAATGTAAAAAAAAATGTAATTACAATATAATCAATCTAAAACTCAATGTAAATAATAAATATTCAATTGCAATATAATTGTTGATCACTGTCAATTTGCAAATTAGTTTTTTTAATTAAACACTATTTAATATTCAAGCACTGGAAAAAAAATATTTAATTAAGTCGGTCGATGAGGTTTAAACGGTACGGACTTAGTGGAACTAAACCACAAGCGTTAATTATTATCTGCGAGAGTGCTCTTTGTTTAGTTGCCAACTCTAAATTAGTTTTCGAAATGGATCATTCGCACCCTGCACCCCACCCCCACCCCCACCCGGCCCCATTCCCGGTAATTGGAACGTTCCAAGATGACACCACTTCGCCTCTAATCAGTTAACAAGATACCCACTACACACTATTGTCATTCCTTCATAATGCATCGTTTAATATCTACATGTTATAAGTAAACTTATATTGGATTTAATAATTATTTATATTATTACTGTTTTAGAGTGTTTGATTATCGTAGTCGTATATATATGCCCGAATCATATTAAAAATATAAGCCATTATGAAGTGAATACATGTTATATAATTTTTGTTGTTAATGGTAAATTTAATTAGGAAAAATATTTTATACAAATAGCTATATACAGATTTTTAAAAAAATAATATATAATACCAAATGTAGTACTGGAAGCAGTACCGACAAGCACCAGTGAACGACACTTTTTATGGTTCCGTACCTCAAAAAAAAACAAGCATCGAAAAATAAGCGTCACTTTATTGTCCGTCTGTCCGTCTATCATATATTACAATTCATATCGAGATCGCGATAAGCGGCAGGAACATTTATGCATCGTTTTTGTTTAATTTTACCTACTACTATCACGTTAGAACTTGCAGTACAAATAAAGGAAAAAAAAATTAAATAAGTAAACAATTATAGATATTTCATAGAAACAATCATTACAAACTTGAGGCCGTCGTAGTACAAGAGCACAAGCGTGCGACTGTAAGCGCAACGTTTATGGGTTCAATTTACACTCGGGATAATGAAATATTTCGAAATATCAGCATTGAGTTCCGCCACTAAGCACACAAAGCCTTCAGAATGCGGCGGAAAGTAGGTAACGGAAGTGTTTTTAATGGAAACGCAGTGTGTGAAGTTGGCGTACAAATAAAGGAAACATCCGAAAATTTAAATTTATATTTATATTACAAATAAAAAATATTATAATTGTAGTTAACTCATAAAAAATTTATGCATATGACCGCAAACTTGAGTTTATTAACTTTTATAAGTTGTACTTCTCGTGGACCACAATCCTGAAATTCATACAGAACCCTCAGTGGGTGGTGAAGTCACACTTGAATTTGATCGGTTTTTTAACATTCATTAAACACTTTTAGAGTATAAACCACCCACCCATTTCAATTTTACATAACTTACTCGTTTCTTATATCGTAAAACTTTAATTTATATAAAGTGACATTATTATGTACCCAATCACATTATGCAAAGTTGCCTAATCTAAAATTCTCACAGCAGTTAACAATAATGGCTGTATAATAAAGCAATTTATACGATTAATTATATTACCAATTTCGTATTTTATCAGAATGTTGAGAAGTTTAAATTAATATATTATCTATATTCCGTAGCCCAACAAATCTCATCTCTTATAAATTTACAGTGTGCTGTGTACGTAATGAAATTTATTGTAATAATGTGATATATTTTGTTTCAAAATAACAAATTTTGACTGCCTATTGCTGACGTTAAACGCTGAAAGGATGTTGAAAAATTAAACAATAATCAAGTTAATCAAATTTTATGGTATAAAACAATTTAATTCCAAAACTCTTCTGTAAAAAAACTTTTTTGCATCGTGATTCTATTATAAATATCGTTTACATAGCAAAAACAACAAGAAAGTTCTAGAAATGAAACGAAAGGTAAATAATAAACAAAATAAAGAGTGCTTTTATTTATTTTTTACTCACGTTGAATGGGTATAGAGAACGGACACTTATCTTAACATTTCGTTCATTAAGTCGTTGCCGATTAAGGCTCATTAAATTTCATTACAGCATTGGTCCCGCGGCGGCCGGCCGTCGTCGCTTAGACGGATAATCTCCAGCTGTCAGGCGTTAATGCGTTTTAGAGTACGTAATTTGAACCGGCGAGATCGGCGGTAATTAACGCCGGTTATTAAGCTAAGTGATTATTGTAGATCGAGAATACTTGTTGCTGTTGTATTTTGATTGTGAGCACAAAATGTATGAAGAGGAGTAAGTCAAATCTGGGACTTGCCGATAACGATAAATTGGAATATATTTTAAATCGTGTCAAACAAACGAAGCCACAGTACTATTGTGTTTCAATAAATAATATTTTCAAAGCAAATAAGCCTTTTTGCTGTGGAAAAATAAGTCACTCTCAATTTAATCACAAAAAAAAAGAATTCTACAAGGCAATGATATACGCGTATAGGTGCGAATGTTTCTAATTTCAAATAAAACGTAATTTAAGTTAACACACACATGGGAATCAAGTGAAAGCTTTACGTCACTTCAATTTCGCGTTAGTAAGTGTGCGCCTCAAGTAACCCGAAAGAAGGGTAATGTATTCTGAGATATACATAAGTGAAAACATTTTAAGAAGCTCCACGGACCCACTGCATCACCCCCGGGGTTAGGGCCTAAAAGCACTATCTCCAAGCCAAAGCCTTACAACTCTTCTCGAATTCAACTTACTTTGCTCTGCGCGAAGGTACCCATATGGATGTGTCTACTGCTACCGATGATTTTGATACTTGTGATTTTTTAGTAAATAAACTTAATAGTGTCTTAATAGCACTTATGTAATGTGACTTTTTATTCTAAGGTTTAAGTATATAGAACACAATTGGATTAAAAAAATTGCAAATAAATGTTTTTTTTTTTAATTATTTATGTACATAATTTACATAGACCCTTAAGTACCAAACTTCAAGTTTCTGAATTCATATTTTTTTCTTTTTTAATATTATTTAAAGACATGAGTAAACATAGTAAACATAACTAATTGTTTATGTTGATTCATATCTATCATTTTGTGTTGATCACTTGTTTCAATAATATTTGTAATTGAATATATCTTTTACAAATGGACTAAACTTCTTTCATCGCGGTATTCATATAAATTCATGTAACGAATTCAGGTTTAGCGTCGCACAACGCTGACAAAAAAACTGCATCGCACTGGGTCGCGACCGGGACACAGACACACTCCAGTAAACTGCAACTCTATCACGATTCCATTTCTATGTAAGAACTTGGTGAATACCTCGAATGAGGGATTTCGAATTCAACAACATATGCTATCTATACATAGAAATAAATTTGTACCTATATAATTATTTACACGATAACACACTAACAAATCATTTTAAAATTTTGTCTGTCTATCTTTCAGATTGTCCGGGATGATATCTGGAATAGCTGAACTTATTTTAATGGCACTTTTACTATAAAATAGAGTTGGTTGGTGGAGCAACATATAACGTATTTTTTTATCTCGTAATTCCCGCGGGATTGGCCTATGTTATGCACGTTTACCTAAAAGATTTAAATTACGATTAATTAAGTGCATAACAGTATTGATAGCCATACTAAAATAATTTATTAATTTTCCCTAAATACAATTAAATATCATTACATAAATATTCGTATAGTTCAAGTGGGCGAGGGTATGTTGCGCCCGCTAGTTTTAAATATAACTATCAACTACCTCAAAATTTGTCCTATATCTTGTTTTATATCTTTTTAAATTATTATTGAAACATACTTTATTTTTTGTAAATAATTTTGAATATTTTTTTAAAAAAAAGAATAACATATCAACAAAAACTTTTGTCTTAATTCCATCACACCCACTCACCGTCAGTTTATCATGATATGGTGGCGGCACTGTGGCGGAAGCGAATCTCGATGTTTTGTAATGGAGCTTTTTAAAATGGAAGTCGAACTTTTGTCAGACACTTTTAGCCACGCCGGAGATACATTTAAGCTTTTTAACTTTTCCACTCCGGTAATGTATCCCACTCTTTCCTAACGTCGTCGTAGAGGTGTCGTATAAGTTTATTTTTTATTTGAAACGGGGAAGTAACAACTTTTTATTTGTTCAACTCGGAACGTTCCCAGTCAGTCGCGATAATCCTGTCAAAGAGGTCTTCTATCCAGCTTTTTTATTCGTCCACAGTGTAAACATATTGCCTACGAGCCATTAAGTAAATGCACTCAGGCTGCCACTCGGCACTACATTAATATTGCATTTCTAACTCTCCCTCCATGGTATACCCGCGTCGCCGCAACCACCGCTGCTTTTCTGGACGTAATAAATACCTGTTCTATTGACAGCCAATAATTATATATTCATATAAATAATGGACTTATTTAGATTATATCAATAAATTTTAGAGAAAATTAATTTATTATACAATTTTTTACTGTAAAATAAATACAATTTTGTCATTGTTAGAAATATGTGTAGGTTTTTTTAAGAAAATATACAGTATGTACAAATATTTATTTGCATTTTTATTATTATTATCATAACTCAATATTTTGTACCTACATAAAATATCCAGCATGGCACCAATGTTTCTTATATAAATGACATCAATCACTCAAAATCAATAAGTGCTAGTAGGTAATGTAAGCGCTTAACGAGCCGCGAGCAGAACTCCTGAGCGGATCAGCAAATGGAGTGCTTCATGCATAATGTAGCACCGACAGAGTGTTGTTTTGAAAAGCATTCAGAATTCGTTATTTTCATCACGCCAGGTGATGCCTGCACACCTCATGAAACATTAAACGACATATCAATGCGATAACAGATTCGGCACGCATCGAATTATCCCGTTTCGATACTTCGCCGCCGATCCGGGCCAGATCATCACTTCGCCATAAAGCGAGGTCTATAGCCTGACATAACTTTATTAAATGATAACAGGAGATAACCAGCACCTCAGAATTAATTAATCCACTCTGAGATTGCATCTAAAGGCCCTCTCCACCCGCGCCTCACCCCCGGCCGGGTCGATCCGTTTCCAGCCACTTAAACTTCACGCGCCGCGCTCTAGCTTCCGTTTTAATTACAAAATTAATTCAAAATGTAATTAAAGTTAACAATAAGGCTGCAAACAATTGAAGTTATTTACGTTAGTTTATGCTTTATGGAGAACACAACCTCGTTAGTAAAGCATCTTGAAATGGATACCTATTATAGTACTTTGCTAAGTTAAATTGACAATGTAAAATTAATTATAGATTTTTATTTATTTTGTTATTATATTAAATTCAATTTAAAATATATTCATCTATTGCCCCGTAGTTCTAAATTACAATTCTATTTTCCATGCTGCAGGAACTATTCAAAACGTTCAGTAAAAACGTAAATTACGCTTTACATAAATATCGGATATTTTTTTTCTATTTTCATAAATACAGATAACATAATAATCAAAAGATAAAATCAAATGACATGTCCTGAAAGATCACCTATGTAGTAGTATGTAATGGAAATGGTGTCAATAGACAGTTTTGCGGGTTGCGACTCATCCACTCAACCTCGCTATACAAGCAATAAAGCTCTGTTGAAAAGCACTTAACGGGATTGATTCAGACCATTTACCATTCTTTAAACAAACACAAAAACCTCTCCATTATCGTAAATTATAAAACCTTTTAGCAAATCGAAGTTAAAGGAATTATATAAAAAAACTATGCTTTTTAGAATATTTTATTGATATAAAGTAATTTCATTTACATGGGCGTATCTAGAGATATTTTCTTTGGGTCGGGGGCGTACTATAGCTTTAAACATATATGTTCGTGTAAACTTTTTTTTTAATTTTTCATGATCATTTTTATTTTAGTAAAATTTCTGGATGGGTACGGACCACCTGGCCCCCTTTATTCCTACGCCCATGTTTATTCATGAATTTGACAGTATTCATTTAGATAATATTTTTATTTCGATTGTAATAATATGTATAACAAAAATTGTTTTATAATAAACCTATTAGAAATATATTTGACGTATTATTCTACGCTCACCTCATATCCACAGTTTCTATGTATATTTTGAGTCTTAAAATAACAGGTTTCTAATACGATTCCCTTAAAAATCTAAAAAAAGACTACACGGCTTGTAGGAGACGTCTATTACTATAATAATTATTAAATTATCTTTATACTTTAACTAGTTGATACCAGTAATTTAAGTTGTATGGACTTTAAACATTTAGCCTAATACTTTTCCTTATCATTCGTCATCCTTTTAACTTAAAACTAAGGCGTCTTTACCACATATTGCTACTTCCTGTTCATTTTATTAGGTGTGCTTATACGTAAGAATTATGTAAACAAATGTCTATCAGGCTGAACAATAAAGATGCTATTTTTAAATATATTATAGTATAGTTAATCTTTTTGTCTACGTCAGAAATGTCAAATCCTCGACCTTTGTATGTCAATAAAAAATGCTTATCAGGCTAGACAACTCTTATTAAATTTCTAATACTTGAGTCTCTTCATCAGATCGTTCGAAACGATTGTAATTTTTTTTCCAGCTTCATGCGTTTTTAAAATGAGGTTAGTTTTTTATTACTTTCTTCACTTGTCAAATGATCCATCATGCTAAAAAACCATGCTTTCTATTTGAATATATATAAGAATAACTATTTGAATTAACGAGTGCAAATAAATGTTAATTTATCATAAAAATTGTAATTTTCAATTAAGTAACTTCTACTTTGTATATAAAGTAATGATGAATTATCAGTGACAATAATTCATCTGTAACTACTACAACCAGTTTTTTTATTTATGAGTTGAAAATGTTTATTGAGCTGAATAGTTTTTCATTATTTGCATTATTCCAAGACTTAAAAAATGTTACGTATTTATAAAACGTATAAAAATTTTAACGTAGCGGGACTCGAACCCGCGCCTCCATACTGTAGCCTGGTTGGTTTCTACCGACCAGACTACAGTAATTAGTAGCAATACTAATTAATTTCTATTCAATTATGTTGAACATTTAATTTTTACACAATGTCACAGTAACAAATAATAAATTAAAAGAAACGGAACTATCTTAGAAATTACAGAAGGAAGGACAGAATAAATAGTATACATACTTACGTTCACTCTTTGGATTTTATTTTTCTCTAAATTATATAATTTGAAAGTGATTCTTACTAAATATTTAATCCAACCTGCCCATTAATATACACAAAAATAATTTATATTATAAAAAAAATATTAAACAAGCGAAGGTACAAAAGTATGACCTAAGGTAAATCAAAAAGAACCTATAAACCTACCTAGAACCTACGTAGCAACTATTGCTGTTGAGTGAATGTGCTATGTTAGAATTTGATCCCCACTCAGGTTTGATAATGATAGTTTAAATTATTTTCACATTATTTTGTCTTACAACCCTAGTATACTCAAAAACACCAATATAATTAATGCTTTATTATGTTAATATAATTTAAAAATAAATCTAATGAAACTGTATTGTGCTCTGATACAAACAATGGTTTAGAACCTTGCTTTTTAAAACAGTTATATATTATATTATACGGTAATGCGTAATATTAATCAAATAATAACATCAAATACATATTACAGTACTATTATAGGCAAATATAATTTAAAAATTAAGTTTTAAAACGTCTATACCTCATACTGGCAACTCTTTAAGATTTTGAAGTTGACATTGACATTTACACATTTGAACAATTCGAAAACAGCAAAAAAAATAAGCATGATTTTTGCGGCATGAGATAGACATGTTAAATCTTGATACTGAGTACATGACGATATTGGATTAAATTTTATTTTAATTAACATCACAATGCCAAATACACGAAAAAAAGTTATAAAAACTGTGTATAAAGACGATGAAAGTAGTGAAAACGAGGGCCATGATTTTAGCGATTCTGGTTCGGATGCGGTCATTACCGATAATGAGAGTTCTGATGATGAAGAAGAGTACCATCAATCGTCCGAAGATGATTTCCAGTCAAAACAACCTAAATCAAAGCGACAAAATGTTAAAAAAACCAAAACAAAGTTCACAAAATCATTTATTAACAAAATAAATAAACAAGATTTTGATATTAAGGAAAATCTTCCTTTATTTTCGGTTAAGCATATGTCCGATGCTGATAAACTGTTACCTTCGGTTCTTAATCTTTCTGAAAGTGGTAAGTCAATTGTCTTTTTACAGACTATGTTAAGCTCTTATAAGCGTGCTATAAATTTAACAATTCATTTTTGTAATTGAAATGGATGTTTGCTATAGTGTAATTATATGAATATCTTTATTGGTGAGTACTTTCATATACCCAATTAGAGTACTTAGAAATATTCAATAATTAATAGTAAAATAGATATATAATTTGAATAATAATAGATATAGAATATTGTTTTCCCACATTTGATACCGACATAGAGGCCGGTCGTGGCGCAGCGGCACGAGGTGTGACTGCAAAATCGACTGGTTGTGGGTTCGATCCCCACTCGAGGAGATGAAATATTTACTTAAATTTATATTTCCATTTCTTCGCTCTGGTGTCGAGGTTAAGCGCGGCGTTGAGTTCTGCCCCTCAACACGCAATGCCTCCAGAATTCGGCAGAAAGTGGGGAACGGAGTGTCTTAACACTAGGTTCCCTCTGCCTACCCTGCTGTGTGCGGGATACAGCGTGACGCTGATATTTTGTGGGTTTGATCCTCACTTGAGGAAATGAATTATTTTCATTACTTTGTTTGGTAACACATAGTTGAGTTCTACTCATACCACTCAACATTCAATGTCTCTATACTACTGTAAATTGTAGATCTGAGTATACCTCTAGCTACTCTGTGTATGTGATATGCAAGATGCATGTTCGTAGGAAGTGGGGGAGAAATATCTGTTCAAAGGAGAAATATCTCGTCAAAGCTACAGTTCAGCCCCTTTTTCTTTTGTTCAGGTTAATGATCATGTACATTTATTACAGATAGCAGTGATGATGATGATTCACCTAGAGTCAGCAAGAAAAATAAGCCAATATGTAGTTTAGATTATGAAACTATTACCTCTGAAAATGAACCAGAAACAAGAGTTGAATATAAAGATGTAAATAATAACTTGCCAATTTTTGTTTGTACTTTTGCTTTAAATTTGCTTTTATTAAAATCAAAATCACCTTCACGCTGTATCCTGCACATAGCAGGGTAGGCAGAGGGAACCTAATGTTAAAACACTCCGTTCCCCACTTTTTGCTGAATTCTGGAGGCATTGCGTGTTGAGTAATTATTTTAAATAAAATTTCCAGGTGTGGTCAGAAAATATCCAGGATAATAGTGAAGAAATTGCTAAAAAAACATTTTTGGAACTAGAACAGCATAAAAATAAAATAGAAGAAACAAAACAATCTATACAAAATTATAATTTGAAAAATGATAATATGAAGGAATCGGAAGTTAATGATTTACTTGCTCTTGGAGAAGATGAAAAGCCTGCAAAATTTTTTACAAAGCCAAAAAAAAAACCAATAAATGAGGACAGTGATTCAGAAATGGAAGATTGGGAAGAAGTTAAAGGTAGGTAGGCTATCAATGGCTAAGTTGCAACAAGATGATTACAAATCACATATTCTTACATATGTAATAAATTTATTTTCTTAGGATTCACACTATTATACAGGTAGGTAGGTTAATCTGTTGTTAAAACCAGTGTTGCCCACTTTCAGTTCAAATTTTTGAGACATTGTGTATTGAGTGACAGAACTCAATACTACAAATTGTCCTTCTACCAGAGCAAGGAAATAAAAATAATTCTTTTCCCCAAGTTGAAATATATGCCTTACTTGCTGCTTAAGTTGAAATAATATTATGGAAAATTGATTCTTGATAAAAATACAAAGACATTGAAATGCTTGGATTGTCCCAATTTTATGTAAAATTCATTCAGTAGTTTTTAGTCAAGAAAAAAGCTTTTATCTTATTTTACTCATCTTATATAAGTTTCATGCTGTATACCGCATATAGCAGGTTAGAAAGGTACTTATTGTTAAGATACTTTATTCTCCATTTTCTGCTCAGTTTTGTAGCTCATAATCCTTGGAATTACAGTAAGACATTGTTCCAATTCACCACAACTGCTTATAAGCATAAAAATTATATATTTATTTCAAAATTCAAATTCAAATAATTTATAAATATTTGCTTGCAGATGTTAAAGGAATACCGCACCAAGGGCTACAACTCATTGTGGGAGTACCTGATGGAATTTGTAGGAAAACTAAGAAATTAGACATTGAAATGATGATGAAAAGAAAAATGAACAGAGTCAAGAAAGAATATCAAGTTTACATGCATAAAGTACATGTTTTATGTTGGCTTGGACATGGTAACTATGTCAGTCAAGTGCTGAATGACCAAGATATATTAGCAGCATCATTATCTCTAGTTCCATCTAAAGAATGCTATCCAGGTGAAAGAGTGGACATGAAGTATGTTGAACAAATAACCAATTGGTACACGGACAAAGTCACACTTAAACAAGACAAAAATGAAAACAAGTTCAAACCTAAAGCACCCCCATTAAAAGAACTTCTGCTCCAACAAATAAAAAGTAGAATATTCACAACCAAAAAATATATAGTTTTTGTGTTTGTATCGATGTTAAGAAGTCTTGGATTGCAATCGCGGGCTATGTTTAATTTTGTCACACTGCCAATAAGACCACCTTCTTCTGAACTTTGTTCGTTGTCTACTAAAGAAAAAGACACAAAAGTGAGTGAAAAAGAAGTTAAAGGAAAAGTAAAAAAGAGTGCACCTCAAAAATCTGGTAAAGTTAAAAAAGAAAAAATCGAGCAGCTAGATGGCAATTGTGATAGCTCATGTGAAAGTGATAATATAATGCAAATAGATGGTAGTGACGACAACCCCACAGTAAAGACTCGGCGGCAAAAAAAAATTGCCGCAAGTATTGCTGGGAAACATTTGAATACAGACGATAATCCTGAAGAAGAAAGTGTGTCTCCACCAAAACGACCTAGAACGAAAGCGGCAATCAATCAAGAAATAGCAGGTGAAAAATTTAAATCGGCCTTAAATAAGCAAGTACATTCTAAAAAAATAACTGGAACGAGCAACAAAACCGCGAAAAGTTCGCGAAAGTCTTTATCACTTAAAGCCCAAGAAAACCTAAAAGAATCTGTTAATGATAGTGATGAGTTGAAAATTGATGATAAAAATTCAAAAGATGTTAAGAGTCCTCGAAAGACTAGAAGTAAAGATACAGAGAAAGAATCTCTTGAAACTCTTGCACCTCCAGCAAATACTGGTATAGTAAAAGGAAAGAATGGGAAAAAAACCAGTAATCCACCGAAGATAGTTGTTTCTTCTCATAATGATAACAGTAGTATATCAAGCAAATATTTTGATGTTGACCAATCTGTACTTGAAACAAAACAACTGGGAAGAAAACGATCACGCACATCTGAACCTAACGCATCAACAAACAAAAGTTGTGATGTTGTAAAAAAACAACGAACACGGAGCGCACATAACGTTCCAGAAAATAAAAGTAAATACTTCAATGAAAATAAAGAACAAAATAAAAAAACTACGAGATCTACAAAAGGAAAAATAGATAATAAATCAGAAAGTCAAAATCGTGTAAGCCACAGAGATCTTGCAAAACAAAAAAATACATCCAAAAATGATGTAACTAATGACCTTGTAAACATTATTAAAGAAAGAGTTAAAGAGGCAAAACACGAAGCAAAAAAGGGAATTGTCAAAGGTAATTTACATAAATATACAATCTAAATATATATTTATATATTATAATATATATTTTTACTTCACGCTGTATTCCGCACACAGCAAGGTAGGCATAGCAGGGCAGGCATATACGAAATATAGGATGAACGGTAAAGTTAAAACAGGAGTATATTTTTTTTAATAAATATATTTTTTTAAAATAGTGTTATCTCACAATTTTTATATTATCGAAGCACAAGCGTAAGACTATAAATGCTACGATTGTGAGTTCGATTCAGACTCCGGTCCGAGGCATTAACTTTAGTGAACTGGGGAACCCCAGTTCACTAGAGTTAATGCCTCAGACCTGAGAAGAATGGGACCAAGAAACTCAGTGGGGCTTTGTTTTTAAGTCAATTTCATACCAATACTGTATATCTAATTATTTGAGACAATGATACCTTTAAATCAGACTGGAGCAAGCATTTCATTACCAAGATGTGTTATCTATACTAATATAATAAAGCGTTTTGTTATTGTACCATAGATCCGACGTTTTCTTGATATCTAGGGATTTAAATGTCTTAACGATGTCTCCATGACGAAAAATGAATTGACTAATTTAAATTTAAAATCTACATTATATTTGTGTACGCTCCTTAATTAAGTAATGATTCAAGGACGGTTCTAGAGGATATAAGTGTATCGGTTTACACAACTGGAATTTCAGCAAAGAATTCAGTAATGATTGGGGAATGGAATTGTCTTAATAGAAATGGAGTGTCTTAACACTAGGTTCCCAGGTGCCTGCTTCCTACTCTGCTTTGTGTGGGATATAGCGAAAAGATAAAAAAAATATAACTTTTTTTATTAGAAAAAATTAAACAAGAGACAGATGAGGACAGTGACTATTTGCCAGTTGAGTCGCCAAAACCCAACCATTCTGAAAGTGATGATGATTTTAAACCAGTTAAAATTAGTCCTAAACCCAACACTGTTAAAAAAATTGATCGCCGAGTTCTATCGACGGATGACGAACTACCATTAAATAAAATTGATGTTTGGTGTGAAGTGTTTGTGGAGGAGCTAGAAGAATGGGTTGCAGTTGATGTTATTAAGGGGAAAGTTCATTGTGTCAATGAAATATATGTAAGTACTAACATTAAATATGACATACTAATTTCTGGTTGCTACTAATACACTAAAAACGCGAAATTTATGATTAAAATAAAAATAAAATAGTAAAACGAAAAAATTTACTCACGACATGTTGGAGCAAATATTTATTAATTTGACAACTTAGACTAAACTTAGATTAAACTTAGTTAAAGATTTCTAGTTCATTGAAATCCATTAAAATGATTCTATATATTATGTTTTGCATTACACTATTTATTTATTGTAACCATAAAAAAAATTAAACTCATTGAAAAACAACAACAATTTTTTATGAAATTGGATACCTATGACAATGATTTGTCATCGTTTTACAATATTGTTGATTTGACTCTGCTTTAGAAAAACTAGACTCAATAACTTTTCATACAACAAAATGATATCGTTTTCAGAACCGTGCCACACATCCAGTTAACTATGTTATCGGTTGGGACAATAATAATTATTTGAAAGACCTAACACGTAGATATGTACCTCACTGGAACACTGTAACGAGGAAGCAAAGAGTTGAATCAGTATGGTGGGAACAAGCTATAAAGGCCTGGCTCGGACCTAAAACAGCAAAGGACAGAGAGGAAGATGAGAGATTAGATACAATGCAACTAGAGGCACCTCTGCCGAAAAGTATCGCAGAGTATGTTGAAACAGTTTATATACTATAGAATAACTTATACATACATTTAGGCCGTTTTGGAGCATTGGCATAGAGTGTGGCTGTAAACGCGACGGCTGTTTCGGTCCCCACTATGGGCATTGAATTATCTAATATTTTTATTTTCCTCGCTCAAGGATTATGACAATGCGCAGACTTGAAATACGCCACTCAACACGCAATGTCTTCACTATTCGACAAAAAGTGAGTGATGGTATAGTCAATCTGGGTAACTTATTCTTCGGGTAATATTTACAAAGGTTATCATAGCATAGGCAATACAAATAGGTCACGACACACTGTTCTCCACTTTCCGCCTGATTTCTATATATGACGAGTTGAGTGGCGGAACTCATCGTAGCGCTTTGGTGTGGACCAAAGCATGTCATATTGCAATAGTGCCATAAAAATGCAATGAAATTTTGCATATAGTGCCTTCTTGAGCGTTCCCGCGCTTGACTCTATGTTGCTCTGCTGTAACTTCAGTAGCTCTTGTAATCAAATGCGATTATATCCTATGAACAATCTCAGCGTCGATCTAATGGCACTTTATTTACAAAGCCGTATAATGGTATATCTTAAAATTTTGAAAACTTATATGAATTTGAAAATTATATTTATTGTTTCGAACTAAATCTAATATTTAGTAATTGCCTGTTATCTAATTACTCTAAATTATACTCTTACAGATACAAGAACCATCCTCTCTACGCCCTTAAACGTCATTTGCTCAAATTTGAAGCTTTATATCCGCCGGACGCGGCCACGCTCGGGTTCGTGAGGGGCGAGGCGGTGTACGCGCGCGACTGCGTGCACGTGTGCCGCTCCCGTGACACGTGGCTCAAGGAGGCCAAAGTTGTTAAACTTGGCGAACAGCCGTATAAAGTTGTGAAGGCACGACCTAAGTGGGATAAGGTAACGGTTTATCCTCAAAACCTAGTATCAACATTCAACTTTCTGCCCCAATACGTTCTAAGAGGTGGAATTTAACACCGCGTTTTGTCTTAATAATTCATTAATTCATTTCGAGTGGATATCGAACACACGACCATGGCGACGGATGCTGTGCGCTGTGTGTGTTTCTTATTTATGCATATTATGTTAATATGCATACATATTAATTTTATTGTTAATTAACTATGTCTGCTATTTGTCTGCAAGGGAAAGTAACTTAATATAACTTTCTACTTATGAACTGATTGAAAAAAAAAACACTAAATATGTTTGCAGCTTACACTACTGTATTTTGGAAGTTTACCAAAATACAGTAGTGTAAGCTGCATTTAGATTGGTTTAGCTGAATCAAATGCTGCAGCAGTTTTAAATATTGGCTAGAAAGAAAAGCAATTATTTTACATAATTATATTTTATATTTTTTAGCTGACTAATAATTGAATTGAATATTTGCAGCTATCAAACAAATTAATAACAGATAAATCACTAGAAATATTTGGCCCATGGCAAGTACAAGATTATGAACCGCCTGTAGCTGAGAATGGAGTAGTTCCAAGGAACCCTTACGGGAATGTTGAATTGTTCAAAGATTGCATGTTGCCCAAAGGCACAGTACATATTAAATGTAAGTAAATAAACTTTTTGTATTCAATATTACATTTATAGCAAATGTATTTTTTTAGAATCACACTGTAAGCATTGTAAATAATCTTTACAAATTATTTTTTTCTTATGTATCTTTATTATATGCAATAAAAAACATATATAGAGGCCGTCGTGAAGCAAGGCTACAAGAGTGAAAGGGTGCGATTCCAATGTGAGGGCAGTGAATTCATCATTCATCAGAAAATGAATTATTATTTAATATTTTGTTGTTATTTAAGTAATATTTTCAATTTTTCTAGCACTAAGGCGAAAGCCCGGCGTTGAGTTCCGCCACTCAACACGTAATGCATTGAATGTGGAGAATGGTGTTAATTTTTTTCTCAATTTTTCAGTACCTGGTTTAAATAGAGTAGCCAAAAAGTTAAACATCGATTGCGCGCCAGCGATGACAGGGTTTGAGTTCAATGGCGGCTGGTCCCATCCTGTGTATGACGGTTTCGTGGTTTGCCAGGAGTTTGAACAAGTTATTACTGAAGCATGGCTTAAGGTTCGTATGCATTTAATTTTTAAAGATCTGCATAGGAAAGTATTTGTATATAGTGTATATTTTGTACGTGACGGCTAGTCGTGGCGCAGGGGCACACGTGCGACTGTAACCGCGACATGTTATGGGTTTTGATTTCCAGTTGAGGAAATAAAATATTTAATATTTTTATTACTTCGTTCTGGTAACAAGGCACAGCGCGGCGTTGAGTTCTGCCACTCATTGCTCTCAGATGCCTCCAGATTTCGGCGTCAAATGGGGAACGGAAGTGTTTAACAGAACTACCTTGAATAAGTTCGCTGTTTTCTGAAAGATGGCGTTGCGGCACTCTGTGCATGGAACTTACTTACTATAGTGTCAACTTCATATTTATTTTCCCTTTGTGAAAATGTGTACTTTTGTGCCAAATAAAGTGTTTTTGCGGGGAATTTTATTGCACTGCTTTATTCAGAAAAAATCTGCAGCAGAAGCACACAGAATTCTCGTTGAGACAATGCTTTGTCGAATACAACGTGCAGAGACTGGTTTAGGCGCTTCAAAAGTAATGATTTTGACCTTGAAGACAAAGAGCGTTCTGGAGCACCGACAAAATTTGAAGACAGAATTGGAGGCATTGCTTGAAGAAGATCCATGTCAGACGTTAGTAGAGCTCGGGAAAACGTTACAAGTAGATGCGTCAACAGTTTCAAAACGTTTAAAAGCGTTAGGAATGATCCAAAAG
>JAAIXJ010000011.1:648394-848596 GCA_013403705.1 Heliconius hermathena | reverse complement strand
ATATTTCCATTTCTTCGCTCTGGTGTCGAGGTTAAGCGCGGCGTTGAGTTCTGCCACTCAACACGCAATGCCTCCAGAATTCGGCAGAAAGTGGGGAACGGAGTGTCTTAACACTAGGTTCCCTCTGCCTACCCTGCTGTGTGCGGGATACAGCGTGAAGCTGATTAAATACCCTCCTTTCCCCATCTTTCCGCCAAATTGTCGAAAATATTTAATTTCCCTAATTGCGAATCGTAACTGTTGCGTTTGCAGTCCGACGCTGTCCTACAACGACGGGAAAAATGAATTTTAATATTTTTTAGCTTCATCCTGTATCCCACACCTAGTAGGGTAAAATGGAGCTAGTGTCTTTTTACGTTTCCGACGAATTCTCGATTTCCCAATGCCGCACCTTACCTCATTACCAGAGCAAGGAAAATATTAAATCGACACGACAGCATCAAACGCTTAGTAATGGAAGCAGTATTTTCAGGATTTAGGATTGTATTGAATGAGAAGCGTTTTTTTTTCTAGGACCAAGAAGAACAGGAACGTAAAGAGATCGAAAAAACTGAAACCCGCGTTTATGGCAACTGGAAGAAACTTATTAGAGGTTTACTTATTAAGGAAAGACTTAAAGCGAAATATGGATTTGAGGAACCGAGTACATCAAATGACAAGAAAACAAAAGGCCCTAGGCTTGTAGTGAAGAAAAAATAATCTTTAAGTAAGGGAATAATTTAATTATGAATATTTAGAGTAAGATTGAAATTTTTTCGGGTATTAATAAATAGGTTTAAGGTAGATCCGGTTTCAGTTGAGAATAATGTGATATATTATTGCCATTTTGTTTATTTTTAATGTTATACTAGTTTTTGTCCGAATTTTTTTCTACACAGATTGGTCTTAGATCTTTGAAAACTAATCCGCCTACATTGAAACAATTCTAGCAGTAATCTTTAATACGATTTAGATATAATATTTTTTGTTATTTAAGCATGTTTACTGATTATAACTATTTTAAGCATGTTAACTATATTATAGTTTTAAAAGTTTACTTTCAGACATTATTAAACTCCATCCCGCAACCACAAAAATTTTGATTTATCATTTTTATTAATATTTAATAATTTATTTTGAACCCATAAAGCAAATTCATATTTAATCATAATACCACTTGTATTACTAAAGAAAATCTCAAGTACTCAGTTTTTATTCTTTATTAATTAGTATTAGCCATAAAGTTTTAGTTGTATTTTTGTTGTAAGGCATTGAATGCAATTAGAAAATAAGTGTTAAAATATATAAAAATAAAATAAAACATTCAAATTCTTGTAAATGTAACTATTTGCACATGTTTTTAATCAATGCGGCGATTTGTCTTGTTAACAGAGTGAGGAAATCAAAATATATAAATAACAACCCCGAGTAGAAATCGTACCCACAACGTCACATTTAGGAGCCCACACTGTGCCACTGCGCCACGATGGCAACCAGGTTGAGAGCAAAATATATTAAATAAAAACTTATTAAACTGAAGAAGACAGCTAATATATCCGTTGTTTTGATGGTTGTGTGTATGAATGCAATTAGTTTGATTGTTGCTACTTTTGTATATGAAAAATGAGACCGTCGCAGCACAGCGGCTTAGCGTTGTAAGTAAACCCGACGGTTTTGGGTTTGATACACACTCGGGGAAATTATCTCAATTTCCTCGCTATGGTAACAAAACAGCGCAGTGTTCCGCCACTCAATACGCAATGTTTCGAAAATTGAGCGGGAAATGGGGAATGGAGTATCTTAACACTAGATATTTTCTGCCTACCTTGCTAAATGCGAAATATATTATGAAACTTAAGAAAATAATTTGGTAAAATTTACTTTTATTTCATATGTACCTGTCTAAGTATTAATTATTAATGTGCTTGTTTACCTTTGAACATTATTTTGGTAGTAATCAATCTTGATCTTGTTATGGTTATTTAGTTTTACATCTCCTTTTTTACCGATTGTCCAATTAAATATATTTTTTTTTAAATATTGAGTTTTATTAAACTTTAATATGTTGTAATTTCTTGCTTCCTAAATTGATGATAATAGTATAATATTGTATAAATACTATTACCGTGCTGCAGTCTTTAATTATGACTACTACACGCAATGTAGGTTATAATAAATTTATTGTTATTTGAGTAGGACAATATTCATGTAGAAATGAAAAACATTTTAGTCAAATTTTATTTAATAAAAGTAATATAATAACGAATATTACATATGCAATAAGCTGTCTTATTTAAAATAATGTACATTTTATATTTAACTTGTGTTATGTTGCAAAAGCGTCAAAGCGTCTTGTGTTATTATTATGTGACATAGCTTTTTGCTGTTAAGTTAATAAAGTGACAAAAGTATAAACAATATATCTTTGGTGTAAAAATAATAGGAGTATATAATAGCTTCAGATCTTAAATTCAAGATCTGGTCGGTCGAAACGATTGCATTTTGCAATCTTTGCCGCGTTTACAGGATAGTTTATCCTCATATCTAAAAATGATATTTTGAGGATATAATCACAATGCCATTTTTAAAAGATGTCATTTTTTTATTATTTTCTTTATTTTTTTAAAAAGTATTTACCTTACATACTTACTAATTAATTATAAATTCTATGCAACTTACATACGTTACAATATTTTATGATGAATTTATAAACTAAGGGCCCAAACACATTCATCACAGTTTGTACATATGAAAGGAATGTAACCTTAATTTATATTTTCCTATCATAAAATATCTTTCTTATCATACATTGAAATCTTTTATATTTATGAGTCTTATTTGATAATATCAACCAAGATTAAAACCAGTTTAATTCATGGTATGATGAACAGAATGTATTATTATGCAATAGAATAGATTCCTTTCTCGCTCCACACATTCTTTATTACTATAAAGCCCAGCTTTATAGTTTATTAGGCCATAGTCAATGTGCCTGCACCCAATCCGTATCCAACACCTTTGGGTCCGAAGTTTCTTCCGTAACAACCACGGCAGTAAATTTCACCGTTGGGTCCATCGTTCAAATTAGTGGAATCCTGAAATAAAAATAAATTTAGTAAGATTCTTTATCCCTACTACACAAGAATAATTTTGCATTTAGCCAAGTTTCTTATTTTAGTTTTTCTAGTCAGCAAGTTCACACGATTGCCAGCTGAATCGATATTTATTTTTAAATTATCTGTGCGAAAAATGAGTAATGCATGTCGAAACAGTGATTCAGTATTAGACCAGTTGTCATTTGTCAAGCTGACGTATAAAATTTCCTATTTCAATTGAAATTGAACATTCAAAAAGTTTTAAATAGGTATAGCAATTTTTTATACGTATAATGGCTAATAAAGTCATAAAAGCCCTGTTCCTTTTCATAATATATTTCGCTCGAGATAGTTCAGCACAATTTTCGACAGAAGATTGTGCCTCATTGGGCTTCATAAAATCTAATCTGTTATGTTCTTCATGTGATCAACTTAAAGACTTTAGCTTAGATCAATTAGTGGAACATTGCAAGGAATGCTGTCATAATGATGAATCGACGCCAAAAGAAAAGAAATATGCGAGAGCCATACTCGAAGTATGTACATGTAAATTTCCAGCATATCCACAAATTCAAGCTTTTGTAAAAAGCGATCGGCCAGCTAAGTTTCCTAATTTACAAATCAAATATTTACGTGGACTAGACCCTATCATTAAACTCCTTGATAAGGATGGTATTGTAAGAGAAACAGTAGCCATTGAAAAATGGAATACTGATTCTGTAGAAGAATTCTTAAACACGCATCTAATGAAAGAAGAAGATGATGATCGAGGATTTTTAAAAACCAATTTAATTTAATTGTACAATTAAATAAATTCTTTTTTGAATAACTTTGTTGTTTTAAAAAACCTTATCAAATGCCAAGCTCATAGCATTTATTATAGTATATGTATACTTACAAGAGATCTGTGGCAATCCGCACAAGAGAAGCACCGTTTGTGCCATGTGCCATTCTTTGAATGCATTTGTTCAGCAGCATATACTGGGAATCCGCATCGAGGACATCCTTGTCCTTTTGCAGCCTTTTGTCCGGTGAAGGGCATTTGTTCTGTGCTGTAGAGCAAGTGTAATATTAGTATAATCTTTTACATATAAAACCCAAGCAAAATCTATTAATTGTTTTTTAACTTACTATGTGATAGCTGGCTCAGCATCTGTAGAAACCAGTGTTGGTGCATGGCCATAACCAAAGCCTCTAGGTCCAAATAGCTTTGCATAACAGGAACGACAATGAATCTCTTTGTCAGGCCCATCACATGCCAACATTGAATCCAGTGGACGATGACATTCAAAGCAGTTAAAGCATTTCTTGTGCCACATCTACAAGTACAAAAAATAAGGAACAATTTAGTTTCAAAATTTAATAAATAAATAAAGAAAACTAATTGCTAGCTTTTAAATCTCTTACAGTTCCCTTAGCCAACTGTTGCTCAGCAGCAAAGACCATACCACCACATCGTGGGCAACCTTGTCCTTTAGGTGCCTTTATCGAGGTGGTGTCTGGATTGTAGAATGGACGGTTAGCTGAGATTTCATCTTCACTAAAAATTAAAAACAATATTAATTATGATTAAAAAACAAATCTGTCATATAAGGATGTAAATATTACAACTTACGTTAAACCATCAGTTTGAAGGAATCCAGAGCCACAAGCGAAACCGTAACCGTGAGGTCCCCATTTCTTTCCATAGCAAGTTTTGCAGTAAACATCAGAATCTGGTCCATCGCATGCGATAATAGAGTCCAAAGTTTTAGTGCAATCGCGACATTTGAAGCATTTACGATGCCATTCTCTGCCTTTAGCCAAGACTTGCTCCGCTGCGTATACTACACCGCCACAACGTGGACAGCCTTTGCCAGGAGGCGCCTTTATAGCAGCAGTATCGATCACCGTTGTTCTAGGTGCTTGGTCACTGTATACGAAATATAATTATTAATATTGACATAAAAAAATTAAATATACATAATGAAAATTATATATAATTTTCATTATGTTATAATGGATGTGACTAAAATTGACCCCTATAGTTCTAATATATTATGTAAAGACATCCATATATTTACAATTGATTTTACCGTATATTATAATAGCATAATTAGGTTATATGCAAATTGTATATAGATCGTATTCGCTCTAAAAATAAACGTTATAATTGAGTGGAATATGCATCAGATTAAATGTGTTGTAAGGCGCGTGGCTGGCCATGCCTATATGTATCAAATTAGTTCGTTCGAGAACGGACAGCGCGTTCTATTTTCACATTGGCTACTTGCCATCTCTTGTTTGTATTATAAGCTGTTTTTATGAAAGCGTACCGATGGAAATAACCTAAACCTGTCCGTAACCTGAGATGATATTTGACATGCAGTAACCACAATATTTATAGAGATTACGTTATATTTTAGTATTAATATTGTGAGATAATTATATAATGTTTATGATAACATTTTATACTAAATTTATTTTGTAATTATGTAATGTATTTGTAGTAAATTTCCAAACATTATGATTGTTAAATTTATAATAATCTCACCCATTTGCATAAGGATCACTTTGCAAAACTCCGGCTCCTTTGCCGTAGCCGTAGCCCTTGGGCCCAAACTTCTTACCGTAGCAAACTAAAACCGAAAAAAAAAATGTTACTTTTATTTATATTTAGTACCTATCTATATGAACATAAAAATATACATGCTAATTGTTAAAACGTTATAGGACAATATAATTTAAAATAGACTAAAAATGACCAAAAGCAAATGCGTAACAGATTTAATTATAGTTAAAACATAAACATTTATGGGAAGTTAGCTGTGATACAAATTGGATAGAGGAACGAACCTTTGCAGTATATATCTTTGTCAGAGCCTTCGCAACAGTTGGTGGAGTCCAGCCGCTTTTGGCAGTCACCGCATTTGAAACACTCCCTGTGCCACGCCTGGACATACAGTGAATAATGAGGGTATGGGACTGACCATGCGAGGGTACAGGTACAGGTACTACAGGTGGGTACACGCGGTTACCACAATGACACTTGTATTTAAAACCCAAACTGTTCTCAATGAACAGGGCATTCGGGTATTAAATATAATTGGCTGAAATACCTCGACAATATATTTCTTTATCTGGCCCATCACAATGCGTAGTTGAGTCTAGGCACTTGTTGCATGTAAAACATTTGAAGCATCGCTTGTGATATCCCTACGGTACAATTGACGTTGTTATATTATGTTAAAAAGCTGCGTGTACTCTTGTGTTCAGAAAGAGTAGCACTATGAAATAAATTATGTTTCTTTACGTTTATAATGATTTTTAGCTTCAAAGTAGAGACGAGAAATTATGATAATGTTGTTATGTTTGTTAATTTTTAAAGGACTTTAGAAATAATTATCTAAACATTTGTATTGAGAATCTTACCCGCCCGCGAGCCAACATCTGTTCAGCAGCGTACACATAGCCGCCACAACGTGGACAACCTTCACCTGGTGGTGCTTTTGCTATGACACGCGGCTCCAAGCATGCTCCATTAGTTCTTACGCCCCTGTATGTATACAAAATAATTGAAACCACTTGCCCACCAGTCAGAGAGAGCTGGTTGAGCAATAAAAGAATTGTTAAAAGCCCATTGAGCTCTGAAGCTTTCCAACCACTCTTATAAAAACATCACACGATTGACAGCAAAGCAGATGATGCCGGCGGCGCACCTCCGCCGTAATGGGAGAAGGTAAGGGCTCCCGACCGCCCGCACCATGCCGGCTCGTTATTAGCCTATAGGTATATATTACAAAAGTCTTATCAGAGGGCGCTTTCCTTATCCCATCACATACATCGGTTTTTATTAAGTACATGATAAGCGTTAACTTTTTTGGGTTAGTTTGGATAAGTTGCGAAGAAAGTTACGAATAATAAGAATGACAAATTTTTTGCATGCTTTTAGAGTGCGACTTGAGCATTACTAAGCCGTGCATAGACTAGGCTTTAAATTGGGTTCTCACCGTAATTCTGTTGTTTTCGGATCACCCTGATCAGGAAGTAAAGGATCTAGGGGGAAACGTGAAGAGCCAATGCAATTCGCTGCCGACAAGCTTTGAACTCCCATTGAACTCAACCACATTCCCATTTAACAACTCGGAATTGGTAGTCGACTTGTTTTATTACATTTTTTTATAAATTATAAATATATAGACCGATAAACAAAATAAATTAAGCGATAGCGAATAAATAATCCTAACTAAAATAATTTAATGTAAGTACATTGGCGATCGCGAGGCACCGCTGGATGGCCGAGATGCGTGTCGGCGTCCCGCTAGCTCTGCTGGACGGCTGCTCGCGCTCAATTCCTGTTGCGACATAAACGGAGACTGGTCATGCATGTGTCGGGCAGCGCATAATTTACAGCCGAGCGCGCACTTTCTGCTTATATGAGATTATGTACACGCGGTTAATGTTGTTACGTACGGGCCCGTAGGCCAGTCGTCGTAGCGACCTTAGATAAGGAAAGACCCTCAGTGGCGCGGGCGGCGGGAGTTCGAATAAATGATGTACTTACGCGTTCTCTCCTTTTAAGTGGTCACCGGTGTCCATGGAAAGACAACCAGCACCACCGCCGAATCCGTAGCCTTTAGGTCCGAACTTGCGTGCGTGGCAAACTTTGCAGTAAAGTTCACCTTCGTGTTCTGAGCAGTTAGTAGAGTCCAGCAATTTCTGGCACAGACCTAGGAAAAAAGTAGAAAAACATGTAAAAATGGTATTTAATAAGGAAAATATTGGCACATTCTGATTTCCACATATCGGTCCTGTTGTTTGACTGAACCTCTTATGAAGTAACTAATAAATTTAATGTAGTGGTGATAAAAATATTATTAAGCTTAATAAAAGCCTATAAAATACTAAAAGAATATGTCTTTTCATACTTGGTAATGCAAAGACAAAAAAAATCCTTGTTTTTATTTTTCGCACTCTTCAATTCTAAAGCAACTTACCGCACTTGAAGCACATCTTGTGCCATTTGAGTCCACCGGCGACACGTTCTTCAGCCGCGTATACGGACTTGCCGCATTTCGGACACTTAGGGTTATCTGCGGGTTTGAAAGGCATTGTGCTCGCTTAACTTATCCTGGAAAGAAAATATAAAAAATTTAATCAAAAATTTTCATTCATTACAAATCACTTTATAAATTGCACATTTAAACCTATTTTAATTAGTCAAATATATATAACAAAATATTTATAGAAATATTATCGTATGGTACTTTATAGTCCTATTAACGTCCGAAGTTCCAGTTACAGTAACACAAATTCTAATGCCAAAATAAATCAATATTGGATCATTTGAGAGCTGTAATTATTGCACGCATTGGCTCAAGTCCAAGCCGCCTGCATCACTGACATGAAAAACTTGCACCGTATTGCTCAACTCGCACATGTACGTAATCTATATGTAAGATTTTACAGACGTTTGCCTAATTCTGTGAAAGTTCACTAAAGGAAGCGAAGTGTGAGGCGGGCGGCGCGTGGGCCGCGCTCGCTCCTAATTTGGGGCGTCCAGGTAAAGTTACGCTGGAGCGGCGATGCAACTCTATAAATAGAACGCATAAAGAAATAATCGTAAAATCACTCGCGCTTAGGTTAAGTTTTGTTAGGATTATGTCACTTTCACAAATCACGGACCTGTTCGTCGAGTCGCTACGAGAGTCGAGCTCCCGGACGCGTATACAGTTCAGGGCGTTGGTGCCGAGACTGAGGTGCGCGGAGGTCGAATGATGCGCGAGGGCAGCGCACCACCGTAGTCTATGCGCGAGTTGCACACGGCCCCAGTGGAGGGGAGTCCGCGCCGCCCTCGCCGCCCTCGCGACTACCCCCACAGTTTTAAAAAATATTTTTTGTTAGCCTCACACTTTATCCCATATTTAACAGGATATGGAGAAAGTTCTAAAAAAAATAGATTTCAGTATTTTTGTTTTAGGATTCCGCGTCTTATTTTATATCTGTCTTTTATAAAATTCGGTAAATAAATAATCGGTGATACGGTTAAATTTCATTTCCGCATGGAGATATCAAGCTGAAATTAAGATTAAATATTCAGATTTGCGGTCCCTCAGAGCACAGAAAAAAACCAAGCTTCTAAGTAAACGCAATCAAAAAATATGGGTTATGCATTTTGTTTGAAATTCGCCGTGTAAGCAAAATTTATTAGATGCTTTCCGTGCATCTACAGTTATGAAATTTGGGACGAAGTGAGAACTTATAATATAAATAAAGAAGAAAATATAATACAAATAAAAGAAAAAATCAGAAAGTGAAAATTTATTTGAAAATTTAAATTTGTAGTTTTATATATAACGAGTGCAAATGCCCACAAACTTAAGCTTGTCAATCTTTTATATTTCTCGTGGACCTCGATAATCATGAAATTGATACAGAAGCCTCGATGGGCGAATCCGACTCCCACTTAACCGGTTTTTATTTTGCTTAGCTTAACTTTATAGTATTATTCAAAGAAATATATATTTTATTTTGACTCGCCCTTAGATCCTCTCTTTCTTGCAAAATTGATTAAATTAATATTAAATGATTTATTTAAAGTGGAGGCAAGTCGTGGCGCAAGGGCACAAAGTGTGACTATAAACTCGACTGGTCGTGGGTTCGATCCCCACTCGAGGCCTTCGCTCTGGTGTCGAGGCAAAGCGCGGGGTTCAGTTCCGCCACTCAACACGCAATGCCTCTAGAACTCAGCGGAAAGTGGGGAACGGAATGTCTAAATACTAGGTTCCCTCTGCCTACCCTGCTGTGTGCGGGATACAGCGTGAAGCTGATTTGATTTAATTTATTTATTTTTTTATTTCAAGTGGAGAACGGAAATGTGTCCTAACATGCACCTTAGTAGTTAGATTTCATATCTACGTTAAAATTTTAAGTGTTTTGCCAATGTATTATTTTAATTTATAATATATTTTATATATTGTGATCATTTTCGATGTAAACGTCCATAATAATTAGGGTTTAAACTATAGTTTTCAAGCGTCCTTAGAGATATGCAAGAAGTTTTATCACAGCAATGTCTAATTGAAGTATATACTTATATAAGGTAGGTATGCAATAATATAACTTATATACGGTATATACGGTAATAACTTATATACGGTAGGTATATATGCAATAATCTTTAACGTCATAAAATGATGAATTCTATTTGTATTGAAACGTCTATTCTTATTTGTATATGCATATTAGTCATAATCCCAATTCAGCATCATTAGACAAAAATATAACAATATGTTTGACTCATAAATTTGGCAAGATCAAACAATGGTCATTGGTCACTATTGCCATTTTTATTTTTGTATTGTAATATTTGTGATAAGGGTGCGTCCTCACAAGTCACTACAATAAAAGTAAACAGTTGTAGGAACACCTGTAACCTTTGTGTGCCTCATTTAATATTCAGATGTATTGTATTGTGTATGTAATACATATGTTTACAATAATTATTCATTATACAATTGGTATAAAATTAGCCGCATTATCAAGACCTATATATAGGGTACATCCCGTGGACAATCTAAATCCCGTAAAATTTTGCACGAAATTAGAACTACTATATATTATAAATAAAGAAGAAAATCTGAAACGCAAAGCCTTACAGGTATTTGATAGAAAAAATTCGGCGAGGAGCACCGCACTTGGTCGATTTTTTATAATAGTGAACTTTCCCTACGTTACACATTTAACTCATTAACGATTATGGCCAGAAGACACTAGTTTCATGTATATTTTTTTGTTTCCTTGTATAAAATTTAAGACAATGGTGTGGTAGTATTGATAAACAATGAAATATTTCTACGAGGTACACAATTAGTCCGGTTGTGGATCTCAGTGCTCCGTGCGCTGCCAACTTCAGAACACCTGCCCATCTATTAATATTTTTCACTAAAATAACATGATGCGTGCATTATGCAAAGTGTGACATGAAAAAATAATTTCTTGAAAGCATATAAGAGTTAGGTACGTAGTGAAGTCATGTACTTTAAATTCTAAATAAATATCTAAAATTAGAATAATTCTAAATAAATATCTAAAATTAGAAAGTAATATTACCATCTAAATATTGCATGATGAAGAAGTGTCTGTTCGTCTGTTTATTTATTTTCGTGTCACATTGTCATTAAATGATGCAAACTACTCGACCAGGCTTCCTGGCCCCCGTGAAAATATCTCTAGATTCGCTGATGTGTCTTAATTAGCCATTTCTACCTGATTATTAATACTTGTATTTGTACCCGTAATTCAATTTAGCAGGTATATAGCTTAAATATTTTTTTTTTTGATCCTTTGAAGATTTCTAGAAATTTTGAATAAGTAAACGATAATTGATTCGATATATACATATTAACTTGTTACATAAAACTTTAAATCAGAAGATGCTACATAGCAAACTATTACCATACTGGGGCTGGGCCCAACGCCTTTCAGTGAGGAGCTCAGAGCAGTTCCGAGGAATCAAAGCTAAACCTACACTAAGGTCCTTACGACTTTAGTGTGTGTTAGCTTTGAATCACTATTCACAAATCATAACAAATATTTTAAAGGCTCCTCTAGCTTTCCTACATTCACTGTTGCAGTTGTATAGATTCTCCTCTTTTAAAACTCACGCAGTTGTAAGCGAGTTTATTAAAATATATCTATGTAATAAGTAAAAATCACAAGAAACAAAAGAAAAAAAAAACACCTGTTGAGTACGAGTCGGACTCGCCCACCGAGGCGTCATAGGAAAGTACACTATAATTATTTTTTCCATGAAAAATCTATAAATTTTCACTTTCTGGATGTTTTTTCTTTATTTATTTAGCAAATTCTCACTTCGTGCACTACGGTAAGTAATCTATAGATTGTGATTACAGGGCGAATTTCATACAAAATTCGACAAAATCAATACATAAATACTCGTATTTTTGGTCGCGTTACGATATCTCAAGATAAATGGTCTGGACAGACGGACAGACAATTTGCCTACCCTGGAACTGTTAATTCTGCCAGTATGACAACGTTAAGGCTTTTAAAGTGTACGAAAATATCCGATCTGGATGATAAAACATCAACGACTTTACGGATTTTATACTGTTTCTGAAATGTGTCCATCATCAATCTTAAATAGATTGGCTTTTGTGTAAATTTTTTGAAGAGCCTTTTTTCACAAACTCACTTCACATATGATTTCTAATAACTTGTCATGGTGACGTGGCTATTGACCGCTATCTAGTAGTAGCCAACCTTGGTAGTTACTCTAGCCAAATTACTTTGAAACAAATTACTTTATATTCCAAGTTGGAACTAAGTATATGACTCTAATTTGAAACACATTTATATAGAATTCTATATGTTAATTCTAATAAAATTTTGGGCTTGTTTTCTTTTCTTTTTAGTTTTATGCAGACGGGGTTTTTGTTTTTATAAATATTTTTTATTTTTCACTTTTTTGTTACGATTCCTTATGGTAATGATAATCATGATATACCTTTTTGAAATCCTCGTATTGAGCACTTGAATTTGATACCCATTTTGTGGTATTCGAAACGATTTTTTTTATTAAGTCCAATGGCGTCACACAGCCGCCATGATTGTTATTTTTAACGTCACCTATCTAAGAACACTTAGGCTGCTAATACGAATCTAACGATACCTCAATTATGTACATCCGTTCAGCGGTTTTGGAGATACGAGATAATAAAGAATATTACATACATACATACATACAAGATACGCGCGAAAAACATAACCCTTCCTTAGCATTCGGGAATTATCAAATTTACGATAAACTTTTAATTTTTAAAATTAGGTATCTCTGGGATCTTAAAACATCTAAGATTAAAAAAAATTAACTGTACATAGGTACTGTTTATAAGTTAAGAGTACCGATTTAGAGCGCACATGGTGTCCAGCACAAGGTTACTTAACTAAAATAGAACGTTGACCATATTTGCAATCGGTTTCCATATAAGTAGGCAATATTTGTGAACTTAACCAACACAAATTTTATTGAAATATTGAAGTTGAGGCCAGTCTTGGCGCAGGGGAACAAGCGTGCGACTATAAACGTGACAGGTTGTGAGTTCGATTCCCACTCGAGGAAATAAAGAAAATAATATTTTCATTTCTTCTTTCGGGTAACGTAACAAGCGCGGTAAATTCCCCCACTCAACACGCAATGCCTCCGGAATTCGATAAAAAGTACGGAACGGAAATATTTTAATGGGAACGAAGTGTCTTAACACTAGGTTCCCTGCTATGTCCGTGGATACAGTGTTAAGCTATCAAAAAGTAATCATTGAGAAAAAATGTATCACAAATTTCAATCAATACTTATTATATTTTATATTGTTAAAACAAAAATATCCCGTTTGAATGCTAATAAAACTGATAAAAATCAGGCTATTGAGTTATTTCTTGATATTTTTTACCTAAAATCTGCCAAAGCAGATTTAATTTTTGTTGTCGAATTATTTCGATGGTAGTAGAATATGAGACTTATATGTAGTAATATATAGCTAGTTATTATTGCACTGTAATTACTAAAAAAATGACTGCTTAAAAAACCAGCCATTGTGTTTTAAAATAAACTATTGTCATTAAAAATACACTGAATAATAAGAAAAAAAATTAATCAATAACATTTATTTAACTATTCTCAATAGAAACGCAGAACAAAATTCCTGACGTAAAATTAACGAATATGTTTGAGTATGAATTTGCATTTTTATAATTTTTTACTACATATTTTGAAAAACTAACTACTAACTAACTGATTGGAACAAATGAAACAAATGAAAAATGGTATATCTGGAAAGTATATTTAGTAGAGATGGAAGCTACGAAAGGATCCCCAGGGAGTATGTATGTGTATGTGTATTTATGTATGAAGAGAGACCTTGATGATAGTGGACGAGGCGGAAAAGAGTACGCAGATGTCGTAGATTGGCGTTTCGTTTTGAGGAAATTGTATACTTATTATTTTTCTAAAGCTTAGCTTATAGATTATAATTTTTAATAACATTATATCATCACATGGCTGTGAAATTAAAAAAAAACATGTCTGAGAAATCGAGTCTTGGCAAGATTTCAAAGCTTTCCATATCACTCGCGCCCCTTTGTGACTCGTTGTGAGTACCTGCCACCGTATGTAGAAACACTAGTTACTAGTTTTTTTAAGCATTGCAATTAGTTAAACAAAAGTACTCAGCCAAATTGCTACTTCTATTATAAATATTTAATATTCTAAAAGTCTCCTAACACCATTCAGTAACCAATATTATAACTAATACCAAATAAAAATTTTATAATTGTCAATCAGTACCTATAATATTAATCATTCATCCATTTTTATAACAAGGATCACGCAACATAATAAAAAAACTCAAAATAAATTTAAATATATAATCGACTAGAAAAAAAGACTCGAATGTTGATGGAATGTAAAAAATCGAGAAACATTCAGGTGTTTACAGTTCAATCGCAGGTGTGGTCAGTCTTCGGGCGCGTGGGTTGTTGCTAAAATAACGTGAAAAGCATTGCTTACTCAGCTCTACAAAACTCTTCGTGTTACTCATCTTCACTGTAGGTACCGCCGCCTACACTGTATCAAAATTTCATACACTACTTTTAGACAACCGTAACGCTATAGACGTTTCAGAGGTGTGTGTGTTCTTTGTAATTTATCCTATTTTTTAATTTTAAATTCTCCCGAATAGATAACTATTTAATTAATCAATTATTAATTTAAATATGTTTTATTAATGTACTTATTAAATGTGCCATTTCTTTTGTAAACATTAATATTAAATATGTAATTAAATTTAATAGTAGATTTCTCACTATTATAGTGCAGTAGACACATGTGGTACATAGTCGTGAGTCCAATTTTATTTTGGAATATTTATATTTAGAACACAGCTTGTTTTGATAATATACAATTCTTATAATAAATTATTTATTGATATTCCTTTATAATAATTTATTACACTTTTTAGTTACGGTTTATGGATGGAAAATGTTACAATTATTATTTGTTAAGGGCGTAAGTATCGTAGGGATCACAACCCACATTCTCAGTCCATCCACAAGTAGTAGACTATCACTGCTACTGTCACCGCGTACCAAGAGCAGAATAACGAAAATAAAAAATTACAAAAGTGAATATTAATTATTGCTAGTCAGTCTACACACAATACAGTGACATTCAATAGTGTTGATAAAAAAAGCTTTAATTTGATATATGATTCATTACAAAACACATGAGTCCAACTATTAACATTTAGTGACCTGTTTAAACCAGGCAACCCTGGGCTTGCGGCAGACAGAGCTGGCAACCATTGTTTTTCCAATTCCTTATGCGATTTCCTTTCAAATGATGTGTGATTCACATAAAAAACATGAGTGCAATTTTCTCCAAAAACATATTACAAAAAATGTTAATTAAAGGCAATTGCGGCAGGATTCTTTTAGGCATACCTATTGCAGATTTAAGTAATGGGATCGGGTCGACCCGTTTAATCTCTACAACGACACATATGACTAATAAACACATTATCCTTCTTTGCGTCGAGCAGTCGTGTTAAAAAGTATGATTTTTAGAGATATTTCTTTCCCATGGAACTGTAATTCGATCAGCAATCAACGCATTTTAGGCTTAAGGAAAATATCCGGTCGGGATCACCAAATACCACCATCCTCAGATAATACTATAATATGTAAAATAATATATAGTATCTACAAAGAGTATTAATTATTTAATGCAAAGTAGTACCTAAAGATACCTCTTGAATATTTTTTTGTTGTAAAAAAAAATGTTTAATTTCTTAAATAACTTCAAAATCCTTGTAAACACAAAGTCGGGTACCAGTCCCAAGGTAATCATGTATGTATGTATACAACTTGAATTTGAGGTAGCAATCAGATATTTAGACTTTAGTCTTTAACTAATCAAAATACACATTGAAGAAAATTTATTTTATCACACATTATTTGATGGATGTCGTGGCGCAGGGGCACAAAAATGTGACTGCAACGCGACGGTTGTGGATTCAATCCCCACTAGGGGGAATGTATTACTATTTATTAATATTTCCATTTCTACGCTCTGGCACCAAAATTTTTTGATACCTTTGATAGTGTCGTAATCCGCGTTTTTTGTGATATAAATGGCCATATCTTTTTTAAGTAAATGTAGTTTTTGCTGGAAAATATGTGGCCGTAGATCTGGGTATATGGCTTGAATTTCAACTCGATATCTCCAAGTGTCGCTGAGATAAAGGCTCTTGACAGACAGACAGACAGACGGATGGACAACAAAGTAATGTTATAAGAGTTCCTTTTTTCCTTAACATGTACGGAACCCTAAAAAGACTAGACTATACATTTCTAATTATTATTCATATTTTTTACTACTTTTACTTTTTAAATTATTTTACTACGATGAGTTTATGCATATTATTACTAGCAAGAATAAGTTTTTTAATGTAATATAGATAGATGTTTGCAATATTATAGCAGGCAATTGAAAAGGGAAAACAGACCAGTGCAAAATCGACTAGCAGTTAATTTTACCATCATGTATTATTTTATATTTGATACTATGTAATTTATTACAGACTACAGTAACCTGTAGTATAAACAAAAGAAACAAAATATAAATACAAAAGAAAAAAAATATAAATTTTGGAAAAGCCGTAAATAACATCGCATGGAATTTGAAACACCATTTGACGCAAACAAAGCAAAGACATTGAAAAATAATCTAAACGTATATTTTTATAAATAAAATATAGAAAAAAAGAAAAAAAAGACGTTTTTATTAATTTTGATGGATACAGTGCTGAATACAGTGCCACTTCGTAGTTGTACCGGAATTGACGACAACGATGAAGACGCAAGATTTGCCTTTGAAAGAATCTTTACTGAAGAGTTCTAATATTCCCCGTATTAGGCTGCATTAAATTATTAACGCTTCCATTTTGTCTTTAGTACAGCCTGTTTGTCCTGCATCTGATAAATAAAAAGGAACAAAAGACAATTGTGGAAATTAACCAATATCTTCCAATTTTGTGATTTAATTGAATACTTACAGATTTTTTACTACTAACTACTTGAATCTAGGCTAACCTCTAATAGGCAAATTCGAGTAAGAGTTTTGAAAGTTTTAAAATTAATAGCATTTAACATTTATTTGTAAGATAAAACTTCGACCTAATTTCTCTTGTAAGTACAAAAAGAGAGTTCACGTTATTTCCTGACAAAATGTGGCGGACATAACAGAGTTATTTCTGGCTTAGAAAGCCAGCGGCACACATAAGTGGCCAGTATTTGGTGAATTTCTTCGAAATATAAAAAATAGATTTGACAATTTTTATATTTTCTAAAAGTGTTTTTCACATAACAAGGAAAGGTTGATGTCTAGAAACGTATTACATACTTATATATGTCTAAATATTAAATATATTTGATAGGTATAAAAAATATTATTCGTGATTAACAAACGTAGTTTATATATGTACGAGAATATGTGAATTTAAATATCCTCAATACCTACACAAAACATTATAATCATTTCTACTGAGCTATACTTACATCAACATACAACAAAAAAAATTCAAGCTAATTTCCTTTGAAGAAAGCAATAGTGGGTTCGTTGACAGACAGCTTTTGATATGTTTTACCTGTGTGACGCGAGAAGACAAATGTCCATCGAGTGTGTCACACATATTTAAAAGTTCTGTTCAATGTCAAACGAACACCGGAGTCATGGAGATAGGTGTAGTGTCTGTGCCAAAACGTGACTGCAATATTTTACGATGAATAATTATGAAATAATTTCTTTGCTTTACTGTAAAAGGATGAATTGTATAAATAGGGTCTTAGATCATTTAAATATGCAGATTATGCACACAGATGTTCACGTAGCTGCGGAGGAGCAGCATTTGTATATACGAGTATGTCCTACCGTCTGACTATACCTACATGGTAGCGAGTTTGATAAACACGCCATTAGTTTTCTTTTGAATATTTATATTACTTTTCTCAATTGAAAACTGAAAAGACAAAATCATCCGTGAGGTCCGTTCTAAAAGTTGCAAAAATTACATTGAACTATTATAGATAAATTTTGCCTTAAACTAGTTAATTACTAGTTTAATTGTTAAGCTTTAATAATTTTAATTAATTACTATCCAGAATTGTCTTAAATATTTTCAATAAATACATGCAATCTAAGAGAGGGATCACGGTGATCTAAAAATATTAACTAGGTACCAAAAATAAATGAAATGATGAAACGGAATCAATCATATTTCGTTAAATGTTGCCAAAACATAATTAGATTTAATGGTAATCTTAATATTTATATACTTACATGTCATATTAACATACTAATTTTACTACAATTATTAGGAAATTATTAATAAGATAAAATTTAATCCTTACACAACTAAAGTTGTAGAATTTATTTATAACAATATTAACATTGATACTGGTAACTAATACGTGCTAGACATATTACATCAACATTTCGCTAGATCCTGTAGAAATATGCTTTGCAGATTTTGCACGGCTATTATTCTTAGAACAAATTAAAAGAGAAATAATTCGGTGCTTCCTCGACATTTTAAAAAAATTGTGTTATTTAACATTTTTTTTATAAACTTTATCCCACATAAGGTAATCGAAGGTACTTCCCGTCGAACTACAGGCATGAAATTTGGCGGGAAGTGAGAATTTACAATACAAATAACGGATAAAATCTGAAAAGTAGATATTTATAGATATTTTATAGAAGAAAATCATTACAAATTTATATTTTTAGTTAATTTCATACCAAATGAGTAAACAGAAAAGTATGTTACTAAAGTCCCGAAATTAATTATTAAATACGGAACCCTCGGTAGACAAATCCGATATGATCGTTTTTTTTATTATATTATATTTAGGTTTAGATACCATTTTTTTTATTTATTTTAAACACACGTTGATGTGTATCTATTGTAAAATATAATAAGAATATTAATAAAGATTTAAAATTAATAGGTTCATATATTGAAAGCATATTTAACTAACCACCCGTAACGCTTTAATTTCATACCTTTTAATTTAAAAATGTACATTTTGTTTCACAGACAAGATAAAAAATAAATAAATCAGCTTCACGCTGTACAGCGGGTACAGCGGGAAGGCAGAGGGAACCTAGTGTTAAGACTCCGTTTCCCACTGTCTGCCGAATGCTGGAGGCATTGCGTGTTGAGTGGCAGAACTCAACGCCGCGCTTTGCCTCAACACCAGAGTGAAGAAATGGAAATATAAATTTAAGTAAATATTTCATTTCCTCGAGTGGGGATCGAACCCACAACCAGTCGGTTTTACAGTCACACTTTGTGCCGCTGCGCCACGACTGGCCTCCACAGACAAGATATGGGAAATAAAAAATAATAGAAGCAATTTTGCGATGTTGCCATCCGGCTAAAAATAAAAAGTAATATAAAAGAATTTATTATTGATTTATAACGAAAATTAAAATTAAAATTTCTTAACTATGTTTAATTTACGTACTACCTAATCAATTATTATTAATAATTAGATATTAATATTAAAAATTTTGCTCCACGATACTCTCACACAGCGGTTGACGGTATTTTGAGTCTTTAGCTATATTTACTGCGATTAGTAGTTCCTACTCCTGATATGCTGACATGAGCCAGTTTTGGACGCGAATAAAAATATACATCGAACATCTTACATAGTACGAGGCAAGGAAAATTTTTACGCAACGACATACATATTATATGTGTAGAGGCAGTTGCTATGTTCAAATTATTTTTAACTTTTTGTGATATTTGTTTTTTAAACTTTTGTCTATGTACATTACTTTTACTTTTATAAACTAAGATGTATCTACATTATTATAAAATTTAAAATTGTTTTAATTGTAACTCGTCTCTCCAATGATATAGTCGTCTATTTTTAAGCGTGTATCTCAAAATATTTCATACTTTATGTACCATATATTTACTTCTAAACTTTCTTAAATTCAAAAAGACAAAAAAAATGTCGTATAATTAAAATATTTACCGAACCGAAGATAATAACTGTGTTAAAAATAGTAAAGATTCATTTTGATATAAACGCAACAAAATTTTATATTTCAATCCGTAGTATTTTTTTTTTATTTCACGCTGTGAAGGATGCACATAGCAGTATAGGCAAAATTTGGGAACATAATGTTACAACACTCAGTTCCCATTAAGACACTTTTGTTTCCTACTTTCCGCCGATTTCTGAAGACATTCCATGTTGAGTTGCCGCGCTTTTGCCTCTATACCAGAGCGATTAAAATGAAAATATCAAATAATTTACTTCAAGTTTGAATCGAACCCACAACATGTCCAATATATTATTTAAAATAAATGTTTATTATTCATTATAGATTTTTTTTCAGTTATACAAAATTACAATTATATTCATTAAAATATTAAATACTTATACGTTTTTTACGACAATGTAATTTTACAAATAAAAATAGTACATTCTCACTTATCAATATCATATGGCCATATCTGTCTATAAATGGTTAAAATTCAAAAAAAATATTAAATAATACTCACCAGCGCTGCCATCTGTTTCACCAATGATAGAGTTACAAGCTAATACTTATAATTATTATTAAAGATAGAAAGCCCTTTTCTGGTAGAGCTCCATCTAACGGAGCCTAAAAATATTAGAAAAACTTGAATAACGCCGTACGCCATCTATTGGCGGGCGGTCGGACGGAGCAGAGGTGCTGAAGGCTCCACCACCGCTGCCCGACTGACTTCCGTAGGCTTCTACAGTACGCAATCTATTAATAAAATCCCACGCTATGAAATAGAGAACGGCAGGCTCATTTCTATTTTAAGGTTTCGTGCGTCGTTACAATGAGAATAACGCCGTTGCACGCGATTCGTTAGGAGCAACGTCGTTATTTTGAGCTTTAGCTAACGAATACGTTTGCGGTGGTAGGAAACAGATGGCATGCAAGTATATTTAGTTTGGGACGAATATAGCTACTAATGTTTTTATGTAGGTATGTCGACGCCGAGTTTGCTTTACTAACGTATATTTTTTATTAGTAAATAAAATGTTTCTAACAATAAATTCATTTAATTAAAAAGTAATTTTCGCATATAGAATTTTGTATTTTTTTTATCTGTTCTTCATTTGTGAAGTTGTGGAATAAAATCAGTAGTATATTCACATTTTTAAAATTATTTTCTAATTTACAAATATTTATAATAAATGTTAAATTATGATATTTTAATAGCTTCATTATAAGTATCATTTCTTTTTGTTGTATTATAAGAATTTTACAGCAAAGACGAGACCCTCGTTGATGCTCTGCTACAGCGCCTTGGCCACCGACGTAGGGTTGCTTCATTGTCAGTTTTTTACCACCTACATTTCAGAGAGTGTGCAATGGATTTGCACAACTTAATCCCCTTTTATATTACAGAACCTGTAGGAATTCACCTTCAGGCCATCTGTACATGGTAGAAATTCTTAACGTAAGACCAAAACGCTTTGAGGCTACATTCTTTATCCGCACTGCGGGAGATTAGAACTCATTGCTGGCATCTGTATTTTATATGACTTCCAATGTGGGGATCTTCAAAAATAGTGTCAACAGGTATTTACTAGGCAAGCGTGCACAACCGGAGCAAACGCGCGAGTCGAGATCTTATTAAAAAGACAATTTAATTAATTAAAAAAAGTGTGTGTTGATAAACTTAAAGATTGGATGGATGCTGTAATAATGTACGTAAATAATAAATTGTAAATTAAAAAACGTAAACAAATTAATAAAACTTTATTTTAGTTATCTTATATTTGTTTTTAAATTAGATTGTATCTATATGTCAGAGGACTACGCATCAAAGATGTTGAAGAAGGTCATGTTGCTGAAATTTTGTCAATTATATCGGATAAATATAATATAATCACAGAGGTGTTTTTTCAGACTGATTTCACATAATCACGCTCTACATATTTCCTTATTCTTTTATTTCTTATCTAAATCCTTAATTCCTATCTAAAGGCCAAAGAAAAGAGAGCCCATAAAAATGAGCGAAGCTGACTCTATATCATTATTTTTATCTTTATGTTTAAAGTAATATGACTATCTATATTTTGGTTACCACACTCTTATACCTTTATATTTTATACTAGTGGGCGCGCTTCCAGCTTCGCCCGCTTATTTGCACCCTTAGGGGTGAATTCCAAAAAAAACCACGAAACACCTGTTCAATAAAATATTTTTAACAGATTTTTTTACAAAAATCGGTGGCGATTTAAAGATTTTTCCATATAAACTTTTAACCCTTTATTTGAACCCTTAGGGGGTGAATTCTAAAAAACCATGAAACATGTGTTCAATGAAGCATTTTTAAGAGTCTGAATTTCAAATGTTATAAAAATCGGCCGATTTAAAAAAAACCATACAAACTTTCTACCCCTATTTCATCCCTTTAGAGTTAAAATTTTTCAAAATCCCTTCTTAGTAGATGTCCAGATTATGAAAATAAACATCTGTCCAAATTTCACATTTCTACCATCAGCGGTTACGGCTGTATTACACACTTTTTTATTTTTCTCTTAAATACATTGACGTGAATTGGATAAAATATATTCACGTACTTATATTAAAATTTACCGTAATGAATTGCAGCATAATGGGAGGAATGTCACGTCACATGCAAAGAAACTGAGAATTCTTAATAATAATAATATACCTATAATAGTATTATTTCATTATTATTAAGAAAAGTAGAGGCTCTTTGTTAGATCAATTATGACAACCAATGAATTTGAATGAAATGAATTTGAATTTGAATGAAGTTCATCTTCATTAAGAATATAGAATCCGGTCATATGTTTTATAAAATTGTCCAAATGTTGCTAAAAATGACGCTATCGTCATTGTCGTGGCGCAGGGGCACAAAGTGTGACTGTAACGATGACGATTCCCACTCGAGCGAAATGTAATATTCAATATTATAATTTCTTTACTCTGGTGTCGAGGCAAAGCGCGGCGCTGAGTTCCGCCACTCAGCACGTAACTCCTCCAGAATTCGGCGGAAAATGTAGAACGGATTATCTTAACACTAGGTTTCCTCTGCTTACCCTCCTGTGTGCGGAATTTAGTATTTGTGGTAAAGGTACCAATATAACTAGTTGGTAGCTATAATAATATCTCATTAATATTTTCCTAACAAATTTGATCGAAATTTGACAAGGTGGGTCCGTAAATTTGGATGGGACATCTGCAAGTTTTTCCTTTAGACTCTTTTGTTTAACACTAGGTGATTGTTGTTTTTCAGAGTTTCAAAGAAAAATATTAAAGGCAAAATAGAGTTCAACGCGTTCACTACTATTGATTTCGAGTAGATTCATCATTTCAGGAATTTTTGAACGTTAAGTGACTGACTCTCTTTTTGCTCTCTTACATTATTACAAATGATCATTTAAATATTATAGCACCATGAAGGTGCAATTGAAAAATATCTATAATATGTTTTTGAATTCAAATCCTATTATTTTCTTTTCTCTGTTTCCTTCTTTTTAGGGTTTTGTACCTCTAAAAAAAGAGACCCTTATAGAATCTCATTGTCATCCGTTTGTCAAGACCATTTATCTTAAGACCTTAAGAGCCTGGAGGCATCAACCCAAAATAATATTACATATCTAGATCTTCAGTCCCTTGGAGTACAGAAATATTAAGCTCTTAAGTAGACGTAATGAAAAGACACGCGCATCGAGCAACGAGCATACATCGTTTTTATTGTATTTTGTATGAAATTCGCCACGTAATCAAAACCTATGGTGAATATCCCGTGAATCTACAGTATGAAATTGAATAAGAATTGAGAACTCCAATAGAAAGAAACGAAAAAATCCCAATAATTAAAATTAAAAAAAAAAAATCACTACAACATTTTATTTGTAATTCATTTCATGTAAAATGAGTGCATGCGACCGCAAACTTTAGCTTGTCAACTTTACTTACTTCTTAGTCAAAACATTTAGAATATTTCCAGTTGACCTACAAATAGAAAATCTGACAAGAAGTAAAAAAAATACAGTACAAATAAAGGAAAAATACCGGTTAAGTGCGAGTCGGACTCGCCCACCGAGACTTTCCTACCAATTTGAGATTTTTTCTATGAAATACCTTTTTTTCATTTTTCGGATTTTTTATTATAAGTTCTCACTTCGTGCCAAATTTTACAACTGTAGGTCACCGAAAAGTACCCTACTCGTTTTTTATGACCCGGCGAATTTCATGTAAGATGCATCAAAATCGGTGCATAAATCATCATATCTATTGATCATCATATCTATTGATGGCGTTGATTTAGAAGCTTGATTTTACGCTTCAAGGAACCATAGACCTACATATTTGATATTAATTTTAGCTTGATACCTTCACAGGATCTTAAGATACATGCTTTTCGCAAACGAACTACAAAGTGATCCTATAAGGATTCCGTTTAATCTTCCGTTTTTATGGAACCCTAAAAAAGCGTAAATAAAAATTTATGTATATATTACGAAAAAAACATTACAGATTTGTAATACTTTTATCAAAAAATTAGTGCATTCACTCGCAAACTTAAGTTTGTCAACTTTTATAAGTTGTAGGTATCTTCTTTTCCTTGACCTACAATCCTGAAATTGGTACTGAACCCTCGATATGCGAGTCCAACTCGCACTTGACCTATATTTAGTATTGTATACTATAAATTTTATCGGCACCTTTAAAACCGAATCTAATAGTATGTTATTAAATTTCAATTTGAGGCCGGTCGTGGCGCAGCGGCACGAGGTGTGACTGCAAAACCGACTGGTTGAGGGTTCGATCCCCACTCGAGGAGATGAAATATTTACTTAAATTTATATTTCTATTTATTTATGGTCGTGGCAATTCTAGCCAATAATTAATCAGAGATAATTTATAAAATCTCACTATCTATGTTTAATTGATTAAACGTAGAGCAGGATAGGTAGAGGCAACCTATTGTCAAGACAAACCATTTGATTTCAATATATATTTTTTACTCAAAAATAAATTAATTGTAATGTGTTTCTTATATTTTTATTTCTCTTCTATATTGCTCTAATAATCAACTAGTTTCATTTCTTTTATAGTAAAAAGTAATAAATGCCATAAAATAATATTATAATATTTAAAAAGAATTAAGAAATTTATTTTATAAGCCTTGATACATGTTTATATTGTTTCGAAAATAAAAACTGATTTATTGAGGTATGTATTTTAAATATATTTTGAAGTAAATAAAAGGGTAAGTTAACAATAGTAAGAAAAAACAAGTTAAGAAAAGAATCTTTTATTATAAAATTCTATAATAAAATGGAAATAAATAATATTTCTTATGCTAATTACAAAACCAATTAGAAGCTACAAAGGTAGTATAAGATATTACCAGGTACAGGTAAGTTTTGGAGTTTTCTTGTCATTAAAGAGAACGCAATCTTACACATCATACACGAGAGCTTACAGTCTTAGTATAGCATCCACAGTTTTGTATAAATTAACTTAAAATTAATATCACTTTATCGGACGTTGAGGTGACGCGCTTACTTTCCGAGGAGAATTTTGCGGCCAGCACCGAGGTTTTGACCAGATTGAGAAGCACCCTTGTTGGACCCAGCTTGAAGGCCAATCACAGTCTGTCCAGCCTTCAACACTTCTTCAGAGAAATCACGCTTGCATTCATCAGCGGGCTTGGGGCCAAGGTATGGGCCGTTCCACTCAGGGTGCCTGTAGGTCTATAAAAAAATTCTCCATTAACATTAGATACAAGATGCCTCTTCATCTGACCTTGAATAACTATTTGAGAAAAGTGAGGTAATGTTGTGCGAAGATCGTAAATTTTAGTTTATATTGGCAGTGTTTCAACTTCTCGATTCGTAAACGTGTCTGGAAACCAAACATTTTGTTCCGCGCCATCCGCTATAGCCATATATGTTTATCATAAACTTAAACATGTTCGACTTCCAAGTCGTTAATTTCAATGTAAGCTTTAAGAGTTTGTAATATAGTCTAAAATAGATTTTGTTGGCTCATTTGTTTACTAATATTAAGGATTTTTTAATAACTTTAAAAGCAATGTATAAAAAATTAAAAAAAATCAGCTTCACGCTGTAACCCGCACACAGCAGGGAAGGCAGAGGGAACAGTTAAGACACCTCGTTTCCCACTTTCTGTCGAATATATAAATAATACAATATTAATATTTAACAGTAATATTATAAGATTATTTCAATTCGTACCTCACGTCCAAGGGCGAAGAGTGTGCTAACAACTTGGGCAATGTCTTTCTTCTCCCAAAGGTCAACGGTTTGGAAAACATCGATGTCAGGGACACCGTATGCTTTGATTGCCCCTTGGAAGCTGTAATTGTAAACCTAATTAATATTATTGGCATACAAATATTATAAATTTTTACATAACACTACCACGACAGAAAAGTACCAAAATAAAAAGAAATAATGTTGACGATTCTTTTGATAAATATTCGTATTGTCCTTTTTAAAGATATTTTTTCAAATTATATTAATAAGATGTAAAATTCATTTTACTTGGTAATGTTCTCCATCATCTTGAACTGTCCACCAGATGAATTGATTTTGGCCACAGAGCCAGGCTTAATTTTGTTGATAAGCTGGCATAAGACGGTTCCGTCTTTAAGCACATCTTCAAAAAGATCGCCAGGGGGGAACTTAGCGCCGAGTACGCTTTCAATCCACTCTTGGCACTCTTTTTCTTGCTCGGGGTTGCGCTTGGCGGCGAGCTGTAGGACAAGAAAAAGATTTTGTTGTTAATAATATTTTTCCATTGACAAAGCCAGATTAGAACCTTTTATGAACTTTAACATGTAAATTGCTTTTTAAGAAATAATTAAATATAATATCAAAGACAAAAAAACAAATATGAAGAAAATATGTGTTAGGCACGTATCTAGTGAAAAATTATACTGCTATGATTTTTCACAACATTCTTATTATTTCAACCGCTTATTGTTGAGAGAATATATTTAACAGATGTTATTATTAGTGAACTGACCTTAGCGCGGACTTGGCGTTCCAGAGACATGTTTGTGAGGTGTGTTGTGCTTTGCAAAGTGATGATCACTCTTCCGATAACACGGCTAGACTGAACTCCTGAAAACCGACGCCACGTATTTATAGAGCGTTCAGGCTGCGCCCTTCTGGAAAACTCTTGCGCATAACAACCCACCTCTGACGAGGGTACGGAATAAGCTTCTGACTCAACAACCTTTTTCAAAGGCGCTACTGTAACATTATTCAGAGAAAGCATATCTATTTATACTTTTCCTTTTATATCGTCTACATTTTGTCTACCTACTGAATTTTTGAGTGTACAAATTTTTTCTTCAGTTTTAATACACCTTTACCTCAACTCATGTTTTATCTTGTCCCCTCATGAGGAGGAATCGAACCCACAACCGTCGCGTTCTCAGTCTCAGCACAGCGTGCTGTGCCATTGTGCCACGATGGTCTGCCTATAAGACTGTAAATTTTTGTTTTAGGTAATTAAAAACTATAAGTAAAGTATAACTATAAGTAAAGGTGCTTCGATAACATGTACGTAAGTTTAAATTTATGACGATGAATAATATCATTGCCTCATCCTTTTTAAATAGTATCTCACATCTTGAAGTAATTTATCTTACTATTAAATGGTAAAATTAAATGGTCTTCTACCGTCATCCGCTGCATCCCGTACACAGCACGGTAGGCAGAGGAAACCTAGTGTTAAGACACTCCGTTTCCTATTTTCCACAGAATTCTGGAGGCATTGCGTGTTGAGTGGCGGCATTCAACGCCACGCTTTTCCTCTACATCGAGCGATAAAAATAAAATAATAAATATTTCATTTTGTCGAGTGGGTATCGAACACACAACCTAGCACGGTTCAGTCACGCTTAGTGCCCCTGCTCCTGGACTGGCCTCAACACTACGCTACTTTCCTTAGGAATATAGCTAATACACTATGTACTATAAAAAACTGTGGGAGATAAAGACAAAGAGATAAAGTGCATAAACTTTTTATTGTTGAAGTTTATTCAAACAAGTTTTAATAAGATTCAATTAAAATAAATAAGTTAAATCATAGTAATATATTGTGTCATAAACAATTTATATTTATATCGTTTGTTAATATTTATCTCGAGGCCAATCGTGGTGCAGAGGCACAAGTGTTTGACTATAAACGCTACATGTTACGGGTTCGATTCCCACTCTAGGAAATGATATATTAAATATTTTTTATTTCTTTGCTTATTTCTTGTATCGAAGCATAAGCGCGGCGTCGAATTCCGCCAATCAACCCGCAAAGCTTCCAGCTCGGCGGAAAGAGGGCAGCGGAATGCGTTGACACTAGGTTCCCTCTGCCTACCCTGCTACGTGCGGGATACACCGAGAAGTTGAAAAAAATATATATATTCTATATATATTTTTTTTAGTTATTATTAACATCATATTCACATGACATTTTTTCGTATTTTAGATAAAATATTCTAATTTTACATGACTTATATAAAAGTAAAAGTGACATTTGAACAGCTTAAAAATAAAGCATATTATATTTAGCTTATTTTATTGTATTATCGTATCATTTTTCAGCTGAAGCTATTTGAATTTGTATACCGCAGTCGCACTATGCGTAGTGTTGCCGTCAGGGAGGGCGTGATGGTCGGGCCACTTCATCGCCAAGGCGTCTAGCCGCCCACCGCTCCTTTGAGAACCCGCTGATTTATCATTGTCGCCGATCCCCCACGCGTTATAGACGGTGTTATGCATACTTTACTTTTTTATATTTAAATATATGATATTTAAACATATGATATGAACATATATAAACATTTAATATGACTTATTATAAAACACTCAACAATAAGATGGATCAGAATTTAAAAGCTAAATACCAATTGAGAAATATATTTTACTATATTATAAGTATACTTCATATTCATAGCATTTTAAAATCTCTTAGAGTAGGTACTCTGGAGAGAGCTGTATGTACTCTAAAAATAAATTGCAAGCGTCATCATGCTACAATTCTATTTTTACATGTATGGAGCTTCCAGCATTTAAAATGCTTGTGTTCATTGGTAATTTATTTTATAGTCACTTTGTTCGTAATAAGTCAAGTAAAATATTGTCAAAATGCTAGATTGCGAGAAAAACAGTAATGAAAAAAATAACTATGGTCAGCTTCACGCTGTATCCCGCACACAACAGGGTAAGCAGAGAGAGCCTAGTGCTAAGACACTTCGTTCCCCACTTTCTGACGAATTCTGGAGGCATTGCGTGCTGAGTGGCAGAATTCAACGCCACGCTTAGCCACGACACCAGAGCGAAGAAATGGAAATATTAATTTAAGTAAATATTTTATCTCCTCGAGTGGAGATCGAACCCACAACCAGTCGGTTTACAGTCACACTTTGTGCCCCTGCGCCACGACTGGCCTCAGATAACAAAAAAACCTCAGAATAACTATGGTAAAAGAAGTTCTCATATTAAAAAAAAAGTAACTGCTTTTGGCGGTAATCTGGTTATTTTATTTTAAATATTTTATCCAGTAGTACCTACTATACGTTAAAGATATGTAATAGATACAGGTACATTTAATGCTAGACACATATATATATAATATAATCGTTTTTCGAATATGAAGTCATAATCTTCTGTTAATCTAATTAACTAATGTTTGATTTAAAATGAAATGAGATATTAAGTATATTTACATATGGAATTTTAAAAAATTATAACGTGGTATACGTGTTATTTATAAAATAAAAAATTATCTATAATATAAAGTTTTTTTTTTGCTGGATTTTTATATTTGAGTAGGAATAAAAAGTAGATGTCTTGTAATCATAAATTTCCAAATATCACAAGCGTAACCTGATTTGAACGTACCTAATTTTGCATTATAAGTTAGTGGCACTTTTGAATAAAGCGCTCCAATAATGTGTTGAAAATACTTAAAAACATTTCATGAACAATGTATTTCAATGATAAAATCATTTGGAACGTTTTACAAAATTGTATTGCACATGATGTAAGAATGATATTAGTTGTATAATACTGGCGGATAATTTAGGATTTCCTTCAGAAAATTGCTATAGAAACACTACTTAATAAATATTAAAAAATTAAATTACCTTTACGCTGTATTCCGCTAGCAGCAGGGTAGGCAGAGGGAACCTAGTGTTAAGACACTCTATTCCCCATTTTCCGCCGAATTCTGGAGGCTTTGCTTCGACACCAGGGCGAAGAAATAAAAAATATAAACTTAAATAAAAATTTCATTTCCTCGAATGGGGATCGAACCTACAACAATCTAGAACTCACACACTTATTCCCTGCGCTACGACTGGCCTCACTACTTGATATTACAATGAAAAGACCACACTATTAAAAGTTAAACATGAAAGAATATATCTCGTAAATAGGAAATAAAATAAAAAGATTTATTGATTTCTTTATTAAAACACCCTCCATATAGCCATCAGCACTATTACATACACTCAGGGTACAACACTACAATGCATAATACATATGTACAATAATTTACATACATATTTACAATATTGTTCGAATTTTTATTGTATTATTGATGACAAACGAACAACATTATAAAATATCACCAAATCGTAATTTATAAATAAATCTTTGACAAATAATTAATATTATTAAAACTAAAAAAAAAAAGAAAATAAATAGGATTGACTACAACTTTTATTTGACTAGATTATCGTTTACCTATTTAATAGTTCTTATCACAACGCAGTCGTCTGCTAATATCAGAATTATTTAATATGATTTTTACTAGGACTAGAAATTATCAAATAGTTACAGCTTATTTTACTTATAATGTAGAAATCAGAGGGCGTATACAACATACTTTATATACATTAAAACTATGTCCTTATTTCACATAATTTGCATATCCAGAATAAAATCCTCGAATATCTAAAACAAAAGGAATACACAAAAAACTCTTTTTTGAAATTATAATAAAAGAACCCACTCCTCTCTATCACTGTTAACATAAAACATCTAAGTCTTTATATATACTTAAATATTGCGATTTACCTACATTTAATGGACACAATAGTTTGGCACTTGGATAGTCATTCTTCACTTTTTATGTCATAAGTTCACTACACAAAGTTCATTAAATTGTCATATATGTAGTTATCGTCCTGACGGTACTACCAGCACTGCTCTGAACTCTCGAAACTAACCCATTGATTAAACTTGAGTCCTAGTTAAACTTCTGAACGTTGTATTGGTGATGAGCAGGCGGGTTGTTGAAATATTGTGACCATTAGAAAAGATGGTTGTTTGTTTTAGCGAGGGTTCCAAGATGGTCGGAGAGTAAATAATTGGGTGGGGCCACCCCAAGTAGAGGGAAGCCCGTGGGCTGGCGCAGAAGACCGCAGCCGCCCGTCCACTTGCCGCTCCCCACGCCACTCACTGGTGGCTCGGAGACTCCGCTACCTACACCGTTAAGCTCCTCGCATAGTTTGTTTGCTGTAATTAATACACTTACTATTATTTATTATATTATAGCACGTAAAATATATATTTATAAAATATGTTATAATTAGAATTAATAGCTACGAAAAATATTTATACGTTTTCTAAATAAGTATAGAACTAATAGTCTTTTAAAAGCAAAACAATTAAATGTTATTTAGGTATGTATACTTGTTATCTATTTTGGAAGTAGGTATGTAAGTCCAAAATATGTGTCCTTTGCGTCAAGGAAAGAAAAAAAATGGTTACAAGAGAAAAACAAAATTTTATCTATACATGATTGGTCTTTATTTAAATCCTAGCATTTTTGTTACAAAATCATTAAGTTATATTTTCTTTTGCTACCATTTATCAAGCCAGAAAGAAAAGAGTTCAATACTTTTTGTGAAATTAATCTAAAGATATCTTGTACTATTAAATAGAACCATCATGCTAATAAGTTACAAACAATGATTTTGTTGTTATTTGTATTACTTGTCCTTACCATATCTTTTTTATCTAAGGAACTATTTCTAATTCCTATTATGATAATCATACCTAAAACTATTTTCAATATAATAGATATGATAAAGTTGTAAAGAAATGCATTATCAAGATATATTTTGAATCTTATAATAATTCGATTAAGAAAATAATCTCGTCCTCTATTGCTCTATATTACTGCCCTATTGTTGGTAACTTCAAATGTTAGCAGTTTTAAATAATATAATTGTTCCAACATATTAAATAAAACTATTTTAACCGGATTAATCGCGTATATTTTGTATTCTTATACATTTTTGGAAACCCGATGTTTCGAACACTTTGCAGTAGTCCGTGGTCACGGGTAGTCTACCCGTTAAAATAGTTTTATTTAAAATGTGTAATAATCGTGAAAATCAAAGAACTTATTATGTTCCAACATATCTTTATAATTTTAAATTATGGCACTTTTAAATTGATCAATAATATATTTAAACTAATTAATTTGTAATAATATTTGTTATATGTATAGTAGAACGGTATAATATATCTATGTGAAAGCGATGATTATTAAATAGTCTAGAGTCTAGTCTTTTAGTGTATTATTTGTATTGTATGTTTTTTTTAATCATTATTTATTAGTCGAATCAGACCACTACCACTACAGACACTTGTTTCGCATTATATATTTAAAATAAACACTTAATAAAAAATATTATATGAAAATATATATATATACCTTGAAAAGTGACATTAAATATTAATAATATTAAAATCAAAATCACATATCTTCAATTAAAATATCCAAGTCATACCAACATCAGAATAAGTCATACCAACATCAGAAAATATATATATATATATATATATATATATATATATATATATATATATACCTTGAAAAGTGACATTAAATATTAAATGACATTAAAATCAAAATTATGACATTAAAATCAAAATCACATATCTTCAATTAAAATATCCAAGTCATACCAACATCAGAATTAATTTAATAACAAATGAACGTTAGTTATAGAAACGGCACTAAATTGCAATTAGGGCAATGAAAACTCGCGCCAACCGAATCTGGCCATTTTGAAATCAGAGTGCAGGTGCAGGTGCGCTCGCGGATATGAAATAATCGCGGTAACGCAATTACGAGCTAATCACCTAATCCTTGCCGCCGCTCCGTTGTTTATTCAAGCCTGAGTGACAATCGCGCGCACAATTAACGCAAATGAGGCGAAGCGAAGCGAAAATCTGGCATGGTTTTGCGTGACGTGGTGGCGGTAATCTAATTTAACCAGCCACAAGTCATTATACGCCCTCTAGAACACCCAACGCGGTAGACGTTCCTCATCTGCCACACGATCTTATTCTTTGGCAATCCGTTGTTACAGTATTTCAATTGCAGCCGACGTTGTAAATAAGAATTTGTTAATTCTCTTGTGTTAATTCACAATTTTATTGTTTTGTATTCATGTTAACAACCGTTTAATGGTTGCTAATAATGATTATGTACATCATTGTTGGAAACTAAATTTAAAAGATTTATTTCCTCAACGCCTACAAGTAGGGCCGACGAATTTTTTTTTTTGTTCATTATTGTTGAACTTGGCCTAATTTCCTTATGTCTAAAAATAAATGCACATTGAAATGTTATCATTGGACGATCACATTTCAATGTATCTAATTTTAAATTCTATTTTGAGGACACATATTTCTGTTGTCGAAATCAGCCTTGTTGTGTTCTCCCACGCAGTCGCTAAAATAGTGCGATTGGGCCGCGATATGGCGGAATGCATGACTCACAATTTTATAATATCGAAGATCAATGTCTATTAAAAAACTTAAAAAACTCAAATATCATAAATAAACAACTATATAAACGCTATAAAATAAAAGTTTTAAATAGAGGCTTTAAATACTTGTCAAATCGATTTGAGCCTCAGATTTTTTGTCGTCTATGTAAAAATCGAGTCCGTTGTCACGTTAAATGTTTAACAAACAACAACAACAAACACTAAACAACAAATATTGAAGTATTTTCTTAATAAGAAGAGCAGTAATTTCGAATTGTGTAGTAGCAAAATGTGATACACCGTATAATGTATCTGATCGGATCGGAACGTAATGGTTGTAAATTTTTATAAAATTATAAAAATTAATTATCTCAGATGATCATATAAAGCGAGAAGTGTGAATACAATAATTATAATATTAAAAAATCCTGTCCTGGGCTTAAAAGTTATCAATTATACCATTTACTCATTATAACTGAGGCCGGTCGTGGCGCGCAAAGTGTAAGATCGACTGACTGTGGGTTTGATCCCCACTCGAGGAGTATATATAAAATATTTACTTAAATTTAAATTTCCATTTCTTCGCGCGGCGTTGAGATCTGCCACTCAACACGCAATGTCTCCGGAATTCTGCAGAAAGTGGAGAACGGAGTGTCTTAACACTAGGTTCCCTCTGCCTACCCTGCTATGTGTGGGATACAGCGTGAAGCTGATAATAATAATAATATTTTTAACCTTCTGTTGTATGGTATGTTAAATAAATATTTTAAAATAATTTTAAGATTCTTAGATTATGTTCTTGACACAATTCTACAGTTGTATATATGTCATTCTATAGCTATATCATAAACTAATCTATATCTACCTGCAGAAGTTATGGGCTTGAGATCAGGAGGAGACAGGTGTGGTAAAGAATGATGAGTGATCTGCGCAGGCGGTGCGGGATGTGGCGACGTAGCAGGGGAGCCCGGCTTGTCCCTCTTGCCCTCGGCCTTCACGGGAGCCTCGCCCGCCTTCTGTTGCGCCAGTCGCTCCTGCTTCCGAAATTTAGCTCGTCGATTTTGAAACCATACCTGAAATGTTGGACAATAAACAGTTTTATATATTTTTTGGGATATAGTAAATGTATGTAGACAAATATAAATGTTTATTTTTTGTGTTGTTAAGTTAGTTACGTTCTTCTTGTTTAATTGAAATTACGTATAATTTTAAAGGAGGCGTCAATTTTGAGATGTTTTTAATTCGATGTGAAGGATATAGAAAAATATTTTTCAATAATATAAAAAGAATTATTATATCATTTGCCAAGAAGATATTACTATTTTTTAAAGGTATAAAAAATTGTAAATATCTTCTTGGCAAATGATATATTTTGTTTGTTGTGATGATTGTACTAAAAAAAACAACAGTAGCAGAATTTTAACGTTTAAATTAATTCTCTTTGGATGACATCCAATAGTTGCAGATTTAAAGCCTACGACCATATTTCGTAATACTTTTTATTTTTAAAATATTGTATTTTTCAAGTTCTAATATTTCACACATCCAATATATACATAAGTTTGGATGGCTAGAGAGAAGCTCTCCACTTTTCTTTTTCCCGAATTCGATACACTGCGTGTTAAGTAGCGGAGCTCAACGCTGCACCTTGAAAAATATTCATTCCTCCGAGTAGAGATTATTGTCTACACGATCCCGATCCCTTTGAGAATATTATGTATTATTATATTTAATTAGGTAATAAAAAAAATCAAAATAAATCAGCTTCACGCTTTATCCCGCACACAGCAGGGTAGGCAGAGGGAACCTAGTGTTAAGACACTCCGTTCCCCACTTTCTGCCGAATTCTGGAGGCATTGCGTGTTGAGTGGCAGAACTCAACGCCGCGCTTAACCTCGACACCAGAGCGAAGAAATGGAAATATAAATTTAAGTAAATATTTCATCTCCTCGAGTGGGGATCGAACCCACAACCAGTCGATTTTGCAGTCACACCTCGTGCCGCTGCGCCACGACCGGCCTCTAATTAGGTAATAGATAATATATTTTATCTGTAACGTATGCAACGTATGCAAAAATATCGCTCTATTTTGTAAATTCGCAACCTGAGTAGTTTTAATCCCTAGACGGCTTGTTTCATGGTATTGCATCATCTTATCGTATAACAACCAAAGTTCATCAATTCATTTTCTTAAACAGAAAAGTTAATAAATAATATTGTATTTTTGTATACGAATTCTAACTAGCAATACTAGTACAATTTAAAGTAAATAAGGAGCAATACATGAAGAAACATCGATAAAAATAATTCAAGATATCAATACAGATAACATAAAAAAAACTCCACAGATATCTCACAATAAAACCGCCTCACAAAGTGCAGGTCAAAGTGAATAAACAAAGTTAGAGTCCGACCCGACTAATGGGAACGCATCCCATGCATCGCGCGCCAAATTTTAATGCAAACCGTTTTATATACGAACGAATGCGCGCAAATCCGAATTGATCGTAATTCGATTTGGTGCGAGAGATAATTGCAACTGCCACTGGCACTGGCGCTGATTGGGCTATTGGGCTATGTGAAAAAACTCCACACATACAATCATACGCACACTCTGTTTGTTCGTCGTAGTGCTGGTTGATGATGTTTGCACGGTACCATGTTTTTTTGAGTTCTGCTGAATGTGAAGACCTATTTTGGAACTTGTAAATTAGCTATTTAATTATTATTTTAATTGCAATTAAATTGTAAATGTTAGGTGCACAAAAACGATATGATATAGGCAGCAATAATAATAATCACTGTAGGTTGTTTTTGAGTTATTATTTAGTGATATTTTTATTTCTTTGCTCTAGCAGCAAGGCAAAAAGCCGGCGTTGAGATCTGCCACTCAACACGCAATGCCTTGAAAAAATCGTTGGAAAGTGGGGAACGGAGTGACTTAGCACTAGATTGCCTATGCCTACCCTGCTACATATACAGGGTACAGGGTACAAGATGTATGCGGGATACAGCGTGAAGCTGTTTTGAAGGATTTGTGATTTCTTTTCTTCTTTTCGTTGTTCGCTCACATCATTTTTAATACCTATCTTATTTACCAGTCTTATTTTAATTGGAATGTTGTGTGTCATAAGCATATTTCAAACTGCTATTTTGTAAAAAAAAACAAAACCACCTATAAGATTACACCTAGAAAATAAAAAGATAAAAAGATTTACTTTGATGATTTCATGTTGATACATATGACGCCTACGACCGATGCGTAATTGCGTGAGTACTTTGAGTAAACTCTGTTTGGCAGGGTTATTAAAAGACGTTAATGAACTTTAGTTTCTAGAAACAATTTGAATCCAGAAGCAATTCGTCACTACTCCGAAACTTGGCCCTGTCGTGATATTTTTCATTTGATATTATTATACACGTGGCAAATAATGTCAAACGCCTACACTAGCAACTAAAATAATTTCCTGTACATAATGTACCAGTACATAATTCAATCAATTTTAATAAAAATATCACATTGAGTTTGTATGGATATTCTACTCGGTCTGCCTTCGGTTGATTGAAATCATAACTGACATATTATTAAACTATTAACTATTACTAAAAATATTTTTTTAAAGTACAAATATGTCCCACCATATTGCAAGATCTTAAAAATTCAAATGTCAAAGTTATTTAAGAGTATAAATGTGACAGTTGAATTTATAGCAAAATGTTTTTTTTTAAACGTTAATCTTTTTTCTGGCCATGTTATTTAATTAAAATTCTATAAAAATGTTCATTGATCGTTTTCAACTTCATAACTTTACATGTACCTCGGAAAACAGGCCTTTTGTCTGCCTTTTCAATGTGGAAACCGAAAAGATATACATTTCGTTTATGGACCAGTTGATATAATTTACATTTTATATATTATAATTTTGAAATATTTTCCAGAACAGCATTTTTGATATATTTAAACAGCAAGCTATAAATATAATATACTTGTAAAACGACATTGGTTTAGCATTTTGATGAAGGTCACTACAGTCGTATGTCAAATAATAGAGCAACTGCATTAGCAATTACTAGTAACTAGGGTTGAGCTTAATATTTCTCGTTATTTAATTTTTCAGCTTCACATTACATCCCATATGGCAGGGTAGACAGAAGGAACCTAGCGTTAAGACACTTTGTTCCCCATTCTACATCGAATTTCTAGGCATTGCGTGTCGAGTCGTAGAACTCAACTCCGCGCTTTCGCCTTAGCACCAAAGCGAAAAAAAATGAAATTATTAATAAATATAAATTAATTCCCTAAGTTGTAATCGAACCCACACCGTCACGTTACAGTCGCATGCTTATGTCCCTTCACCACGACGGCTTTAGACTTTTAATATTTGTTATATATTTTATATAAAAATGCACTTAAGAACATGGATAAAGATATCATGATGTACAGGTTCATCGAAAATATAAAACAATACAAGAGGTAAAGAAGACTAGCCCCTGGATAGTCAGTGCACCATGTCATATTTATTAAAATCGAAATACATTTTTTCATATTCTAATAGATTTTTGTAAGTGCTTTTAAATCGTCGAATAAATCTATCACTGGCTCGTAAAGCGATTCTGCTGAAAAAGCCGAGAAAAAACTTGCATACAGAGGCACAGAGAATTATCTGTTAAGACACTTCGTTCTCCACTTCCCGTCAAATACATATGATAAATACAATGTTGAGAAAGATGACGATGTATAAAATAATGTAGTTCCATAAATCTTTATTCTGCACATCGTCATCTTTTAAATATTTTTAAGCAAAATAATAAACTTTATTTATATTAACATTAAAAAACGGCCTCTTCTTTAAAAGTTTAAAATGAATCTTTCCTTAGTATGTGAATAACACTTGAAGAAATAAAATGATTTATTTATTTCTTAAAGGCCAAAATTTTATAACAAAAGGTTATCTTTATTTCTCGTTCCTATCATATAGCTTTCATTGTTTTGATTATTTGATATATTACAGAGGAACCTCTACAACAACCTGTTATCTATCACATGTACACAGAAATTTGAAATTTGAAATTTTCGACCGAAGCCTACATTAGTATTTTACATATTTCCGTTTTATTACAAAGACATATTAGCGGTTGTGTTCATTTTCCAATTATAGATGAGCGCGTCTACATCATTTGGCGCGAGTCAGCCATTAAAATAAATTACTACGATTTCTTTGACAATTAATCAGTAAAACTAAGTACAACACCGTTCTGTTGTTTAGCTAGTCTTTCAAAATAGTATGTAATAATACGAAACTACTTTTCAACCATGTGAAAAGTTACGATTGGAACTGATTAAAAATAAAATGAGAATTTCCAATTTAACTTAGAACTTTTGAATCTAGAAATGAGAAATCAATATTAAACAAATTAAAATTATTATAAGTTGTGCCAGAAGTATTCTTAAAGTCTTTTACTATACACAACTTTTTATTAAATTTACTTCACAATTTGCAAAATATAATTTTTCCGAAGATAATTTAAAATTATTTCCTTGAAATCTAAAAGAAAATCCGTGCTACCGATTGGAAAAGTCCCACGTACGTGCCCGGCCTAACCAAGCGGGAAGGCTCACTGGGGACTAACGAACAACGACTGCTTGATTGGCTCGCGGAGTCGATCGCCCGGAGCTCCATGCTCTCCGCATTATTTCCGAATTGGAAAAAATCAAAGCTCCACAACGCATACGGCATCCGCAAACAAACAAATAATACGGAACTGCCACCAATACAAATGAGTACCGATACGACGCCGTGCGGAATGCGAAGTCGGAGTGGAGCCGAGCGTGGGCTTGACGCAAATAAACGTCCGCCGATGTGTTTGTAGGAATTTGTTTCGATATTTATTAAATTGATGCGTGCTTATAATACTAATATTGTGTGAAATTTAAGAAGCACTGCGGTGTTACAAATAGTTTTATCTATTTCGCTATAGCACTATGCATATCATTCTTTCCTGCAACACATGTTATACAATTATGTCTTAGAGTTTTTTTCCAGTTTCACACTGTATCAGAGTAGCAGAGTAGGCAGAGGAAGCCTAATGTTAAGACACCCCGCTGCCTACTTTCCGCCAAATTCTGGAGACATTGCGTATTGAGTGGCGGAACTTAACGCTGCGCTTTCGCATCGTCACACGATCGAAGAAAATATTAAATATTATACATTTCCTAGAGTAGGAATCGAAGCCACGACCTGCCCCTGAGTCACGACTGGCCTACTATCTTAGAGTTACTATTTATTATTGTAATATCCTAAATGAACAATGAGCAAATAGCAAATAAATGTCAATAATAAATACGATGCAAGCAGCGGGCAATTAAGCTCCGGGTCAGGACAATTGGGTAGCATCGAAATGCACTTTGCAAATGAATCGAATTGCGAGAGGGGTGAGGTGGGGGTCCTCGAATGTAATTAAACGGAGATGCACTCTGCAGATGCCATCTCTGATCCACACATTACAGATATAGAGATAATAGCCCTTTCTAATTAAGAAATATAAATTGATTCACAAAATATTACGTTATTATATAGACGATTGTGTCCTTATAAGCACCCAAAAATTAAAATTTTTGGGTGCTTATAAGGATTATTTCTCATAATTTAACTTTAATTTTGCTTATTGATACTCGGTTATCATATAAATAATTTAAAAGTATATATTATAATATGAATCTTAATAGTTAAAAATCACATTAATAAAGGCAATAAGTATCAGAAATTATAGTTATTTTTTGTAAGAAAAGATATCTTTTTTACATTATTTTATATACCTATCGTATGCATTTCAATTTTTTCGATATGGTCACCTTTTGAATTTTTAAATATTTTATTATAAATATTTCTACTAAAAATAATATGAAAAAAATGTCGACTTTGAAACTATGTTTNTATATATATATATATATATTAATTACTTGAAAGTAAAGAAGCAATAATGTAATGTATCACCATCAATAAGTCCTTCTCTCCTTTTTTTTTAAAAAAAGAAGTGGGTTACCATTTATGAAAAAAATCTAATGAATTTGATTAAAAGATACATGAGGGCTTTTTAAAAATTGCGCTTTCATATGGACGTAATACATTTTCACAAAAAAATTACATCAATTTTTTTCAGCAGAACTTAAAGTTCAAAATTAAGATAACAATTATTATACATAATAATTCACGAATTACTGCAACGTATTAATAATAATAAGTAACCATATAAATAATCTCTCTTGAACTAGTTATATATAATAATTATATTAATAGACATAATTTCCGATAATAAAAAATCCAATGTTAGTAGCTATCAAATATCTAATCTACCTATATTTATACTTATTTAGAAAACGTATAAAAATTTCAACGTAGCGGGACTCGAACCCGCGCCTCCTGGAAACCTAAGTGTGGAAACTTACTACTACCGCACCTCCTGGAAACTGAATCCCTAAGTGTGGAATAACACTTTAAAAATGTTAAAAAAACTACTTACATTTATTTAATAATGAATGTAGGTAGGTACTGTATGTAGGCAGTAATAATTTGAGTTGAATATTGCAATACACTGAAATATGGTCAAAACGTCCAAGTCCAATTCTAACAGATACCTTAAACAAATCCGTAAGGGTAGTTTAACACGGTACCCTGTGTAAACAGGCAAGCAACAATGGCTGTATATTAGAATAAACAACAGCGCCATGTGGCGCACCCTGACGAGTAAACAGTAAACAAAGATAATACATTCAGTAGAACCCAACGCTGCATTCAACTCGTTCTTCTTCCCTTCTTTGAATTTTAGGCATGATTAACACTTTGTGTTAGTGGAATGTTATATTTTGATTGTTTGTGAATTTATGTTTTAAATAATTATATAAATAAGAAGCTCTTTGAAACAAAATAACATTAAAAACTGTTCTGGACTTGTCCTATAGTTTTCAAGATCTGTAGTGGAAATGGAAGGTCATCGACATTGTGACAAGACTTAGACAAAGTGTTGACTGATGACATACTTCTCTAATGTTGGTTACTTCTGATTTGTAAAATAACTTTTGAAAATAAATAAACAACTAAAAAATATTTTTTTCTAATATATCGCAAAATCACTGTACATTTTTTTTCTATTTTTACAATTTAGGAATTTTTTATTTTTAAATCGATCAAAGTTAACTTCTTATATCCTCCTGTTAATAGAACGAATATTTTCACTATTGTCTTTCATGCTTGTTTATGACTGAAGTAACCTCAACATAGATGAGACCAATAATTTTATTATCAATTTATATCTTCATACTTATCATAACTTCTAAATATAGAATATATTGAAATGTCACAATCTTATGTCTATTCTGCTTATGACCATTATTCCGCAACTTCTTTCTTTTTATTTTCCATTATATTTTTCTATACTTTATTATTCTATTATATTTATTAAATTTCTATGTATTCTACTCTGTTATTTATTTAATGTAGCGATTCGAGCCAGTTAAGTATAAATCACTTCGAAATTACTACTATGTTTTGACATACGATTTTCCATCTAAAAATAGAAATAACCTAGAAAACAAATAACAAGGCACAAACGCACTGATCTGCTCTATAGTTAGCTCTAGATTCTTAATATTAACCAATATCTCAATAACATTTAATACAATTTCTTCTACTTTGCTTTCAAACCACAATACGTAGGTATACACCGTATTATCCACATTTACAAAGGTCGTCTTCTATCCACACGTCAGAGGGCGCCGCCGGAGCGTATGAAAAACGTCAGGGCGCGCGGAATGATCTAATTGTATTCATTAGTCGGGACGGTGCGCAAATATTGACTGTGCGCTCGCCTCGGGCGCTTAGCCTTACTTTGATCCCATATCTGCACGGAAAAGCCGAATCTTGTGAGCTTTTATATGTATGTGATTTTTACTAACGAATGTTCTTTTATTTCTAAATATATTGTCTCTTGATTATGTAGTATTTGATTGTACTGAAATCGAATGTAATATTAATTATGTAACAAGATAGCTTTTGTACATACTTATTTATTAATATATAAGGGTTTATATAAAAAAAAATATAAAAAAAATAAAATTAAATCAGCTTCACACTGTGTGTGAGTCTTCCCGCACACAGCAAGGTAGGCAGAGGGAACCTAGTGTTAAGACACTTCGTTCCCCACTTTCTGCCGAATTCTGGAGGCATTGCGTGTTGAGTGGCAGAACTCAACGCTGCGCTTAACCTCGACACCAGAGCGAAGAAATGGAAATTTAAATTTAAGTAAATATTTCATCTCCTCGAGTGGGGATCGAACCCACAACCAGTCGGTTTTACAGTCACACTTCGTACCGCTGCGCCACAACTGGCCTCATTAGTTTTTTTTAAGATAACTGAATATAGTAAATATTATTTATTAGAATTCTTCATATCCTGAAAAGAATTTAAATAATATAACCGATATAATTTGATAGTATACTAATACCGGGTTACTAAAAAATATCAACGTTATTAAAAAATATTAGAATATGCAATACAATAGTAATCTTGGAATAACAACTAGCAACAACATCTTAAAGATTACAAAAAAAACCATGAAGGATAAAAAATTACAAATTTTAATTTAATAACTTTATTTACCCCAATAATAGTACAAAGTTAATCAATCGGCAGAGCGGCCGAGCGATCAAATACCAAACACACCCCCCTGTTTATACTTAGCGGATGAAAAGGCAACATCGTACGCCCCGGAATAATATTAGCCACCCTCGATAATCTAACCAATCTAAGCACAATACATATTATTCAAAAACCAACCTTATTAGGTGGTATTAAAAATGATTTTACTCATGACTTTAAAGAAATTAGTAAGACCTTTTTTCTCGCCACGATTTTTTACTAACTGGCAACATGTGTTAACATTTGCTGATAATCCAAGATTAACACATCATAATAAAGAGATGAATGCAAAGTTTGTTTAGTCCGTCTGTCGAAGTTATTCGATGGCATTTAGCGAGTGACAGGTGTGTGGACGCAACTCATCGTGTTTAATTGGACCTTATTGAAGGTTCTCATAAAATATTCGCAGTGATTTACTTGTGGGTTTATTGAGATCTAACTAGTATTAGATCACAAGAGACCATTGTGGCTACGCGACAGGTTATGGATTCAATTGTTACTCGAGGAAATGAAATATTTATATATTATCATTTCTTCGCTCTGGTGTCGAAGGCTCAGCGCTGCGTTGAACTCCGACACTCAACACGCAATGCCTTCAGAATTCAGAGGAAAGTCGGTAGCGGAGTGTCTTAATACTAGGCTCCCTCTGCCTACCCTGCTACATGCGTAAAACGTAAATATAGTACGAAAAATATGAAATACCAATAATATAATAAAAAAATAATAATATGAAATAAAAAATATAATACGAAAAATATGAAATACCAACATGAGATATTCTCAAAGTAGAATATAATAAAAACATGCAAATATGAATAGAATTTTTTCAATGCTAACGCCTTTATTAAATTAAAAAAATTATTAGTTAATAACAGTCTGAATCATTACTAAAGACATAAAAAATAAAAAAAAGATCAGCTTTACGTTATATCCCGCACCATCTAGTATTAAGACACTGTGCCCCCATCATTGAAAATATTATTAATACTTATTTAGAAAACGTATAAAAATTTGAACGCAGTGGGACTCAAACCCGCGCCTCCTGGAAACCGACCAGGCGCTCTGACCACTAAGCCATGCGTTCTCGCCAAGCTGTGTCGAAATTTTTATACGCTTGTTACAACTTATTTATGTTGTTAGTATCTCTGTAGGGAGATTTTTACAAATTTCTGCTACCCAAAGATAATTACTAAGAATTATCGTTTGGCAAGAGAGAATACTATTATATATATTTTTTTTTTTATAAAAATTTCGACGCAGCTTGGCGAGCACGCATGGCTTAGTGGTCAGAGCGCCTGGTCGGTTTCCAAGTTTCCGCTGCGTTCAAATTTTTATACGTTTTCTAAATAAGTATTTTTCTTTCTTAAATGTGGAATAACACTTTAAAAATGTTTAAAAAATATTTAAAAAATATTATTAATATTTTCTATACACAAATATATTTTTATCAAAAAAAAAACCTCGGGTTTCCAAAAATGCCTAATTATATGAAATAGCAGAATGCCCCAAAATCTAAAGTTATCTCTACTCAGCATGATGACACTATATCCTAGCTTCGGCGTTTCTATCGTGTATTTAAATACAATGCATAAGAAATAAACAAATGTTACTATTATATATAAGTGATGAAGCTGATTATTTATCTTCGTAAATTAATTTTTAATGATCAACACGTCTGGATCGCAAAAAGTTCGTCATAAAGCGTAGCGACAGATGCGCCCTCGATGATGGTGCACGCTCCATTGCCTACCGCTGAACTAACACTCTAACTTACTGCTTCCACAAATCATCAACATTTGTTTAATATTATTATTATAATCTCTTGCCTTTTTATATAGTGTTATATTTTTATTAACAACTAGCGACCTGCTCGCAGCTTCGCCCGCTTGAACTATGCATTTCTTTCATTTTCTAATAATAATACCATTTTAAAAATAATATACCTATATTTAAAATTAAAGTTCCAGACAATTCAATTAAACAGTTTTTTATAGCAATTTTGTCGAACAACATTCTTTAAAACAATAAGTTCTTTGATTTTCACGATTATTACACATTTTAAATGAAACTATTTTAACCGGATTAAACTTTGCAGTAGTCCGTGGTCACGGACTACTGCAAAGTGTTCGAAACCTCGGGTTTCCAAAAATGTATAAAATTACAAAATATACGCGATTAATCCGGTTTCATTTAAAATTCTTTAAAATGTTATAACTTTGTTATTTATAGGCCAATTGAAATAAAACATACACTAAATGTTAAGGAAAGCCAAAAAACTGCAATTAAATCAGTAAAGTCATTTCTGAAATAAGCGTGAGCAAACGTATAGACAAAAAACAAATTTAAAAATTATTGATTTTGGATCTATTATGCTACGTATGTAGACTTTGTTTTATTCTGATGTACACACTATAATATTGTAAAGCCGCTCTAAAACTATTTAGTAGTTTTTGCGTGAAAGCTAAGTAAACATATCTTCACAAAACCTTCACATTTATAATATTATTAGGATAGATGAAAAATTGTAACCATAACTAATTATTCTCTTTAAGAAAAAAATACTTGTAAAGGACATATGTCCTTTGGCTTTAACGATTATCAGGTACATACAATCAATGAACTGAACTATATGGCTAGCCTAATTATATGAAATAGCAGAATGCCCCAAAATCTAAAGTTATCTCTACTCAGCATGATGGGACATTTTTACTGAATAATAAAAATCTTTGAAAATCAAGCACGCCGTGGCGCAAGCGCTCTGATTGTGATTATGGAAGTTGTGAATTATAAATAATTATTTTTAAACTATATATTTCTCAGTCTACTTTAATAAAACAAAGCATGGTGCAGAGTCACAGTTCAACAAAGGAACGTAGTTGCGGGCGACAAATAGTGTAAAATAAAATTCTGACTAATCGTAATAAAAATGTAGTACAGTTTAATTAGCTAGAATGCTTGGACGGATTCCAAGAAATGCGGCGTTAAGTCCCACTAAGTTCAAATTTTCGAATGCGAATTATCAATGTTTATTTTTATTCTTTTGTACATCTTAATATATTCTAATTAAATCACCAAAGTATTATAAAAATATGAAAATTGTATTAATTTTCTTTAAAATAGGAACCTAAAACTGTTATACTTAGGAAACATTGAATTCTGAAAAAAACTAAATTCCCAACAGCACTAAATTTCACTTTCAAATAAATGTTTCAGTAAAGGAACATCTGTCGATCAGTATCTCTTATTTGTTGTGTCACGTGCCGTGATCAGTGATTAGAGCGCATTGTCTCGTCGCACAGTCACGGTGATCTGTCACTATCGATACAAATCTGTACCATTTTTAATTGCGCTGTGTAGGGAAGTGCCAGTTGTATTGATTGATTAATTGAATTGAAAAGTTACGATTGTTATAAAGAACCATTTTTTCTAGAATCAATTAAATTATTATTATTACATAATATAGTTAGCAGAATAAAATTTTAATGGAGATCTGCAAAAGAGAACTGGTAAATATTGTTTTTTTTCCGCTTTCAGGTATTCTGTTATAAAAGAAGAATCACAGTCAGAAAATAATTAAGAATTTGAATCAAATTTTATCTTTAATTTTCAGTAGTAGTAGTAGTCAAGATTTTCCTTTTTCATTTGAAAAAAAGTATATATTTATTTGCAGTCACTGTTATTCCTATTTAGTAAATATAACGCAATATAAATATTCACAGGAGATTTTTTGCTACTTGGTAATCTAACTTGAAATCCTTTTTTTTCACGCTGTATCCGACATGTAGCAAGTTTCGATTTATTGAGTGGAGGAATTCATCGCCGGTCTTTGTCTTGATACCACAGCGAATGAATGAAAATATTATATATTTTAATTGCTCAAGTGGAAGTCGAACCCATAATTTGTCGTGTTTACGCTTGTGCTCCTGTACACCAACTGGCTTCTGACATACTTTTTTTTAACATTGTTATTTTAATTTCCTGTATAATTAAATTTATAGAGTATATTTTGTAAGGTGTACCTAACACATACATACAGTAGCACATAAAGGATATTTTAAAATTAACGCAAGATTATAATCTTTCGCCATTTTTGCAGCAAAGGGTTGGCAATCCTAAAAAAAAATACAATTCGACAGCTGCCAGTTTACGGTTAGTGGCCGCAGTTAAAAAAAATCATAGAAAATATGATCGAAACATTCTTTTAACTTCGCCAACTGTAAAGAGATTAATTGAAAACATCAGGAAGACTAGATTTATTAAATACGCCAAATATACTGGTCGTCCAAAAAGCAAGCCGTTCATTTGAACGGCCACATTAGAAGAAGTACTTGAGAGTGTCTGTGACTACCCAGGATTCTCAATTCGTCGTGGACAAATTTTAAAAAGCTCTGTAAAGCGTGTTTTCACTAAAAATCTATGTCTTCACGATTAAAATATTCAATTAATAAAACATCAGAAGCCTAATGATCCTGCACAACGAAAAGAGTTGTAATGGCTTATTAAACATCACCAAAAAAGGGGATGCTAATTTTTCAGGCAAAATCATTTTCATAGATTTTTATCTTGATAGCTATGTTAATCGAAGAAAATGCCGCTCTTGATGGTCTGAGAGCCCATATGTGACTGTTGGAAAACAAGTGCATCCAAAACGTGTCACTGTTTGGTGTGAATTTCGAATTGGAGGCATAATTGGACCATACTTTTTTGAAAAAGAGGCTGGTCAACCGGTGGCCGATATCGCGATAGAATAACACAGTTTTTTCTACAGAAAATGGATGATATTAGCGTAGGTCGTAAAACAGAGCATACAAAGCTTTAGAAACCATTTACCCGATATATTTTTGCATAAACAACCCTATATTCTATGTACTGTATAATTTAATAAAAAAGTAACAATAAATAGACTAAAAATAGATTTTCTATTTAATTCAAATCTTGACATAATTTTGGGACACCACTAATGAAATGTTATAATTTGAAATTTTATTTGAATTAACTGATATAGTACATTCATTATTTATTTTATATAATATAATAATCTTACAAAACAAGCCATTGCTATCAATATTTTAATAATGTTTAAATGATCCTAACAGATGGCTATCCCATATTTTGATGAGGTTCCCTCGTAGTGTATAAACGGAGTGAGCAGTAAATGAGACGCGAATCTGATGATGGATGCAAGGGGGACACGGCAGTGACGCGGTAACGAGGAGACAATATCGGCACTTGTCCCTACTAAATCAAAGTAAATGATCCGTGAGAGTATTGAATAAGGTCAATACGACATTAATGTACATGTATAAGTTTGAATCTACAACTGTACCTGTAGGGATGATGATAATGATTACATTTAAATTATATTTAAAAAATCTGATTACTAGTCGTTTACAGTAAATTATTGTTGTAAATGCTGAGATGTGTTTATATTAAAAACATTTTTTTGTTTTCTTGGACTGTGACAAAATGACTGTGACAAGTGACAAAATGACGATAAAACTGAAATATTTTAGCACTCTCTCTTTTTAACACAAATGTTCTCTGCTTCCTTCAGCTAAATATTAAAAAATCTGCGTTAAAATTCGTTCAATCTGTATTTTTATACCCATTAATATATAGAATTTATTAAAAATTTGATACTAATTATTAGGTACAATACTGTATTGACCAATACATACTACCTATATAATATACATACTAAGTATACCTATATAATTTGTAAAACAATAAAACTTATATATTATGAGCAGTAAAATAAACTTATATTAGCTTTATCGTACAAATAAATGTAGTGATATCCAACACCGCAACGACGGTGATTCGTTTATAATATCCACATATTCTGTGCGTATGATATTTTTTGACGTTTCCCCTATGCCTCCCCTACAACGAGAGCTCTAAATACAAAAAGAACGTCGAGTTGCTCTTTTACGAAATAACCGGATTCAATTAAATCATAATATTACATTAAATAAAATTATTTATCTGTAATCTTAATTAAATTATTTCAAATTATTTAATTGTAAAATAATTATCAGTCTGTAGTTATTAATAAAAGTTTAAATTATAAACCACAAACATAACATCAAAAACATTGCCATTTGAGATTTTTAAAACATTCGAAAACCACTATAAACTTTTAACATAATTTTAATATCATTACCTTATAGAAAAATGACATTAAAAAGAAATATTAACCACTATTTCATTTTTATATCATCGTGTGAACTGCAATTACAAGTCCCTAGGTAGAGCATCCGTAAATATTCCCTACATACCGCGAGCACTTCTCACATTTAAATCGTAGTTTCATTTCATGGGGCTGCACTTGATCCCATGACATCTCTAGGGAGAAAACAGCAAGTCGCGAGCTAAATGAAAAATAATTGCGTGGGAGCTTTGACTATAATCAAAAGAAGGCGATGTGATAAAATTAAAATTACTAATAACTACCCTATGTGCAGACTTGTATGTACTGTCGAATACTATTATAATTACGTATTTGTTATTGTGTATTTATAATTTATTATATCAGCTTCACGCTGTATCCCGCACACAGCAGGGTAGGCAGAGGGAACCTAGTGTTAAGACATTCCATTCCCCACTTTCCGCCGAGTTCTGGAGTGGCGGAACCCACACCCAGTCGATTTTACAGTCACACTTTGTGCCCTGCGCCACGACTGCCCTAATTTATGATTTATTATAATTTTTTTTTGCGTGCTACTTCTGTACTTTTGTTATATGAAAACTATGAATAGTTATGGATCATATAGATACTATGGATCATAGAGATTATTAAATAGGTAAAACATAAAAGTACGATATAACATTTTAAGCCGCATTGTAACATACATAACTATACTTAGATAAGCAATAAAAGAAAAATGGAAAATATTAAAAACTAACAAAGTAAGAAAAAGAGAAATACTGCTTTGAAATGAAATATAAGAATTAATGAAAGTAAACTCGAATGTTTTGTTTATATTACATAAAATATAAAACTTTAAAAACAATGTAATTTGCAAATAAAATAAAGCAAAGTCAACCACAACCGAGCCGACACTTGCGAACTCCCGACAGCAATATCTCGTGCCAGTTTTTAATCACTTAAAGTGCTAACGACAATTTCCCAGCCCTTACTTTGTGAGATCTATTGCGTAACGGTGATATATGCATAAATTATTTTTTTTATTAATATTATACGATCTTGAAATATCACTTAAGTAAACAACAATTCCAATAGTATTAAAGTGCTTTAATTATAAAAATACGTAGAGCACTGACTTCAACAGTTTTATTGAGGCCGGTCGTGGTGCAAGGTCACGTAAGTGTGACGTTAAATGCGTGACAGGTTGTGGGTTCGAGTCCCACTCGAGGGAATGAAATATTTAATGTTTTATTTTTCTTTGCTCTGGTGTAGAGACAAAGCACGACGTCTAATTCCGCCACCCAATATGCACGCAATGCCTCCTAAATTCGGAGGAAAGTGGGGAACAGAATTGTTTTAATGGGGGCGGAGTGTCTTGACACCACGTTTCCAGGTTCCCTTTACCTAACCTGCTACAATAACTATACTAACCTTTGTATGAAAACAAAATAATATGTACAATCTAATATTAAATTAAATATTTCATAATATAAAATTATCTCATACTTCGAGTAAGCCCGTGTGAAGTAATGATAATAATCAATTAGTAGGGACGATCAGATCTAGCCCCTGGGAGACGCAGGACGCAGGTCACGCTGCGCGGGCTAATCGTGCGATCGCCGTCGCCGTTTCCCACGATACATCTAGCTCGAATCACTTAATTCCTACCGTATCAAATGTCACGCCCGTCGTTTTGATTTGTTGATAAGTGATCTGGACACGAGGTGACACGCTTATTGAAATAGTAGAGACACAAACGCTTCTCCACTCGCTTAAATTACAAAAAATAATTTACTAATCTGCATCACTTTCCTTTTTATAATAAGTAACATTATAAAAACAATATCTATAGCTGTATTTAAAAGTAAAGTATCAACCAATTCAATAAAATATAAAACAGTCATTTATAGAAATTTTGTCGAGTAACTTTCTTTAAAATGGTAGGATATGTACATGTATAAAGTTCATTTACTTGGACATTGACGTCCATTGATATCACCCGTGCGTCAGTAGGTCTCTAGGTCTTTGGAATTCTTAATATTTGCTTAAATTGCCGGATATTCATAAAGAAAGACCGCGATTATATTTGTAATAGAATAGTGGCCGCCTGGAATTTCGTTTGCAGTTCTTTATGAGTATTTTTACGCTATTTACATTTACCACTTGTTTAAAAAAAACCAACATGAACTCGTGCATAAAGGGTTCCGTATCATTGAAAACGGTAAAAATCACGTTTGTTGTATGGGAGCTCCCTCAAACAATTATTTTATTACGTTTTTATTTTGGTATAGCGGCAACAACAATACATCATCTGTGAAAATTTTAATTGTCTAAGTATCATATTTTATGAGATAGGTACAGCGTGGTGACAGACAGACAGACATACGAACGGACGGACAGCGAAGTTTTAATATAAGAGGAAACAATTTTACCCATTGGGTACGGAATTCTAAAAACTATAGACTACTGTTCTATTTCCATTTTGCAATCATCCTAATTGATTTTTTGTAAAATTATAAAAAATACAAAAACATTTTTTTACTGTTTATTTGTTGTAATATTATAGAGATATTATAAAATAATTAAACTTAAACTAATATAATTTGGGTAGGTATACGTATAGATGAAGTATCATTTCCTAAAATAAACCTATAATAATATGATAATTGTAATTCAAACAAACAATAACCATAATGATTTTATACCCTTGTCAATGTAGAGTAGCAAGTGCGTCAAATCACGTGGCAGAGCGTGCGTGGCGCGTGGCGCGTGCCGAGCACCCCGCGCGCCACCTGCGCCATGTGCGCCATAAACAGACTAAATATAATAAAATCTAATTTACTGAATATTCACAAATTTCATATGAAAAGTAACAACGTTTATAGCCAATAAATAATATACGACAATTTTATTTTAGCGGATAAGTTTCCCTTTATATAGTATTTTTATAAAACGCAGTTTTAATTTCACATATTAAATTTACTAATATCTCCAAAAATGTTTTTTTTTTATTTTAGGTATTTTATTACAGTTATATTAATGTTATAGAAAAAAAGCATAATGTATTTATATATTATAATAAATTTAAGCCGAAAATATTTATAAAACTATTCCTGCCTTGTATTGTAATTCCCAAGCGTCGTACATATGATCTTAGACCTGGATTGACATTTTGCGGCATTCCCGAAGGCTACCGCGTCAATCTTTATTGCATTTCAAGCCAGCGCACGTCATATTTCAGTGACCACTGTCTCTTATGAAATAACAATGACTAAGACTGTGCAAATTTAGAATTCCTTTCGGAAATCTCATCATCTCAAAATATATTTGTATTATCTAAGTTACATTACGAATATATGCTATTTATTTTATTGTTTATTTTGTTTGAAAAAATCACTTTTACATTTTTGGGAAAAAAAAATATTGTGTTAGGCTTTTATAGAGTAGTTAAAACTGATTTCATTTAAAGTGGTGTATTAACAATAATGTGAAATAACTAAAATGTTGTACTACATTATATATCTACCATTATTTTAATACACTAAATGAAATTCATGAGTAAATATATGATAAAACAATTTTATTATCATAATATATGTAGAACAAATGAGTAAATAAATGATAGGTATATTATATAAGTTTGTAGCTTCTTTGATTTTCACGATTATTACACATTTTAAATGAAACTGTTTTAACCGGATTAATAATAAAATAAAATAATAAAATAACTATTTTAGACGGATGTCTACCCGTGACCACGGACTACTGCAAAGTGTTCGAAACGTCGGGTTTCCAAAAATGTATAAAAATACTAAATATACGCGATTAATCCGGTTAAAATAGTTTCATTTACAAAGTTTGTAGCTTCTGTAACTTTGTGTACCAAGAATGTATGTAATATAGCTTGCTTTAAATTATGCACAGAAATGCTATTTCTTGTAAATAAATGTACTATCTTCGCATATTTTATATGTATAGTAAGTAAGAAAAGCGACGGTTGTGGGTCGATCTCCACTCGAGAAAATGAATTATCATTTCTTAATACTTTCATTCCTTCGCTCTGGGACGAAGGCAAAAGCCCGGCGTTGAATTCCGCAACGCCTCGAAAAATTCGACGATAAATTAGGAGCGGAGTGTCTTATCACTATTTTCCCTCTGCCTACCCTGCTGTGTGCGTGACAGCTTCACACTGTATTCCTTTAATTTTATTTTAGTAGATAAAATTATTTGTAAAATAAACTCTAGCAAAATTGGAATATTCACGATCTAATCTCTCCCACCATTCGCGGATAACAAATAAAACCAAAATCGTCCGCAATTATATAGAATTTATCGGCTCGGACGGCGCCGTGCAACGCCGCTTGATGGATTAAATTGCTCTAGCCCTATGACAACGTGGGCACGGAAAAATACGTAGTGTATTATGGAAGCAGCTGGTCATTTTTCAAGTGATTCCTTTTGCTCTACGGTAGCAGGTGGCCGGGCTTTTATTGCGCACTCGGTTGAGCCAAATTGTGCGTTTGCTTAGCGCTTCGGACGGACGGTGTTTGCGAACCGCCTCTGACGAATTTCAGAAATCGCGTGTTGAATTAGGACGCCTCGTTATATTTATCTTTTTGTAATTTTAACGTTTCCTGCTGGACCCTTCTGAAATGGTTGACCAATGGCAATTATTTTAGCTAAAAATAAAACATTTTTCGCTACCTTACCGGCTTTACCTACTCTCCGTACAAAATTCTTATTTTTTATAAACCTCCATGGGCTTTATGAAGCAGCCAGAACCTATAGACCTATTCGCAATGGTTGTGGGTTCATCTCTGAATATTTCAAATATAAGCGTCAGTCGTTACAATAAAGTAGAGGCAATATTAAAAACACAACTCTCCATAGTTACAGTTGTCTACAATCAGGAAACATACTCGTACATCAATATAATTTTATTACGTGTATATTTGTTTGCACTCTACAATGAATACTGTATTTACCGCGGGTCGTGTACACCCAATTTTAATTGTAATATGTGAATTCGCATTTTCCGTCGAGTTTTAATTATCGAGAGTCGCGCACGGCTGAGTTACGCGACCGCCCACGATATTTATGGCGGCTGCCTGCCATTCCAATACACTTTTTAACGTAATGAGCGCTACGGGGGTACGCTGATACATAGCTTTAGAGGTGGGTTCGTTGTTCTTTTTCAAGTAGGTAGGTAGGGATACGCTTGCAATGTTTTCAATGACCTTTGTCTTTCATCAATAATTTAGTTAATTTAAAATTAGGAGAACGTATACTAAATGTATTGATATAATTAATGTATCAATTATAGCTCTAACTTTCTATAATAACAAATAAAAAAAACTAACATACATATATACATACATACATATATATACAGATATGACAATAAGACCGAAACCGTCTAGGGCGTTGTCATTCAGAATATGAGATTAGTGTAGAGTCACCAGCGGGTCGCTTGCGGCTAAACGTGATCAGTTCTCGCTCCACTCGCCCGATTCCATGGTATTAAATATTCAGTTGGAGCAACAGAGAACACGCGTCGCGCTCTCGGCTTACATAAAAATGAGGGCCTATTATGAAATTAACAGTAGCTAACCGTAAATGTCTGTGTCTACTACGTTTTTTTGGCAAGGCGCCGTCAGCCACAGCCGAATTACTGGACAGTAATTGGACTGTAGAAATGCAGTGACGGACGGAGAGGAAAAGCTATTTTTTTTTCGGCTTCCCATCGGGAGACCGCGGTATATTTTGATTACTTAAATCCATTATATTGATGAAATATGTTATGATTTTTCCAGGATATTATATAAGTTGCATAATGGATTTAATCGTAGATATATAATTGAAATGAGAAATCAATTATATAATAATATATATCAATATTGAAAATGAATATAATTAATTGTAAACCAAGAAGAAAATGACAACGTAAAAATTTAAGCAGTACACTTTTTAAAATTAAGTAATTTTTTTTATTACTTTATTTAATATTACGAATATAATAATATGTAAAGTAATAAAAGAGCAATCGTGACGCAGGGGCACAAGCGTGTGACTGTAATTGCAACAGGTTGTGGGTTCTATTCCCACTCAAGGAAATGAAATATTTAATATATTCATTTCTATGCTCTGGTGTCGACGCAAAGCGCGGCGTTGATTGCCGCCACTCAACACACAACGCCTTTAGAATCGGCGGAAAATGGGAAACGGAAGTGTATTAATGGGAACAGACTCTTACTCTAGTAGTCTTAACACTAAGTTTCCAGGTTCTCTCTTTCTCTCTGCCTATCCTGCTATGTGCGGGATATAGGTAGAGGTTAGTTGTTTTATATTATAAAGGCATAATTTCCTAAATCCTAAGTCCATAGAAATATAGGAATACAGATTTTTCAATTATCCATATTAATTAATCTAATGGTGCCGAAATAAGAAAAAACCAAGTTGCGAACAACACCAGGGAAAAAAGTATTAGAAAACTGGCCAACGATTAGACGTTTTTATTTTTTAAAATTTCGTTGTTTCTTGAAACACCCGAGAACATAAAATTAAACGAGAAAAGTATTAAAAAATATCTTTAAATACCTGTACTCTAGCTTCCGTTAAGTCAATTTTCATCGCTATCTCTTCTCTCGTATAAATATCTGGATAATGTGTCTCTTGGAACGCCCTTTCTAACTCCTTGAGTTGTGCTGAAGTGAATGTGGTCCGGATTCTTCTCTGTTTTCGTTTCTCAGTCAGCGAGCCTTCATGGCCGCCGTATACTTTGTATGGCAGGCCGGCTAAACAAAAAAAACATTATGTAAAGTATATATACAAAAAATATATTGGTGGATGATGATGGAGATGACAGTTGATTGCTAACAATTTGGCATGGAATTTTAAATTATATAAAAGAATAATCAAGAGGAAATTAGAAACAAAAAAAACATTTATGATTTTTGTAACGAAATTTATTATAAATTTTAATATATGCTACGTCGACCACATAATATTTTAAATAACTAAGGAGTGAAAACCTAAAATTGACCTATAGACCTAAAGAGTATAGATATATCTAACATATATAGCTGATAAAACACCGTACTAAATTTATTTCGTTATAAAAATAGTACTGTAAAGAATTTATCATAATGCTATTGTTTTCTATCATTCTCGTAGCACTAAAACAGAGAAAAGGTGGTACATTTTCAGTAGCGGCCATTTTTGTCTCCCCTCCGACGTCACCCTTGTGTAGGTACTTACAACCCGACATACCTACACTTAGATACCGTCTATTTATATATGTAAATAACATTCCTTGATTATATTAAAAGGAAACTCATAATTATATTGCAAATTTTTGTTAAACAACTCTTGAATAAATTAATAAGAATCCTAAAATAATGTAAGATACTAAAATAATGTAATAAATAAATAATAACCTACATAGTATGTAGCACTTAATAAATAAACTATTTTGTATGTAAATAACAAGGGATTTATATGTTATATATATTATTTCACACTCGTTAATGAATGTTTTGAAAAATACACTGTAACATGATGTAATCATATTTTTTTTGTTCCGAAATGATAATGAATACATAAATTTAATTTATTACTATTGAAATATCTTTCCTTTTGAATAAAATTCAGTAATGTTATGTTTGTCATTTTATTATTTTAATAATATTCCTTTGTAACTCTTTTATAAAACTGTTTTCATTACAAATTACATTGTAAGTAGTAATAGTAGTTCAAATAAAACCTGTAGCAGTGTCATGTCGCGAGGCAAACGTATCGATCGTAGACGTCGCTACGCCTTGGCTACGTAAGAAATTGCACTCTTTTGTTACAGCAAGCTACGAACCTCGCTATATGGATTGCTTGCTCCTTTAAGTTCTATTACATTTACATTAATTATCAACATTATATCTATTATTACTTATAATATCATTTGCTTACTATATTTTTGTTTAACTGTAATAATTAAACAAAATAAAATTCCATTGTTCTTTTTACTAAAAAATAGTTGCCGCTCTTGAAATTTTCTATCTCACAATATATTGAGAATAATATATTGTTGTAAATATAAATGTACATTTTTTGATTTTAAACAACATTTTTCATTATATTTGACATTTTCAAATATTGTAATAAATATCAAAAATATTGAGAATAATATATTGTTGTAATTATAGGAAGCCAGTAGTGGTACGGGGGCACAAAGCGTGACTGTAAAATCGAATGGTTGTGGGTTCGATTCCCACTCGAAGAAATGAAATATTTATTTGCATTTATATTTTCATTTCTTCGCTCTGGTGTCGAGGCAAAACGCGGTCTTAAGTTCCGCCACTCAACACGCAATGCCTCCAGAACCCGGTGGAAAGTGGGGAACGGAGTGTCTTAACACATACAGCGTGAAGCTGATTTATTTATTTATTTGTAATTATAAATATACATTTTTTAACTTCAAAACAACATTTTTCATTATATTTGACATTTCCATGTAATAAATAACAAAAAAAACTAATACATAGGCAGCAGGTACTAAATGAAAGAGGACAACCAAACGTATTATTACTGTCATAAACCCGAATCCAACGAAACAGTTACCATAGACATTAGTATGGACGTGATGCGGAACTGGGACCGCAAACCGCACGCGCAGCGACAATTACCTCAAATGAACCGGAATTAATCGAGACTCGCTTCTTGGCCGAGCTGCGGTCTCATTTGCATTATTAATAGAGGGTGCGGGGGAGGTGGAGGTGGAGGGGGCCGGGGGAGGAGGCCGTGTCACTGCCCGCACTCCGCCCCGCAATTTGCGAAACCTAATGAAGAGGATCTCTCCAAGATGTTTCTGTTCTTATGATGTTTAATTTGAGTTTGCAGTTCTTGGGTCAGGCGGGCTTGGCTCTCTCATTGTTATTGCAACCTTTATCATTTTATAGCCTGTTCCGAGCTCGAGAGGCTCTACGGTGCGTGCGCTAAATGTGAACGTTGTGTAATTTCTATCTATGTTTCCGGAGTTTGTTTAATTTTTAGTAACTACTGTAAAATTCAAATTTCTGTTACTGGGACTTAAGTGTAATTGAGTATTGAACTACTTTATTACGTACATGAAAGGAAAAAAGTACAAAAATATATATAATTCAATAAAACTCTTAATATAGTCATGATATTAACATTTTTTTAATTTTTAGTTAAATCATATAAAATAATATTATAATTTATAATAGACGTGATATCGAAAATTGAAACAAACGGAATATAACGAAGCAAGGAATCCCTATAGCAGAGTTCGTAGCTTTTTGTAACAAAAGAATGCAATTTCTTCATATCATTGATATAATCAGAATGTTAACTTTAATTATTCTGGGACTAACCTATTTCTCATATAAATTATAAAAAAATACATGTTAATTTAATAGATTTGCACTAAAACAAAATAGCTATACTTAAAATATGTGCTATACAAAACTATAAACATATAATGTACTATCCTGATCTCGTTACGGTAAGAGCACGTGGTGCTAATTAATCGTCAGTCTCCGATTAATTCGCAGGTGATATGATTCATGTAACCCCTTCTCACCCCCTAGACTTACTCTCACCCGGGGACCCTCCACTAATTACAGAACGGAGCGACTTGAGAGCCTTTGAGGATCTAAACAGTTACAGTAGAGAATTGCCGTAAATAATATTATGGAATTAAATTTACTTTTATATTTTAATTTAAAAGAGTTTATACAATTTAGGCCGTATAAGTATTTATTATTGACTTTAATTTTTCGATTAATATAATTTTTATTTGTAACATTTAATTTAGTTATCAAATTGAAAATAAGTAGCACACGACTTTATCTAATTAACAACACTGTCAAGCCACTGTACAGACCTAAAATCGATAAAAGAGAAATCGATAATTGTAAATTTCGATATATAAATATTAATTTAAAAAAATATTACAAAGTATTTTATTATTTTTTTCTTTCTCTGTTATACGTAAATCGTTTCACCATCCATCCACGCGGCCGTGGTTCATTTTTCTCGCGTCAGGCGCGAAGTTCGCAGACATCCATAATACAGACGATTTCGACGCGTCAAGACGGCATATTGCGGAAGGGTTCTAGCAGATTAATGGAAGCCTGAATCAAATCAACACTAGCAAAATAGAGTTTGGATTTTTTTATTAAGCGATACGTTTGTTTGTTTGAGTCATTAAATTATAGACTGTGAATACTGGGTTAGAACGATTAACATTTTATTATATGTTATACATTTTTCATTAATTAGGAGATATTCATATTCTACTTAATTGAATTAATTTTAAATTAAAAATTAATTGAAACTATTTTAACCGGATTCATCGCATATATTTAAGATTATACATTTTTGGAAACACGACGTTTCGAACACTTTGCAGTAGTCCGGGTAGACTACGGGTAGCGAAAACGGGTAGCGAATTCAAAATTACGCTTTACCTTGTTACCAAAATGAAGAAATAATTACAGTGGTACAAGAGCGAATTCATTCCCCCAACTGGGAATCGAACTCACAACCATCGCGTTTACAGTCACACACTTGCGCCCCTGCCCACACGACTGCCTTAATAGGTATCAATAAGTACCTATTAAACAAAACACATAAACTTAACTAAACATTAGAACACGGTGTACATTAGTATACGTTGTAAAAATATAAAAGTGGTGCGGAAAGCTAATACATTTTATATTTGCAAATAAACATGTAGGTAAATTTCAGTAATGGTCGTAGTAAAACAGGCACTCCGTAGCAGAAGTTAAATTGTGCTCGTGACGGTAGGCACTCATAAAAATGTATAAAAATGATTGTACAATTTCGTCATTTTTATTTGATATTTATTTATTTTAATAGTTACTTATTGATTGATATAGATGGATTTTTAATAGAAAACCATAGCTAGTTTTATGTTAAAATTAGATATGTTCTTTATATTACAAAAAAATGCTTATATTTGTGTAATATTTTACTATTAATTATTAATTAAATATATTTTTAAATATTATTATTATAAAAATTATTTTTGTTTTACAAATAATAATTTAAAAGATTTCTCTACTATTCAGAAAATGGTAGAGACACTTACATTGTCGACGTTACGAGCGCCGCGCAACGCAACTCAACTGTGAGATATTGCCTTTTTTATGACCCACTCCACTATACTATACTTACTGAGACAGAATAGATCACTTGATGCGATAAAATATGGCCGTAGGTGCCACCAAATCGAATTAACCCGTCCATTGCATGCAAAGGCGCGCCGACGCGAGATCAGAAATGGCGATATTGGTTTAGGACATCCAACTATTCGAATTTTCCCTCTCCCGTTACAAATCAAATCGAATAAACATCCGTATATATATATACTTGGAATGTTGTGTTCATCCTAAAAGTTTTAGGGTCACAGTTTGTCAATCTTCAGAAAGATTTCTTTTGGCATCATAGCTGTTTTGAATTAAGTAAATATAATTTCAGAATTGTAATACTACACTAACGCGCTTAAATATTGATTTAATTTGACAAAATAAAAACTAAGAAATTTAAATAATGTATACATTTAAGTTTCTTAGTCTTTATTTTTATTTATACGCGTGTCAAAATTATAAATAAAAAACATGTAATTAACTGTAAAAATGCTTTAAAAATTTGTACGTCAGGGAAGGATAAATTAAATGTATTAAAGAAAACATAAGCTTAGTTGAATCTAATATAAATAAAATAATATTTATATATAATAATAATACTTACAACTAAAATTAGATTAAATTAAGTATCAAGACTATAAATTAGACACCAGAATTTAACTTGTCACTGCTTTTGATGTGGCACTCACACAGCCTCATCCTTGTTTTTCTTCAAAATACTACTTGAAACTAGATATAATAATAGATTTACTTATATTAACCCTTTCTACCAAACCGCCATAGGTAGTCAAATGACTAGTAAAACATTTTAATCATATAATTCCTTTAATTGTACAACAATTAATAGGCAAACTTGTAATTAATTTCTGTGTGATTAACGGGTATAAGGCGGGCTTACTCAAGATTACGTGAAGAGAATTATTGTTGCGCGGCTTTGCGGGGAAGAGGAAGGGAGCCCAGAGGGGGTTTCGTCCGAAAGCTCAGATCTAAGGCAAAAGCAAGACTAGCTCGAGCTTCTGTCCTCCCTCTAAGAATCTCGCGGACGCCGCCACCAATTAGGGGCGCAATCGCTCACGCGGCTGGAACTTGGCCCCCACACCACCCGATCCGCCCAAGGCACTCGTTGTTTCGTGACGTCGCGTTACTTCCTCGGCTAGTCCGCCATTTATTCACCAAATGAAAACGATTTTACTTTGCCGTTACAAAATTAACTGATTACAATGTTCCGATAAGCTAAAGACTTTTGATCTAAATATAAATAACTGGGAAAAATTATATAGATATGTAGAAGAAAAATAATGATAATGGTCGAATTTTTTTATTACACACTAATTATGATGTCAAATTGTCACGATCTTTAATTTTCATGTAAAACGTGTATACATGTATTATTATAAGTACACGTTTTACATCAAAGGTAAAGATCTAAAATACAAAAACATCAAAAACTTTTATGAAATGGGACATTATTATATAAAATTTGATATATTCATTTTTTAATTTTGCCTTGCTGTAATGAGTAGAACTTCTAAATAAAATATCTACTGAATACTGTCAGACTCAGATCCCAGGATCCCCAGACCAACGTGCTTTTAGCAAAGCTGGAATTTTGAGAATTAATAGTCTAATATGTAGTTAAGACTCTATGAGTACCTACTAACTTGAAAGTGGAGTCTTCAGAGATGGCGCCACCTAAAGGTACACGCTCGCCTACGTTAACGTAAAAACGCCCGTATTTTAATATATTTTAAATAATAATTTTAAAAAATGTTTAGGACTTGACATGAGCCTTTACTCCTACCAGATAGATGCCCTAAAGATTGTTTAAAATTGGCAATCTACGTTATACTAGCGAGCTTTAATTTTTCATATATTATTTACGGACTATTTTAAGATCCCTTGTAGACATCTAGACTAATCCGATGGCTCAATCATCCTCACAGACAGAGATATTTATTTGGCGTTAACTCTAAAAGAGCCCCACTTTCAAATTAGTGAGAACGCATACTATCTTAACTACATATTTCAGTTTTGCTAAAATGACGTGTGTCTGGGGGCCCTGGAATCTGGGCTATATAGTAAGCAAATTGACAAAGAATGAGTAGGTATCTGGTAAAATTGTAAACAACACCTAACTAAAAATGTTTTTTCTATTTATTTATGAATCAAAATTTGGAGCTAGTTGTGGCGCGGGGGCACAATTGTGTGATTGTAAACGTTACAGATGGTGGGTTCGATTCTTAGTCGAGGAAATGAAATATTTAACATTTTCATTTCTTCACTCTGGTTTCGAGGCAACACATCCCGTTGAGTTCCGCCACTCAACAAGTAATACCTCGCGAATTTCTCGAAAAATAGAGAGCGAAGTGTCTTAACTAGATGAAAAAAAAAGAAAATATGTGTACGTATATATGTATATATCCGTGTCCGTGGATTATTTAAAGTAGCATGTAATTAAAATCTTTCTTTCACTATTGCATAATCATCTTCACGCTGTATCCCGCACAAAGCAGGCAAAGGGAACCTAGTGTTAAGACACTCCGTTCCCCACTTTCTGCCGAATTCTGGAGGCATTGCGTGATGAGTGGCAGAACTCAACGCCGCACCTCGACACTAGAGCGAAGAAATGGAAATATAAATTTAAGTACATATTTCATCTCCTCGATTGGGGATCGAACCCACAACCAGACGGTTTTACAGTCACACCTCGTGCCGCTGCGCCACGACTGGCCTCAACTGCATAATCTATATTTAAATAAAAAATGGTAGATGTTCTTGTAATATTTATATACAATTTTATGAAACAAATAAATTGTTATCGTATTAAGCAATATAGCTGTAAAACAAAACTATATTTTAATATAGATAAATAACAATAGTGTTAAACGATTATGAAAATATTTTTTATAAAGTGCTTATTTATCTGAAAAATTAAGACATTTGATTTCTGAAAGGCCTAATGTTGATGTGTTCAAAAAGTGATTATTTCACAAATGATTCCCATTTTTGTCACTCGACTTAGACGTGTAAAACAATTTTAAAACTAATCACAAAGATCTATTCCTCAAATATTTTTAGCTATCTTCCCGGTCTCGGATATAGACCTAATTACACACTGAAAGATACCAATTCCTCAAATAAAAAATCAAATTAAATCAGCTTCATGGTGTGTCCCGCACGCAGTAGGCAGAGGGAACTTATTGCTAAGACACTCTGTTCCCCGCTTTCCGCTATATTTTGGATGGTTGAGTGGCGGAAATCAACGCCGCGTGTGTCTTGACACGCGAGCGAAGAAATGGAAATATAAGTTTATATCACAACCAGTCAGGTTTGCAATCACACTATGTGCCCGTGCGCCACGTCTGATCTCACTTCTCTAATTAATAGGTAATATAAATAAAAAAAACATTTTGAACACACAAATATTTCGTAATATGTTTTCATAATAATAATACTCGACCTGTATACCATACTTATTTACATTTAATAATTTGTACTCGTATATTAACTATTAATATTATTAAGCGGCGTTGATCTCTACCACTCAACACGCAATGCTTCCAGAATGCGGCAGAAAGTGGAGAACGGAGTGTCTTAACACTAGGTTCCCTCTGCCTACCCTGCAATGTGCGGGATACAGCGTGAAGCTGATTTATTTATTATAACATTATTAAGTTCGACGTACTCTATTCCTTATACGCGTGTAGGGTTGATTATGATCTTTAGTTTAATTGCAATATATATACGAGTATATGTATATGTCTTTCAATTTTTCTTCTTCGTATATTTATTACCTAAGCCTTAATAGAAAAAATTGCAAATATCTTTGTCAAGTATAGGTAGCTCAACTATTGGTAATTTATTTATAACAATATCCATGTTTACAAACAACAATATTATAAGTACATACACTTCCAAATTGCTTAATATATCAAGCAAATTATTTCTTTTTATGCTAAGTATTTATCTTACAAGAACTTTTCACCGACGGCAAGGAAAAATAAATATTACTTACGTTGCAAATTCATAGCCGGCGGAAAAATATGGTGATTTCGCATAGTAGCATCCTGCGGCCGAGCACACTGCGGTGGTGGCGGCTGATAGCGCATGCCCTGGTACCGGTATGCGGCTTGAGACATTTGTCCACACGAAGCCAGCTCTCCCCACGACAGTTCTCCACCACCAGAGCCAAGGCACCCACTCTCGAATCCACCGCCTGCGCCGCTAAGATACCCGTACTCCATATCTGCAGCTATCAACAAGCACTTCTTAACATTCAACCGGAAACCGAGAAGCCCAAAAATTCAGCTCCCGCCAAAAGCGGCACGCCACGCGGGGCGCTACTTTGTCGTGTCAGAGGTCGCGGAGGCTCACAGCCGCATAATTGGATGAGCAACGAGAATATCGAATTATGCCGATTACAGATGATATCGGATACAAGGATAGCTTGGCTGGCGCGGAGGACCGCACGCTTGCCCCACTTGAAATCGAATGATAAGCCTAATTCAATAAGGGCGAGCCTCGAGGAGGGGGCGGGGCTGCACCCCCGAGAGCACCAATAGGCGCCCCCGCTGCCCGGACAGGACGCCCCATTGGTCCCCGCGCCCTCTCCCCCTCCGCGGCGAGCTCGAGGGTGCATGTCACGACACTTGTCTACTTTTCTTTTCGCCGACAGTTTCTTTGTCATTGAGGAAAATAAAAAAGTTGTAATTAACAATCCAGGTAGGTACTAATGAATGGCTGTTGGTATATTTAATCTGAGGAAGCTGTTGCATCGTAACTTTGTCGTGTATACCTACAGCGAGCATCGCAGGGAATTTAGGTATACAAATAAAGTTTACAAGGATCCGTTGTAGGGAAACGGCTTCTTAGAGACGCATGTGATTGATCGCTTTCTTGGGGTGGCTGTGGCAACTGCGCTTATAAGAACTTTCAGCTGTGTCTAAAGTAGGTACTAATAATTCAATTATTGAAGAAAATCTAGCTAACTGTAATTTTATGTTGTAACGCAATTCTTTAGCGATAGACACAATTTATTTAACTTTTATAGATCAAAGTTATTAATAAATACAATAACATTTGTATATATAATTTTTTTTCTTTCAGTTTCACGCTGTATTCTGTATATAGCAGGGTAGGCAGAGAGTCTATGATAAGATACTTCACTCCCCACTTTCCGCTGAATTCCGAAATCATTGTGTATTGAGTGGAGGAACAGAACGCCGCGCTTCGCCTCTTCAAATATTAAATATTTCGTGTCCTCGAGTGAAAATCGAACCTACAACCTGCTGGGTTGCTTGATTAACAAAAGAACATAATTGCGAAGTGTGATACATAAAAAGACAAAAACATAGTTTTTAGGGTATAGAATACGTGAGAAAATAGGACGTATAATATTCGCATCCGAACGCAACGTCGCGTCGTCCCGCGGGACGCACGACGCATCCCGCCACTTTATTTATTATTCATCATAATTGCAATACTGTTACTCCCTTTTTTATTTTTCTGTTTGATGTATTAGAAAAATGCATAAAGTATTTTATCACTCTTTCATTTCTCGTTATACTATTTTGTGCAGACTAAATATATGTAGTTATATACAAACACTATTGTAAACTGACCAACAAGTAGATAACACCTAACAAAGAAATAATTAAAACATTAACGTACAAAATTATCGTATTTAATAAATTCTAAATATAAATTACAGAAAATAATTATTTAAACTACATATACCTATATATATTTTTGCAATTTATATTTTATTGTATACAAAATGTCTAGGTCGTATAATTTTTAGAACTTTTTTTAGATTTACGCTTTACATTATTCTACTTGAAAATTAAACTTACAACCATCCCGTTACAGTTAGACGTCCTACTGTGTCATGGTGATGGTATCCATTTTCAATATTTTTTATTTGTCAGCATAAGGTACCTTAATTACCTTAACGATTCCTTATTTCTTCATCTTTAGCTAGTCTATTGTGATCCTACGTTGGCCATTTTTATATGTCATTGAAAAACGCCTTTCCCGCTGAAAAATTTTTGCTGAGATTCGTTATTTCTATTAAGTTAACAGTAGACTTCAAAGATGACGAGTAGTTAAAAGAAATAGTATGAAGACTATCATAAAGACATGCACACAAAATTGCGAGCGTATATTAGTCCATTATAGAAGTACCTATCCATTATTATCACTATACACATTCATTCCTAAAATTGAATACTTCCATATTTATTAAAAAATACTTTTGCAGGCATGTTTAAATATTTCCTATTTTTTTACATGATTATAAAATTATCTTCTGAAAATCTAAATAAATAAGTATTATAATATTAGTAATGTTACATTAGTAAGTTAAGATGACAACAAGGCTGGCTTATACGAAATGTGCTGTTTTTAAATAATCTACGTTTTATTTAATTTAGAACAATAAGTTTTTTTTATTGAAAAAGGGCACAAACAAACTGAAAGAACACCTGATAGCAAAGTTGTTACTTTCACCCAGACAAATTCTTCAGGAAGACAAACGTCTATAGTTATCTAATTGTTTGTTTTACTTCGTAATGGCATAGTTGAGATGAGCTGTCCCTCCGCCTACCCTGCAGTATGCGGGATAGAGCGTGAAGCTGATTTATTTTTTTATAATTATAGTATAAACTTATTGGTCAGTATAACGATTTTCTCGACTTAACGAATTTTTCGGAATCCCCGGAAACTGCCCGAAAGAGCTTATACAAATATACCTTTACATTACGAATACATTTGTTCAAAACCTTTTTATAACAATTTTTAATTTTTAAACATTTTTTAAAGTGTTATTCCACACTTAGGAAAGAAAAATACTTATTTAGAAAACGTATAAAAATTTGAACGCAGCGGGACTCGAACCCGCGCCTCCTGGAAACCGACCAGGCGCTCTGACCACTAAGCCATGCGTTCTCGCCAAGCTACGTCGAAATTTTTATACGCTTGTTACAACTTATTTATGTTGTTAGCATCTCTGTAGGGAGATTTTTACAAATTTCCGCTACCCAAAGATAATTACTAAGAATTATCGTTTGGCAAGAGAGAAACTATTTTTTAAATATTTTTAAACATTTTTAAAGTGTTATTCCACACTTAGGAAAGAAAAATACTTATTTAGAAAACGTATAAAAATTTGAACGCAGCGGGACTCGAACCCGCGCCTCCTGGAAACCGACCAGGTCCGTTTCCAGGAGGCGCGGGTTCGAGTCCCGCTGCGTTCAAATTTTTATACGTTTTCTAAATAAGAATGTTTGATTTTGCACAATATAAAAAGAAAGTATTATTAACCTCTATATAAAGAATTTCATTAACTTACAACTTTTACATAAAGAATCCTATCAGTTAACTACATTCAATTTCATATTTAAATTCATGTCTCGACAGTTTCAGGTTTGTTGAATCTTTCGTAAGGCAGTTATTATTGTTTGGCTTTCAGTAATGTAAACATTGCTATTTAAAACTATTGTTTTAAAGTTTACAATGGCTAATAAACCATAAAACCTGAGATCAATATTTTTTTAACCTTGTTAAAACGAATCGTAGATAATCCTAACCTCTATATAATGAACCTCATTATAACTAATTACTTTTTCTCTTTTTTTTTTTATTCCCTTCAGTATCGTTAAATGCAGTCAGAGTTCGCACTGTATGTAAGTTATTTTCTTTACTTTGATCTCGTTGATTAAATGCAGAGTTAATTTTTGACAATGTATACACACTATCATCACTTCGGATAGCACGGAAAATATAGAGAAAGGCGAGAGAATCTGTCATTTTCTAAAGTGCGGGAGATACAGATATAAATAAAAATAAACATATTGAATTGCTTGTTTTGCTTTTAAAATCACTCTTCCTCCATTCAATACATACAAAACAAATATTAAAAAATAACAGATAAAAAAAGATTTTTAGAACCGATTAAGTTATGATAGAGTCAATACAAAAAAAAAACGAATTCTTAAAAAAGTTAATTTAATTTAAAAATAAAAAATATCTACAATCCAAAATATAACATAAACAAATTTAGATGGCTAATACCTTATTTACTTCGCGAGGAAAGAATAGAATGGATAACAAGTGCCGAGTAATATATGTGATCACTTAGCGACCTGCAATCAAACAACTGCTGCGTAGTTTTTCACGTTTGGCGACATTTTTTCCTCTTGTAAGTTTTAACTGAAATGGAAGTAATACATTAATACATTCAGATGTTAAATTTACGGTGCTATATGTAATTTTATATTAGTACCTACTTGTATATAATTTGGTAAGAATTTACTTTTTTTTTAAGTGGGGAACGGTGTGACTTAACACTAGGTTCCCTCTGCCTACCCTGCTGTGTGTGGGATACAGCGTGAAGCTGATTTTTTATTTATTTTTCAGTTTATAGTATCCCGCACACGAGAGGGTAGGCAGAGCGAAGCTAGTGTTAGGACACTCCGTTCCCCACTTTCCGCCAATTTCTGAAGGCGTTACGTGTTGAGTGGCGAAACTCAACGACACCAAAGCGAAGAAATGAAAATATAAATGTAAATAAATATTTCATCTCCTCGAGTGGGGATGGAACCCACAATTAGTCGATTTACAGGCACACTTTGTGCCCCTGCGCCACGACTGGCCTATTACTGGATTTACTATTTATTAAGTTGTATCTTAGTATATGTATATCTTATATTTGTTATTGTTGTTTGTATTAATGTAATAAATGGACAAATATTTATTTTGTATTCCCTACACAAGGTCTATTCCAGAAACTAATGCCCCGTTTTGATTTTGTAAATTTACAAATAGGTAGTTAGGAGGCCAATCGTGGCGCAGGTAGGACTGCAAACGCGACTGGTTGTAGGTTCGATTCCCACTCGTCGAAATGAAATATTGATTTAAATTTATATGTTCATTTCTTCGCTCTGATGTCGAGGCAAAGGGCGGCGTTGAGTTCGGCCACTCAACACGCAATACCTCCAGAATTCGGCGGAAAATGGGGAACGGAGTGTCATCAACACTAGGTCCCCTCTGCCTGCCTGCCTGCTGTGTGCGAGATACAGCGTGAAGCTGACTATTTTATATTTTTACATAATATTATAGGTATTTATATGCACACACCTACCTGCATAAAAACCTATACCAAGCCCCATATAGACGATATTCATACTAATATTATAAAACTAGAGAGTTTATTTGATTGAACGCCATAATCTTATATATCCTGGGGCCATTTGAAAAAAATTTTTTTTTTGTACATACATATTTTAAGGAAGATTGCTTTATTGTTTGATAATTGTTTCAATTTAACCCACTGTACCTGCGATCAAAGTAACTTATTTTTTATTATATAAAAAAAGGAAATACTATTTAACTAAGTATATTTATAGCCGTTATGTACAGGTTTATAGTGTAGATAAGTAGATTTTTATGTCATTATACATAAATAATAATAGATAAGCGATTCATTGAGTTTGCGGCGTTGAGTTCTGCCACTCACCACGCAATGCCTCCAATTCGGCAGAATGTGGGGAACGGAGTGTCTTAACACTAGGTTCCCTCTGCCTACCCTGCTGTGTGCGGGATACAGCGTGAAGCCGATTTTTTTAAGCGATTCATAAACGAACATATAATATGTTTAAGCTAGTTAAAATCTTATTATAAATAATAAAAAATATTATTATAAACCTTAGCTGACGGATTATAAATCAAAAAGCAAACAAAGAAGTAGTAATCGCGCTCTCTTGAAGTGTCGTTGCAACTACTAATCGGATAATGCGTGGTTATGGGCGAATGCGTGCGTCGCCTAATTCAATTTGCGCCCCCGAGGCCACATGCCGGGCGGCCCCGCACTCGCTCACTGTTTTTAATTAACGAATAACTAAACTATATATCGTAAAAGTTTACGTCTAACAAGTTATACTTTTAAATCTTTTGAACTAAGATAGAATGATAATATAAATATACTTCGTTCCCCACTTTCTGCCGAATTCTGAAGGTATTGCGTGTTAAGTGGCAGAACTCAACGCCACGCTTTGCCTCGACACCAGAGCGAAGAAATGGAAATATAAATTTAAGTAAATATTTCATCTCCTCGAGTGGGGATCGAACCCACAACCAGTCGGTTTTACAGTCACACTTTGTGACGCTGCGCCACGTCTGACCTGATGATAATATAAATATGGAAAAAAAAAATAAATAAAAAAATAAAAAATCTGTATATAAACTATCAATCGACGTTCTCTATGTATTTAGTTTATTTATATAAAATATAAAATTGAAAAGTCGTGTATTAGTGTAGAAGTAGTAGAAATGATAAGGTTGATGTATAGCTAAAGTCGAATAATTCGGCGTAAACAGATCATATCAGTGGATAAAGTTAATTCAACTTTTAAAAAAACCGGACAAGCGCGAGTCGAGCTCGAGACATTGGAAACATTGCCTCACTTGAACTAGTGGCTTTTATATCAAATTTTGCCCCCCTTTTAAGACTATTGTATTTAAGGATTTAACCACAAACGTATAGTTTTCAGATATTTTCCTAAACTAGTTTTACCTGTAAATGCTAATTGCCAAATTTCATAATCAAGGCTATCTGGAAGTACCCGGTTAATGTTGTTCGAAATTAAAGGATCGTAGACGTGATTACATGGTTTGAATTTCAACTCATTATTTTCAAGCGTTCCTGAGACAAACGCTCCTGACAGACAGACAGACGGACGGACGGACAATAAAGTGATCTTATAAGGGTTCCTTTTTTCCTTAAGAGATACGAAAAAAGAGAAAGCTTGTAACTATATAGTAAAAAGCACCTATCAATATTTTAAAAAACGTTTGTTGTAACATTATAATTTGGCAGTCTTAGATGTTTCTGCGTTCTTGAAAAATCTGCTGAATGTAGTTACTTATTTAGTAAGCAGTTATTTTCACAAAAATGACAAGTGAGAAAGAAACTCACGTAAAATAATGATTTAACTATTATATATTATATATCTAATATCATTAGTTATAGTCGTTCATTAATTAAAGTACCTACATTTTTTTTATTATTAGGTATCTAAATACAATAATATTATTATTTATTATTACTTAAGCCTTTCATGACTATGGGTAGTTTATACTATATTTATAAATCTTTTAACAAGGAAATACATTTAAGAACTTTTTTTATAAGAACATCGTAATAAAGTTGTAGCTCTCCATAATCTGTACAAGAGACGTTACAGTTTTCAGCCAAGAGGGTGACGGGTATAACGCGGCACCTGCGCCGGTGATTGATGAGCCAGCCATCGCCATGATTGCCACGGTACTATCCGACACCTTAAAACATAACTATAGAATAGAAATATATAAAAATCTCCCTACAGAGATGCTAACAACATAAATAAGTTTTAACAAGCGTATAAAAAAATCGACGTAGCTAGATGAGAACGTATGGCTTAGTGGTCAGAGCGCCTGGTCGGTTTCCAGGAGGCGCGGCTTCGAGTCCCGCTACGTTCAAATTTTTATACGTTTTCGAAATAAGTAAATATAGAATATTTTCCACCATGTAAACTATGAACGCAAAGAAACAAGTAAACTAGCACTTGTTTTTAAACATTTTTAAAGTGTTATTAAACACTTAGGAACACTTACACTTTTCTAAATAAGTATAACACTTGTTTTTTTTTCAATTTCAAACTAATTTAATATGAATATCGTCTACAAGATATAAGAAGTTTTATTTGTGCAAATAAGCCGTACCTATAGTACCTATATAAAGTAAATAAATAAATAAATCAGCTTCACGCTGTATCCCGTACACAGCAGGGTAGGCAGAGGGAACCTAGTGTTAAGACACTCCTACCCCACTTTCTGCCGAATTCTGGAGGCATTGCGTGTTATGTGACAGAACTCAACGCCGCGCTTTGCCTCAACACCAGAGCGAAGAAATGGAAATATAAATGTAAGAAAATATTTCATCTCCTCGAGTGGACATCTCCCACAACCAGTCGGTTTTACAGTCATACTTTGTGCCACTGCGCCACGACTGTCCTCAAATAATAAAGGTAGTATATAAAAGACTTCGAATAAATGTAAATTCACACTTATTCTCTGTATTTTTAATATTACTTAGATTTTTAATATTACTTACACATACAAATGACTGCCTCAATAGAAGGTACCTAATTTGTAGGAACATAATTAGTTCTGTTGGCGAGTTACATAAATTCCTTGAACTAACCGCACTATCGATTCAACTGGAACGCTTCATTAGCCCAACAGACCGCTCTATTTACAATGTGCAGCTCCGATAGCTCTTTAGTTAACCTTAGATCAGTGAAGGGGAAGAATCCTCCAGACGGAGGACGCAGGTCCTCTCGCTTGTCAAAGTGGCCGCCGCTGGATTGTTTGAACAACTAATGAACGGCTCTCCCGAGACGGTGTGTTTGCTTCGACGCCCCGAGCTCTCCTCGCCTAGCTTTTTCGTACGTTTGGCTTTGCGGAGTGCCGAGCACCCCCCGGCCGCCGTGTGTTTACTCCCTCGGTGTAGTATCGGACTTTCGTGTGTAAATGGGAAAATTTTGGACAAACTTGAGGAAAAATTTGAATGAAATGAAATAGATATAACGTTGAATCGTGTGGATGTTTATTTGTATTTTTTATAGGTTTTAGCTAATAGAAATATATATATATATATATATNTATGCGAAGAAAATCATAGAGCTGTAGTATATATATATATTTTTTTTTTATTTATATAACACTAAGTCTAAATTAAAAATAATTAAATATAATAAGATATACAATTATACATGTAGTTTAGTAATTTGAAATCAATTATTATGTGAGTGAATCTTGTGACAAATTATCCCATATACATATCTGTTCCCGTTGCATGATACCTACTCAACATATAACGTACTTAGTGCAGATCGGAATCCAACGCAGTTTGTTTGATAAAATTATAAATATATTAAGTAATATAAATACACAAAGTAAAAATTATATTAGACAATTAGGAACCGTAGCAGCGCAGTGGGACAACGACTAACTGAAAACGCGATGGCTGTGGGTTCGATCAACAACTCGAGTGTCTAAAGACCAGACTCTTTAGATTGCTTATTATCTTGCTATGCGAGAGCTAGCTAGCTGCTTTTCTTTGCTAACGTAAGAATAAAAATCATTATAATAGTTATCATCTTATATATTTTTTTATGTACATATATGCATTGATCGTTCAGTCAATTATGAACGAATATTCAACGAGTTTGTATTAAAACGGTATAGTAACTTATAAAATAACTTAGGTACTTCTCCTTAGAAAAATGATCCATATAACTTTTAAGGCAAATGGTTCAGTAACTTTTTAAATAATCAACAAAAATAAACATGTTTCGATTACACATTATGCTTAAGAGATACGGAACCCTAAAAAAGGAACCCATATAAGATCACTTTGTCGTCGGTCTGTCGTCTGTCTGTCTATCTATCAAGAGCCTTTATCTCAGGAACGAGTTGAAATTCAAACATACACTCAAGTAGTACATACATATACTCAAGTCTAGAGTACCTTGATTTTCTAAAAAAATCATATTTCTACATTTACTAAAAAAATTGTATTTCGACACTACAAGAGGAGTGTAGTTCAAGTGCTGTACCAGATGAAAAGACTTAATCTAGGTTGAATTTCAGAAAAAGCTTAAATTTTTGTACAAAGCCCTCGGTCCGGTTTTTCTTCAAAAGGTACGGAACCCTAAAAATAGTAGAAGTACCGCAAAAGTCATCAGTCGTTATGACTGACACTTAAGAGAAGAGCAAACTCAAGAAAAAGGGAGAAAGCAACATGAAAAAGAGTGAAAAATATGAGAAAAGTTGGATTTTTAAAAAAAATTCTGAGGCCAATAGTAAATTCTAATATGTGTGTGGTTTGTGGACTTTACAGTAAAACTAATAAAATCTCAAGAAATGAAATCTATATTTTTATATTATACAAAACGAACAGTGATCTTACATTACTAATAAACAAAGACGTAGGAATGCAGGGAACGGGGGAAAGTAAAGTTCTGATTATTAAAGTAAAAGTTAGTATACTTGATCGTATGCCGAAAATTATTAAAGAAAACTCTGATTGAAATAAACATCGTGTAGTTTTATTAATCATAACTTTGGCACCTTCCCTACTGTAAATTTAGTCAATACCATAATATTATAATCTCTTGTCTTTCTTCTGAAATTTTTATTACCCATCCTGAATAGTAAATACTTAATTTCCCCAGCAAATATTATAAACAGAAAATTCAAATTAAAAATATAAATTAAAAAAAACAATCCAAAAAACAAGCATCCGTACTTTATATAATTGTTTTTGAAATCATGCACCAATTATGCGCAAAGCGCAGCGTTGCAAAGGTAGTCAATAAAGGAAAGGTGAAAAGATAAAAACGAAGTGTCTAAAGACGCCGAGTAAATAGGAGCCCTGTGTTAACAAGAGGTTCTCTATATATATCGTGACCGCCTTGAAATTAGGCTTTCTTAACTTTTGCGCATTGTGCACTAGGAAAGGAAATAATCGAAAGTGAAGAAAAATGCTAAAATCAAATCAACGTCGACTACTTAAACATACGTCTACAGCTAACTACAGAGCGGCCACGACTCGTCGGTCGTACAATTCTAAAAATATAATCTTTCATAACGAGTAGTGACATCTATTGCTAAAATATAACACAAATTTTAAATGATAATGTGCTACCATCTACTGACAATTTATAAAAGGTTGTGGTGCCCGTTGCTATATTTAAATGTAGTTGATCAAAATTAAGATGTCGCCACTAAGAATACAAAATAAAATATAAATAAAAGTAAAATAAAAATACTAATAGTAAAATAAAATTTTACCTGACCTACATTTGAATGTGCATCTTCTTATAATTTATTTTTCTTCATTTCACTTTTATAGTTTTTCCTCAAATTTTCATGAGCGTGAAAAAATTATAGATGGCAACACTATACATTTTTCGGTTCGTGAAAATTTGCCTACAAATACAATTATTCTTTTATTTTTCTTATTCTGAATCGAATTAGTAAAAGTAATGTCGTCGGAACTAAGCCGACTATTACTTTTAGTATACTTGAAGACTGTATTTTTATTGGATCTTTTTTTATATGTATTCTATAATTTTGTATGGTTATTTTTTTACCAGATAATGTCCTTTGCGTGTTTTCGATATAATAGACTGTCGATAAACCGACATTGGCGAAGTGAATTATGCTTAACTGGTACGCTCGTAACAGGCCAAAATAAGTGAAAATTTAAATTCCTTAGAGAATAAAATAATCTGAGCAAATATAACAATCATAAATATAGCATTTTTGTAGTACAGTTGTAAAGATATAAAGTTGCGGAATACTTAATCCTTTATAAGTCCTCACCGACCTCACCAGTTCGGAGAAATGAAAAACAACCTTATCTTCAACGCGTGAGTGAAGAAAATAAAACTCAATTACAGAGGTTAAAATCAGCGTAGCCAGACGTCTCGATTTTTGGTCCAAAATCTAATGTCCCGAAAGTGACAGTCTCCGTTTTCAAGGATTATTCTACGTACTGTAACAATGTGTTAACCTAGTAATAAGTAAATAGAGAAATAGTAAATCAAATACTGATTATATAATTTTACTATGTCCCGCTTTTGGTGAAAGAATCTGGTCGCACTGGTTGAAATTGAATGCTCATAAAAAATATTTTTTTCACACTTAAATAAAAATCAGCTTCACGCTGTATCCCGCACACAACAGGGTAGGCAGAGGGAACCTAGTGTTAAGACACCCCGTTCCCCACTTTCCGCCGAATTCTGGAGGCATTGCGTATTGAGTGGCAGAACTCCACGGCGCGCTTAACCTCGACACCTGAGCGATGAAATGGAAATATAAATTTAAGTAAATATTTCATCTCCTCGAGTGGGGATCGAACCCACAACCAGTCGGTTTTACAGTCACACCTCGTGCCGCTGCGCTACGACTGGCCTCAATTATTATTTATCACACTTAACTATTATTTTTAAATATTGTATTATTAATATATGCTTTAAATATTATTTACTTTTCAAGCGACTAGTGAAAATATTAAAAGAAACAAAAAAAATATTAAAATTAAAATCATCATAATGTAAAGAGGATAAACATTAAAATAACTATATACTTTAAATGTTTTTATTTTTGCGATAATTTTACAACCAAAGCTGTAGTACACATCGGCTTATAATAGACAATTTTATTTGTAGATGATAGATGACAAAAAAAAACAAAGAAAAATAAACCTATTTTTTAAATCCTGTAGCTTTATTTTGTTTTTAAATATTTAGTGAGAAAAATACTCATCAACATATTTTAAAAGGTATGTATTTTTTTATCTATGGTAAAGTGAATATGTATAATCGATACAGGATTTGAACTGTTAAATTTAATTCTTTTTATTTATACCAAAACGTTGTAAGTAGTTCTCATCAGTTCTACTTTAAGTGAAACTTATAAACACGAGCATTAATTTTCCTAATTAGATTAACCAACATCGCGTAACATCCGACGCGCCTCGGTTCTTCAGCTTACTAAATAAATCTCCCTTACAAACGTTACCTAAAATTATTAAATACAATATAAAATAAATTAAAATCAAAGGCAACTCACCCTACACCATCTCTCCTTGTTTGAAATATGAGTATTCTACAACATTATTAGACGTTGCTAATTTTTTGAAAAGAGAGTGAATGTAGAACAAATAATTCTTTGATTATTATACTAAATACAAACTTATTAATAAGTAATTCTAAATATAAAGTTTGGTCGAAAACAGGAATGTATAAAACATGTGACTAGAATTTACTAAACTTAACATCGACCTAAATAAAAATTACATATTTTAACATTTTCATTCAAAACCCACTAAGATTAAAAGTAAACACTCACTTTCGCTATACACACATTTGATTTGGAATTTACTAAGAATTGAGATCCTATATTATATACATAAAACAATTGTGATACAAAAATATTTCTTCATTATATCTATTCAAATGCTTATACAAAATTCAGAAAATACACTAACCATTTATCACTAGTTGTAAGTAAAGTTTGAACCGTAAGGTTCATACGAACACTATTTTAGTTAGTCTAAATTAAGACTAAAGACGTACAATTGTTTGGTATATAATAATTATAAAAAAAGCAATAAAACACCAGAGATCTTATAACAACATTAACAAAGAGACTTAAAAAGTAATTTTTGGAATCAACGGAGATCAAAATATAGCTAAAATATCGAAACCTGCAAACTGTCAAGCCGTAAGCTTATTACAATTATAAATAATGGATATCTAAGCTATTTTAAATAAATAGTAATTTGAGATCAAGGGCAACTCTTGAAAGCTATGCTCATCCGTTAGTATTGAGGAAAGGTAAGCTAAGAAATAAATAGGGAATCGTTTATTTACAACCAGAATATTTCTTATACACCCAGGTGCGTTGCGAAAAAAACATACCAACAATGAAACTCATTCGAAATATTCACAACAATACTCAATACTGATGAGATCAATTGACTTCATATTTGTAAGATGTGGCCGTAGGCAGAAATAACTATAGTTTAAAGTTTTCGATCAGAAGCGTACATCCTGAACGTCCGTCGGCGTGTCTGGAAGCTGTGTTTGTTCTGACGTCGCCTGTTTCACTGGCTGTATGTGTCTGGTCCTCGGTTCTTGTGGCTGGGTCTCCCTGGCGAGCACCCGTTCCACGTGCCTGGCGACCAGCTCGGCGGCCGCGGCCGGCGTGCGGGTGAGGGTGCACAGGTCGTTTATGGTCATGCGCACACGCAACCCTCGCGCCGCCGCCGTTATACACGCCACGGCGATCAGAGACGGAGGCACTAACAGGAACTCGGTCTCTGTTAACAATAATAACACATTCAGGTCATTAAACTTCCAGAGTCAAGAAACTTACACTAACTACTACTTTTGTAATAAACACGTTACTTTCGTCTACGACCAGTAGAGTTCCTATATTTAGGAACATTTAAAATGTGTAGGTTGATATACGTTTATATTTTAGGTATAAATATTTTTTATGAATCTTTTAGATGCTTTGTCCGTAAATAAAGACGGCGAGCAGGTAGCGCACATCTGTTGCGAGATAATTATCCTACACTGGACAGGTGGTCGGGCACCTTGCACTCCAACGGCCTTGTATTGGTTTTATTTTGGTGACTGGAGAAAAACAATACCAGATATACCTTGACTCGCTCACAACCAACAAACAGAAAGTAATCCGTTTCGTGACGTAAATTACTTATATTAAAGGTAAAGGTCGTTTTTCTTGAGGGGCCACGAAAAAAAACGGCGCGTTACATTTTGCACAATACGAAGGCCATTGTTGTTTGAGAATAAGGAAGGAAAATGGAACAGCTGCCAGATTTGTGCACGCCGTCCCCGTCTGCATCTTTGTGCGTTGCGTACCTCGCGACAATAGGTTGAGAATAAAGGTAATTTACATCTTAAGTTCAGTAGCCAAGGGCGCAGCTGCAATTTTGGTGCGACCGAGCGCTTTCTATTCTTTTATTTTATATTTTTCTATTATTTTATAATAATACTCTGACTACTTCCAATATAGCACCTAATCGATTGGACGTGTCTGGTTTGTATGGATATTTAAATTGTGAAAATAATATAACAGTATTTCCAATTACAGTTTATCGACACCTAATCAATTAGACATCTAGTCAATTAAATATATTTATTATGAATGTATAATGCTTTATATTTATAGAGTATATTCGTTTTATTAATCAGTCGTTTGCATGTAAATATTAAGGAAAACAGTTTGGTCGATCTAACGGTGCCTCCTTACTAACAATGAAGTTTAAAAACTTAGAATATATTATATATAGTATAACTAAGTCAATAAACGTAAGGCGAGGGAGCCAAGGTGGCAGATGTATCGACACCTGGCACGACCCTTCCGTTCTGCTGCCTCCGAATAGGTGCGAGCGGGTCACTGCCCGCCTACAAGTTTCTTACGATAGCCCTTTACGAGTTCCTTAACGCTAGCTGGAAAAAAAAACACTATCACAACATGCAATCTACTCATCATTCTCATTAAAATGTACTAACATTTTAAGGTCAAGTTTGTAGCTAATACATACGCACTGTAAACAACCACGTAAGAAAGTCACGATTAAATTGCAGTTTTAAATTTTTAACTTTATACGTCTAACTAAAGAGCTTCAGGCTTCATTGATTTTTAACACTTTAAGGGAGTATGCAATTTAAATGATTAAAATATATGTATTAATAACCACTCACCAAAATCCCAAAATAAAATAGACTTTTAGACTTAAGAAATTTTAAAATATATGGATCAAATATATTAATATAAAAAATATTAAAAACAAGGATATTTTCGTGATTTAACATCAGATATTATTAAATATGTATATTTATACCGTACAATGTGCACGGCAAGTACCAGTAGCTATTAACGAATCTAAACCGTACGTGTGTGATATCAAACAATCTCGCGGGAGCACCGGACCGGAGCCATCCGTTGTGCGACAGGTTGCCCGTCGGTTGGAGCCAACATCTGCTGAACACGAGTCAAGGGGCCACGCGCCTTAGAACACCCCCGTCTTACCCTACACCTTCTAATTACCCCCGGCCCACGTAATGAGCGTTCCTCCAACAGACTTTGTGAACCGTTAAGTTCCGTTTGTAGAACCTGTCTCGCTACACCCCTTAATGGGAATCCCCATTTTGAACAAATAGATGCAAAAGTGCAAGGGTTGCAAATAGTTTATGTCATTATCTAATTGTCTGGAACTAGTTGTAATATAATACAGTATACGCCTAATGTCTTATTTTGAATATACTATGTTTTTTTTTTGGTTTCAAAATTGAAAGGGCCCGTCTGGTAAGATTATTGCATTTTATTGCTACTCCTGTTTGTCAGTCACTTAATATTTGAATAATAAAAAATATTTATTGATATTTTGAAAATATTGATAATAATTATATGAATGGGACTACAACTAGTCAGAGTTTATGTTAAATTTTCATATTAACTTCATATATTTATATATTATAATACACGCATTACTTAAACAATAAAACATATACTATAAAGTACCTATGTCATATATAATTTTTAAGTCATAGATAATTTCCAAGAAAATCAATATCACATATTTAGCTTATCTAAGATAGCACAGTAAGAGACGATACACCAGGTGCTGACTGAGACGGTCTTTGTCGGGCACCCTTTGTGGAAAGTGGGGACAGGCTTCGGTATTTTGGGTAACAACAATTGCCTCGGGACGTCTTCACGTATTGTCGCGATCTCAGCTGGCGCGGTCGCTCCCCTCCGTGAGCCGTCCCATAAGTCACCGCGGCCGTGACACGGTTACTTGAATTACACAATAATAAAAACTGATGCTTGATTGCTATCTTTGAATATAATTGACGTTAATAAATATATATTATATAATAAATATACATGTCGATACATGCAACGTACGTAACGCTAGAACGTACATACGCACGTGTTCGTTTGTATGTTAACTACACAAAACTACAGCAAAATATATGTACCTATATTATATTATATTTATAAAATTTAGACTCCTTAGAATAAGAAACGAGAATCAAATTTCTATTTTATAATTCTATAAAAATACGAAAAAGGCAAGCTGTACTTAAAATAAATTATTAAAACCATAAATACTTTAATATTACTGTCCACTGCTAAATTATAATATACAACTATATATATACATATATAGTCATTCAAAAATTTAATATTCAAATTTTATTATCTCTATAATATTAAATATACTTAAATATTCGTTACGTTTTGTAACACCCTATAAGCTCATAAGTTTTAATAGTAAGCTAGGGGATAAACAAAAGGTCAAGAAGTGTAATTAACCTGCTAACACGTACATAGGGGGAAGAACGATCGGTTACAATAAATAATAGTAAATTTCCGGCATAATCCTATAACAGTGATTAAGGTTTAAAATAGTTTGCTTTTTCGCTGCTATATTATAGCTATCAGTACATGACATAACTTATATGTCATTATTTTTAATTTTTTTCTATACATACAACAAAATGGTAAATGATCTATGTCTGTATATGGAAGATGTTTATGCGAAAAAAAATATTTTTGGGGGCACTTGTCAATGTGATTGAACCTAAAACATATTTTTTTTGTCGGTTTTTCTGTTTGTCTGTGCGTTTGTGCACGCTTATCTCAAAAACGACTTAACCAATTTATATACAGTTTTTAATATTGTATTTTGGCAAACTTTAACATTATGTTTGTTGTATTTCATTCGATTCATAAATAAAAAAAAATATCACTGTTATCTATTTTGTCCGAGAAAAATTGCTACAAAGTAACGAATCTATAGTTTCGTGTTCTAATGAAACTATCATTTTAAAGATAATATCTTTAAAATGATAGTTTCATTAGAACACGAAAGTATTTCAGATTAGTAAATAAATAACTGTGTAGTTCAAGCGGGCGAAGCCGAGCGGATCGCTAGTATTTTAATTAATTCGTAATTATATTGATGTTGTAACAAAAAAGTGGTATCTCATATTTCCTTTTTAAAATAATGTTTATTTATGTCTAATAAACTAGATAAAAGTATCAAATATAATTAATATGTTTAAAATAACATTTGAATTATTTTAAACATATTATGATTAAAACAATTCAAATGTTATTTTAAACATAAACTAAAAGTAAAATTGATACTTTTATATAGCTAATTGGACGTCCTTACTTTTAAATTAATGATAAAATTAAAGATATATAATAACTAACGATTATAAATTTATTTCATTAGATGTGATGCTATGCTGTAGACTTTGCGTATAACGAACCCTTTACATTGTACGCATTACACTTTATACCGTTAATTTATAGCAGATTGGGCAAAGAACATCCAATGTTAAAACACTCTGTTCTCCATTTTACAACGCAATTCGGGTTGCTGTAATAGAAATACCCATACTACGAATAATAATCATACTAATACTAAATAGTTTCACGCTGTATACGAATACTATATTTGAGAATATTGTTTTAAAGTTGTAAAATTTTAAAGTGTAAATTTATTTTAAATGAAGTAAGTAGTTAAGTGATCAATTCTTAAAATGTATAAAAAATTAAAAACAGAAAAAATAGATCCGCACTCATAAAAATAATAGTTTATCCTAGTAAATCGACACCATAGAAATGACTAAGATGCGTCTGGTCTGGTTAATAAACGGAAAAGTTGGATAGTTTTACCACTTTTCAATAATTTAGAGGCATTGTTGGTATGGTAGAAACCTATCTTAACACACCTGAGAACTGGAAATCATTAATAAAGAATTAAAATTGGGAATATTTTACCGATTGGATTTTGAGACCCAATAAGTCGTTCCAGAGTTTATCTAGATCGTTGATCTTTAGATCTACAAAAATATTATATATCAACACTATAATGATCTCTTCAATAATATGTTAATTTTTAATTTAAACACATACAATAATAAAATTGTTCTTAATTTGTGCAACAACAAAAAAAAATAAAAACAGCAAAGTGTGTTCATTAATGTAACATTTCAAACATGTTTGAACACTAGGATAGGGCTGTGTCGAGCACATGGCGTGGAATACCATAAATCAGATCGTATCCAGATAACGTAATGGCTAGTAAAGTTAAACCAACGCAGTTCGGGCCTCTCGGGTTATCAGCGTACATTTTATATTTTATATTTAGCTATGTTTCATGATAAAATTAATGAAAACAACCACTGGATTATTCGACACTATAAGTTTGAAGTTATAAAACCTTAGACTTGGTAAGAAAAATATAAATATTGCTACTTTATTAAACCTGGACAATTTCTCTAATAAATTAAATATTTAATATGATATTTTTTATTATGCATAGTATTTTCGACGAGAATAAAGGTGGACAAAAAATATATTAAAAAAAATTGTGGTATACAAGTAGCATACGAAATACCTACATCATATTATGTAAATTAATAATGAATGCATCCTCATTATATATTTAAATCTTTCATTATATCTTTAATATATGTATGACATAAGTAGGTGCTATATTTTTACTATTATATGACACAAAATGACAATATTTTAACTTATTATGTTTTAAGTAGCCTTTATTTAATTAGCCTTTGCCTAAGTCTTCGCCCACGTGGTCAAATGGGAATAACTAAGAGTTGTGTCACACATGACACATTCTAAAAGGAACTAGCTCTGACCGCAGAACCATTATCCTATAGTATAGATATTATTTAAATAACTAGCGTGCTCAAATGATGTAGAAATTAATTTTTAGTAAATATATTTTTTTAATGCTAAAAATACCTATACGTTCCACAAATAAAACATAATTGCAATAATTTGTTTATTTTAACAAAGGGAATTTTATAGAGGGTCAGTCTGTATGTGGGGTGGTGGCACAAGGTGTTCGATATCACAGCACTAGCGGCATGTGCGTTCCGATACATCCCTCCCTAACACACTCGTGACCAGCGGAGTGCCGACGCACGCACTCTAATCGCATTGTAAGAAGACATTTTTTTTATAACAATTGACCTATTATTATTACGTTATTATTATACTCCTTCAACGATGTGTTTGGTCTCTTTTTTGGATTATCGATTAACCATAATTAACACGAAAACAAGGAAGGCCAATTCTTGTCAACCCGCATAATATGGTTAAAAGTATTGGCAAACTCACATACCAAATTATTAGTAAAAACATTTTTAGGGCCAGTCGTGGCGCAGAGGCACAATGTGTGACTGTAAACGTGACAGATTGTGGGTTCGATTCCCACTCGAGGAAATTAAATATTTAATATTTTCATTTCTTCGCTCTTGTGTCTGGGCGGGCGGATTCACGGAGTGTGTGACACTACGTTCACTCTGCCTAACTCTGCTGCGTACGAGATTTAAGAGAATGAATTTTATTACCTGTGTAACAGACTGATGTAAGAGTGAGAGCGTGAGTTCGCACTAGTGGATTTGAACGGCCCCACGATACTCGAGCGAGAAGAGGCTCGACGAAGTCGAAGGCTGTTGCTATGGATAGCTGCCAATTAAGTCGTTGTAGCAGCATTACTTCCCATTGCTGTAACAGATATTCTTATTAATAATCAGTTAATATAATATTATCTACATAAGTACTAAATCGCAAAATGTCATATCCTAGGAGTTTCAAAATGCTTACATCGATTATAATTCTCATAATTGTAAAGCTTCATTTAAAATATATTGAAGAAGCAAAGAATACCTTTAAGTGTTCGTAACCGTCATACACTAAAGGACAGGCGGAAACCGCAAAAATAGTGAATCACATTACATTTGAAAAAGAAAAGGGCAAAATGGGGAAGCAGTATTATCCCTAGATACTGCTGTTTATTTATGTCAAAAAACTTATAAGTTCAAAAGGGCAAGGAAAGAAGAAATGAAACCTTTTAAATGAAAAATCAACTTCTAAATATTTATCAGTCTTTTTTTTTTCAATATTATTAATCTTTTATAGATAACTACAATTACTTGTCCAGAAAAAGAGCATAATTTTACTAGTTTTTTTAGTAACATATTGAGACGTAAATGTCTCGAAGTAAAAGTAAAAAAATCTGAGTCCAGTTAAAAAAATATTGAGTATTTAGTGAAACTGAATGAAAATTTATTCTCACGAATCATATTTAAGAGCTGTTACTGAGTTGGTACTTAAGAAACGAACAAAAGCCCTTTCTTTCTCTTCTTTGCATTATTACTCCCATCTGATTGTGGGGTTTGCTTTCTTCCTCACCTGACCTGACCACGAAAACGCTGCAGATATTCATGTCATTCCTAATGATAAGAGGAAGAGCGAAGATAAGATATGTTCATATTGTCATCGTTTCCTCTTGGTTTAAGAAACGATCACAAAGCATTCTTTAAAATGTAACAATATCAGCCAATTTGCTTTAGATATAAGTTTTCCCACAAACGGTGCTATTAACATTGGTAACACCACAAAATGCTAAATAGAACGCTAAAGTATGGGAAACTACTATTCCATACATTCTAACCTCATTAACATATACTGCGGCGTGGACTTATCAGGATCAACGCACGAATTAATTGCAAGGAAGCGTATCATAGGACACCATAAGGTACGTATCAAAGAACGATGAGTACTTTCTCACGGTCACGGTTCACAAAGAACATACATACTGCCAAATGTCAGAGTCAATTATTATACAGCATATACCTATGTATCTTGATGTCTGGTTGTTCGTGGGAATTAAATTTTGAAGTTCATAAGTAATTACTAAGATCGAGGTGCTTTACTACTAGGTACAACGCTTCCGAATGAGTGACAGTTGCGTGTGAACAATGTGGTTAAGTCAAAAACACACCACAAGGGAGCTAATCGTTCAGATCACACCTGTCTACCTGCTCACACAATATTACAATTATAAATTTGTGACAATCATTTCTAATGACCGACTGTGTGAACATTTCCAACACAATAATACGGGTTGTATTATAATGAATGCAATACTAAACATATCAAGTGCTACGGATGTAAGAAGAATCGTCTTATCATGACATCTCGTAGTCGCTACCCACATTTCCGTCGGAAGTTGCAACTAATTCAATACCTCGTCATAATATGTTGCAGCTCTTTTCTTGAAAGGAGGTGATATGACGCATACGTATCTTCCCCTAGAACTTCGTCGGTTGCGGAAGAGGTAATTGCCGGAAATTTACAAACAAAACTTTAAGGAAACGGGTAATGTAATGGTGTCCCCTTAGGCCTAAGGGTAAAGGTACGACATTTGACTCGACTAATCGGTTGCATTCAGGCAAAATCAAAACAATGCAGCGCCTTGTGGTTGTCGCAGGATGTGAGGCGATGGTGCCTCACGACGCGTTACCTTACAATTAACCTTTCACAAGATATTATCTAGTTACACTGATATCACGCGTATCACCTCATAAAAATTGTAAAGTTGGGTTTAGTTTCTTTTAAAAACAAGTATTTGCTGGTGTCGTTTTAGTTCAAATTATAAGATTTTCTGTATTAAATTTATTTTTGTACTCACCCTAACTTCATGTGGAAATACAGAGTTGTCAGTGTACGCGCAAAGGAGATCTACTGATAATGGATGACACTGTCGGAACTTGGAAGCCAGTAGTAAGGCAGTGACGGCCAACAGTTGTAACTGCTGTCTTGAGATAGCGCGCTGAGCCAAGAATCTATCCATATAGCTTACAGCGAGGGGAAACACCTGTTCTTCGCATTGTTGTTCCTCGCAAACCTGTTAGAAAAAAAATATTTTAAATAAAAAAAAATAACAACATGTATTAATCTGTACCGATTTTTATAAAATTTGAAATTCAGACTCTTAAAAATATTTCATTGAACACGTGTTTCATGGTTTTTAAGAATTCACCCCCTAAGGGTTCAAATAAGGGGTTGAAAGTTTATATGGAAAAATCTTTAAATTGCCACCGATTTTTATAAAAAATTAAATTCAGACTGTTAAAAATGTTTTATTGAACATGTGTTTCGTGGTTTTTTTAGAATTCACTCCTAATAAGCGGGCGAAGCCGCGCGCGCCCTCTAGTTACTTATATATACCTATAGTTCTTTATACAGATTGAATTGGTTTAATAAAATATTTGACATATGTAAAATTAAATGTTTTGATGTACCCTTTTAAGGGAAGTTCTTTTTATATGAACTACTATAATAAATGAAAAAAAAATGTTTTTCATAGACCAATTAGCAATATAAATATTTTTATTAATTATTGGTGGAAACGCTATAAATCATCGAATAACAAGTATATTGTAAAAAGGACTTGTATAGAGCTTCATGTGGACAATTTCTAATCCCGTTTACTCCTTCATAAAGATTTCATTTTGAGGTTCTGTTGCTCACTGAACTCGAACTGTCGTAAAAACATAGAGGTAAAAAAGTTTCCGTTTACAAAGAGCGCTTCTAAGGGCTCACATCTAGCGTAAGCACACGTGCATCACTCGCTTTACAATACTATTGTTAACAGTATTAGGTAGAGATTTTTAGATTGTTAAAAAATAATCATTGAAAATTTATCATATTGCCCTTGTATAGAGAAATATCTATTGAATTCTGATAGAACTCCGTTGACAAAAAAATCAAGATTATATTTAAATAAAGACTTGCCAAAAACAAGATTTTCTCCGTTAATGATATACAAACACAATGCCATTGAACTACCGTGGAATGGATTATTATACTATTAGCGACAAATGTATGACAAAAAGGTATGTATGAATTTTTGATACACTTACCATATGTTTATTATTTCCAAAAATGCGTGGCGTAAAAGAAAATATAATTCGTATTACATTTTATTACATTTAATTATATATTTATTACGGTAAATATGCAAGCGTAAATACAATATAAATTAAATATACCTACCAAATATATTTAAGAAACTGGGTAGGTATCAGTAAAATACAAAAAGCAAGTAATCTACCGCTTAAAAACGCTATCGTATCCAAAAAAATCTGTGGTCTAATTACTTAACATACCAAATTTTTCTTTAATTTATATAAGATTTAATAAAGATAGAAATTCTAGTTCACTCACGGTCTCAGATATTTAAGGTCATTCACTTCAATTTTAATCAGCTGTTGTCGGAAGTTGTAGGCGATAGTTTAGACAATGAAAAGGGCGTATATTCATATGCTAACGTAATAAATAACTACACAAATATCATAAATACAATTACAAGTAAAATAAACTTACCTCCAGCATCCAAGTTGTAACAACTTTCCGCATAAAAGGTTGTATATCTATTTGGACATGTTGAAAATAATCTGTATGTAGTGCGTGGACCCTTTCCAAAGTCAAAAGGTTGAGTAAAAGTCTTGGATCGCGGTCCAGAGCCCGGTCAGGTCCAGCGATGCACATATCTACTGTTCTCCCACTGCTATTGCTGTTGTGTCCAGAATTTTGTAGATTCTCTCCACAAGACAAATCCATTTTATTAGCACAAAATCACTCGATAACACCACAATTATAGTAAAGTAGTATTCCTTAAGCTACTCTTAGACTGTTCTTAAATAACACAATGTTTATACGTAACTCTAAATAAGTAAAGTTCACAAACGCTTTCGCTGCCACACAGCCGCCCGGCAAGCAGCCAAACAGGCAAGTGTGGTCCGTCAAACTAGTGACGGCGACGTCGTGTATAGGAACGTGCGTGTAGGGTCCAAAGCCCTACAAATACAACACTCCCCTCTACTACACTACGGTAGGTAGGTTTGCCTCGAAGTATTTTTTTTTTGTAAATAATTTTATACAATTGTATTCAATGAAAAGACATTCACTCATATTGTGTTCATTTAACAAAAACAAGAGTGTTCTAAAAGATTCTTATTATTTTGGTAAAATAGATGTGTATCTATTTTACTTTCGTCGGTTTTATAGATATTTTTACGAGAAGAAATTTTACATTAAAAATAAAACTGCCAAAAGACAATAAGTATAAGGTGTTTGACTGCGAATTAGGTAGAATGTAGTCCGATATTGTCCAACTGTTTTTTACTGCTTTTTTTTTCAAGGAATAAAGGAACCCTTATAAGATCACTTTGTTGTCCGTCCGTCTGTCTGCCTGTCAAGAGCCTTTATTTCAGGAACGCTTGGAGATATTGTGTTTAAATTTAAACCATATACTCAGAACTACAGCCCAATAATTTCCTGAAAAAAACATATTTCTACATTTACTTTAGAAAAAGATGTGGCCGTTTATATCATAAAAAACGCGTATTTCGACACTACAAAGGGAATCAAATTTTGCTTTGATTTTATAGGGTCTTTTCTTTTCCGTTTGACCTAGAATTATGAAGGAAAAGTATATAATTATGTAGTTCAGGAAAAAATTTGGAAACTAAACATTTGTGGTTAAATCCTAAATAATAATAGACTTAAAAATGGGGCAAAATTTGATATTAATGCCGCTAGTTCAAGTGAGGTATCAGATGAAAAGGCTCTGGCTAAGCTAAGCATGAACTTCAGAAAAAGATCGAGACCTCCAATTTTGGTACGGAACCCTCGATGGCGAGCCCAACTCGCGCTTGCCCGGGTTTTTTATTTAAGTATATATTTAAATAATACGGTCAACGAGATCGCTAGCTGCGCAGATTTGATTTTCAGATTATTTCTTACTTTTGATTACATTCCTACGTAGTAAGTACAACGTACAATACAATAATACAATGCGTAAAAGTTCAGAAACTTAACTCCAAGGCGGCCACGATTTGCCGGCCGTACTATACAAAGTGCATTTTTAAATTTTCTCGTTTCACTAGCCTGCTACTCCAAAAATATTTTTCACGTGTGTTACTAGTTTTAACGATAGGTAGTGAAAATAAAAATATTTGTTAAACACTTTTCCTTTCCTCTGAAATCGAATATTACTTTCGCACACGTGCAACATCTAGGTGAAATTATATACATCATCAAAATTTTAAGAAAGTTTTCCCAGTCTAAGCATTCCTTGAAATGCCCAAAAAAAATTGTGTATTTATTTAGACGTATTAACTTACCACATTACGTCACAGTTGATAATTTATAAGATGTTGTAAAAATGCACTATATTTACAAGTACCTTACCTACACGAAGTGAGATCGTGATGTATGGCTTTTAAGCGTCGTGTTAAAGTTACTGTTTTTATAAGGATGGATATATTAATTGTCCCACTTTTGGCCCAATGTTGTTAATAGCTAATATTTTTATATATTTTGCTTTTAATATAGAGAGAGTGCCGGTCAATTAAATTTATAGAATATGAATAAAAACCCCCGTTCCCCCTGCTTACCCTGTCATGTGCGCGAACCAGAAAAAAGTCCTTAAAACTTTTCCTTTCATTATCATGTACACATAAAAATTAAGCAATAACCCAAGCTTTTCCCAAGTTAAATAACTTCAATATTAAATAATTCAACTTAGATTAGTTTAAACTTTAAATTATCACTTCTGTTGGTCTTCCCGAGACGCACACGTATTTTTTTTGTTTGTATCTGTATCTTCAACTAATAGAACAATATGATTTTATAAATTACATCTGTTGATAGATAATTAAAAACAAAATAAAAATGATAAAAATAAAGAATAAAGATACTGAAAATGACTGGCTCGCGCATGAACATGCAGAAGTATCAGCTCTAGCAACAGCCTGTCTAATAGCTGCCGATCATAAAACCCGCTCTTTACTTAAATACGAACTACTTATGCTACCTGTACAATGACAGTGATATTTCGTCAATATTTATTTAGCAGGAATTTTAATTTATCACAAAGGACTGATGAGTTGAGACGCCAGTCGAAGCAATGGTGCACAAACGTGTAACTATAACGCGACAAGTTGTGAGTTCGATTCCCACTCGAGGAGATACAATATTTAATATTTTTATTTCTTCGCTCTGGTATTTGGTTTCGGCGGAAAATCGCGAACGGAGTGTTTTAACATTAGGTTCGCTTTACCGCTATCTGTACTGCTATATACGGTATATAGCGTGAAGCAAAAAAACGTTAGTATACAAAATAATCGAAAATAAACGAATTAATTAATTTGCAATAAATCTTTAATATTTTGTGATTTGTGTTGATTGAGCACGTCATAGGACTGATATTTTGGAGCTTTAAATTGCCTATTGATGTATCGATGTTATTAAATTTGATTCGACAAGTAAAGAGCACGTAAAGAAGTTTCATAATATTAGTGACAAAAACGAAAATGCATATTAGATTTCGTATTTATTACAGCGAGTTGGCCAGTTTTTGTATATTCACCCACAGGTAAGAACTACACACACCTATACCAGAAATTATCAGTTTTCTTTCTTCTCTTTTACTTTATATAATGTGACAAAAAATGTTTCAAGCTATACCCACGGCACAATGAAAAAAGTACGCAGGGAATTGTTAAGTTTAAACTATTATTTTCAAATGAGATTTTTTGAGGAGACTAATTTCTATAAGAGAAATAATTAATATTTTCATTTCTTCGCCCTGGTGTCGAGGCAAAGCGTGGCGTTGAGTTCCTACAGTCAACACGCAATCCTTCCAGAATTTTGCGGAAAATAGGGAACAGTGTCTTAACACTAGGTTCCCCTTTTCCTACTCTGCTGTGTGCTATAAAAAACAGCGTGAAGCTGAAAAAAAGTAAGAATGAAAAATACGAAAGCAAAAATTTAGAAATAAAACTTTTATTTCTTTGACTTTATTATTTGCTGCTTTCATTACATCTCTGCACGGTCCACAGTATCGAAATTCAAAGTAAGAGATCTCTGCAGATCAATGCATACAAAACAATTATAAGATTGAAAATTATTTTAAACATAACAATAAAATAAATATTACAATAAAATAAAAGAGGTGTTATTCATTCAGAGGGCACGTGGCCAGGCCGGAGGAGGGCCGAGGGCGAACAGCTGCGGCTGCGCTTGCGTCCACGCCGGGTGCGCACGATCCGGTTGACATTACAATAAAAATCCCAACACACCTGACGTCTTAAACTAGTCATTATTGTAATTCTCTTTCGGATAGAATCACAACAAGTTACCACGTGCTCTGAAAGCAGCGTGTGCCATTGATTCTAATTATAATTATAATCTCATGAATATGCAAACGCTTTCAAAATGTAACACACTTACATGTAAGTACAATATTACTCTTCAGATATTTCTGTAAATTTCTTATTGTAAAATGGTATATATTCACATATAACTTTCCAGTCAGTAATATAAACCATGCTTATGAAACTAGCTGTAGTGAAGCCTGCAATAGAAACCGCAAACCCAGATAGTTGTTCCCAATGTTTTTTTCCAAAATTCATATCCAAGTAATACAGCGGCCAGTCAGCAGCAGGAATTTTAAAATAATATAATATGATTATTGATCTAATTTACTTTATATAATATTGACAATTACTTATAAATTTTATTAAAAATGAAATTTGACAAATTAAATCTTTTTTTATCTCAAAACGTTGAAGGTTCTGGGCGTTAATACTTAACAGATAGATACAACTTTTATAAAATTTTTAATTATACAGGGTGGAAGAGGCAGCGCTCCATTTACGGAAACAGCATATAGGGTAAAATATTTCAAACCTATACCTAAAGAAATTAATCAAGATGCCTCAACAGTTTGGACGTAGGATTTTTTTTTCATTTCACGATTTTTATCCATACCTGTATTTCGTGTGACGCGATTACGTATAGACCCCAATAACATAAACACTTACTACTACAAAAATACTACTAAAGGTTAAACAACTTTGAACTTTATCGCCAATACATAAGACTCGATTTCGAAATGAGCCGTGTGCGGCGGTGTACAAATGGCGTTTTGTTTTAAAATGACAATTTTATTATTTATTTTGTTTGAAAAAAAAACTTTTTCATTTTTGGGAATTTATTTTTTTCTGAATTATATTAGGCATTTATAGAGTAGTTAAAACTGGTTTCATTTAATGTGGTGCTGACACTTCCACCCTGTATAAATCATGGATTTATTAGGCAAACAGAAGCAAATAACTTGGTAATATGCGGTTGTAGCTACCTGTAATTTAGTAGTTAATTTAAAACATCACAAATAGAATATAAATAAGTATGTACGGAGGTTTGCGAGTGAAGCGAGCAGAAGACGAAGCCCCCTTTTTTATTACATTGTAATTATTTTACAATCCGATCAAATAAACAAAAGTACGTTAAAAAGAACCGACAAATAGACAATTGTATGTGACCAAGCAGTAAGAGAAGTAAAAAAATCGTAGTTACCATGTTGTTCTTGATGATATGACCGAACGGAACAATTTATTATATACACAACCAATACAACAGACGAATGTGGAGGAATTGATATATTTTTTATGCGCGAACTGTATGTATATTAAATATAATTTTAATGTCATTAGTATGATATATGGGAGGCCAGACGTGGCGCACAAGCGGCGGGTAAACGCTACAGGTTGTGGATTCGATTCCCACTCGAGAAAATGAAATATTTAATAATTTCATTTCTTCACTCTGGTGTCAAGGCAAAGGGCGGCGTTGAGATGCACCATTCAACACTAGCAATGCCTCCAGAATTGGGCGCAAAATGGGAATTGGAGTGTTTTAAACTAGGCTCCCTCTGCCTACCCTGCTGTATGTGGGATAATGCATGAAGCTAAAAAATATGATATAAGCAATATATATTATTTTGTTCTGTTTCCGAACGTGCCAGTTGAGAATATATTTAAAAAATATAAAAAATGTCATTATTTTGTCACACTGTTGACAGTTGTCAAAAGTTGCCAGATCCTAAAGAGTTCCTTAAATTACAGGTAATCATTATTACTGTATTAAAAATAAACAGAAAAAATTAGAAGTAAATGAATCATAGTATGGTAACATTTTGATACTACTTCGAGAAGCCACTTTATATTAAAATAATCGTCCATAATTAACATAATCTCATTAACTCTTCAAAAAAAAAGATGAAAATTTGTGATTCTTCAAGAAATAATATGATTTTCTAATAACATAATATAATTTATAGTTAATTTTAAATAGAAAACTATGAAAATAAGTTTCACGTTTAGGAACCTTAATTTTTACTTTGACCTTAAATAACATATAGGTACACACAATTTGTATTCCGTATAAAGTTTTCTCTCGATTTTCTTAGGATAATTAATGTATAGATATTGGCAACTTCGCTTAAAAAATCAAATGTCAAGTCAAGTGAACTTGCAGGCGAAGGCTACGGTTGGGTTGTATTGTAATTGTAAACATTAAACTAAATAGCGTTGCTAGTTTCTTGTGCCAAATTCACTGCACAACATTGTTATGGCCTTAGAAAAGGATCCACTGGTTAGCGAAAGATCGGGTACAGTGCGTGAAGTCGGAAATCATGCTATATGGAGTTTATCTTCCTGTAAACCAGGTTTGCCACAAAACTTGTTTACTTTTTATAACTATGTTATTCTCTGAGATTTCTAACAAGATGGTTTTAAAGTACTATTAGTTGATTATTGTTGAACATAATGTATTATTCTGTTTGGCCGACGTCATATCTAATGTTATAATAAACACAATCGGGATACCAAGTAATAATCTCTATAATGTAAATAAATCTTTAATAGGATTGAGTATATGCTACATTACCAAGTTACTGTAGATATTTAAAAGAGCCACTGGGAAGTTTCTTACTAGCTCTTTTCAGCAGGACTGCCTACTGAGTCAGTGGATAGTTTATATTGATTTGATGATTCAAGTTTTATTTTTTTTTGGTATTTAGTCAATGTCATTTGTTTTAGGTTTCGGTATTGATCAACTTCGAGATGATTGTATGGATACATATTGGCAATCAGATGGCCAGTTGCCCCATTTAGTTAATATACAATTCCAAAGAAAAACAATGGTCTCACATATTTACATCTATACTGATTATAAACTTGATGAAAGTTATACACCTAGTAGAATTTCTATAAGAGCGGGAACACATTTTAATGATTTACAAGAAATAGAAGTTATTGAATTGATAGAACCAAGTGGTAAGACACAGTTTATTTTTTTAGCTTCATCCTATATCACATACAGTAGGGTAGGTAGAGGAAACCAAGTGTTAAATAAAACACTCCATTCCTCACTTTCTGCTCATTTTTTGGGCAGAAAGTAACTAGTGGCATTCCTATTATTGCCACTGGGGTGAATCAATTAATTCCTTATCCTCAATATATTTGTGGTAATCAAACTCACCACTGTTGTTTTACTAATCAAACACTATGCTACTGGTCTCTAATAATTTTTATTACTTGTAATATAAATTACCAGATATTTATTTTATGTTTTCATTTTAAGGATGGGAAATGATACCAATAAAGGACATCCATGATAGACCAATTAGGACATACATGATTCAAATAGCAGTTTTAAGCAATCATCAGAATGGGAGAGATACACATATGAGACAAATAAAGATACATTCCCCCTGTGAACCTACATCTTTTGATATAAATAAATTTAGAAATTTCTCAACTGTCCAATTTCAGCAATACACAACAATTCGGTAATAATATTAGTCATAAAAATAATAGCACTTATGTTTGATTATGATTAAATTTTTTATGTTATAATAAAATACATTTAAATATTTTTTTATGTATTTTAATCTGATTCCTCACTTTCTTCACTTGCTTGCTGAAGCCATGCAAAGAACTTAATTAAAGAAATCTGTTTGAGTATTGGGCTTTCATCTTGCTTTAGGTCTTCAAACCATTCTAACAAGGAATCTTCATCAACAACATCTGCATCATATAATAAATGAATTATCTGGCCAGCCTTTCCAGTCAGCCATTCATTATTGATGCAACTGTCCTAAAATAAAAAAAAGTATTTTTTTTTTTAAATGATCATGTGTAAAATTATATACTCTACTCTCTATTCTAAATTTCACATTTTACTAAAGATTTTGAAATGTATGCAAAAATATTTTTACCTAACTAATTATCATACATTAAAACATTGATAAATAACAAAAATGGAAAACTACTCACTTCAACTGCTCTCAAACAATCCATAATGGAAGATTTTGTTTTTATATAGTTTGCTAAAACTGGATGGAAAAATTTTAAAATATCCTTGACAGTACTTAGTACACTCTTGCTAGAAACCAATACTGGTATGCTAAGCAAAGCCCTTATAACAAAAAAGTTTACTTCATGTAGTTGTATATTATAGGCATATCTTGATGAATTAATTTCTAATATGAGGTAGTCACACTTCAGGCCTTCCTCATACCCTCGTGCCAGACTGTCTATAACTTCTTGGAGGAATACTAGAACATAAAATAAATGTAAAATATTGAACATAACTATAGTCGCTGTTGCATATATTATTATTCAGTATATTATGCTTGATCCTGCATATAAAATGAGAAAGAAACTAGTGTTTAGACATTATTTTTGTAATTTTGTTCCAATATATTTTTAATTTGTTCCAATATAATTGAATCCACAACCACATTAATTGTATAATCTATTGAATACAATATAAGTTGGGATGATAAAAATATTTTTTTAAGAACATGGTAATTAATGTTAACTTACTATTAGTATCATCAGGAACAGGTGAATCAGGTAATGTTGATTCAGCGCTACTGTCTGAAGAATAACATGATTCACTATCACTCCATTCTTTTTCAAATCCTATAAATTCATCATCTCCATCATTTGAAGACTCATTCTCCCATTCTGTGGTATTTTCTGATGCTAATGTTTTCTCTATAAAGTATATTTTTAAAAATAGTAATTAATAAGTGACTTTTGAATAAGCTCAAAAAACTTATTTTAATAAAACTACATGATATTTTTTATTATTGTAATGTGAACAACACCATGCATGTAAATATTGACTGATAAAATATGTATATTTGTCAATCATACCAGTTTCACTATGAGATCCTTCAAGAATATTGCCTTTTAGTTGGCTACCATTTTTTATGCAAATATTCTCTGAAGAAATAATTCCTTGCAAATTAGAATTTTCTTCAACTGTGCAACCTTCAGCAATGAAACTGTTTATAATTTTGCAATTATCTTTAACAACAACATTATTCATGATGTAACTTCCTTGGATAAAAACATTACTTCCAATAACACAGCTATCACCAATCATGGTTTTGGTTATCTGAGACATGTCACTGATGTGTGTTTGAGAGCCAATCAATACATCTTCAACAAGAGTACAAGATCTAAAAATAAACTTTTATTATTTTAATATAGCATACAGAGGAAGAATAGGAACATAATATGATAAATATGCACTTATATATTTTAATAAAAAAAATAATACCTGCTTAATGTTGAATTCATTTTTCTAAAAATGTGGTTACCCATGTACATATAATTATTTTTATAAAAAGATCCAGTTTCAATTGACAATGGGTATACCCAATTATGTATTATATCCCAACTAAAAAGAAAAATGGTTACATATTGTTAACTAGTAATATATGACAATTTTGCCAAGTTATTGAAACAAACAATATATTAAGTGTTTCTTACCTTACAGTTTGGTAAGTTTTCCAATTTGTTACTGATGCAGCATATTGATTACCTTTTAATAATGTGTAATACAAGGAACTGGCTAAAATGTCCTCATTAATCAAAATGCCATGAATAAAATCTTTTATAGTTTGAAAATCAAAATTATCAGAAAATAAAGGTGGTACTGACGGTGAGCAAATTGCTATATTAGCATCTACCAAATTATGATGCAAGAGTACCTCTGAATGATTCAATACACACTCCTAAAAATAAAAATAAATTATGCTAGAAATTTTTATGATATTGTTTATATATAGACATAGGTAAGTGTTCAGACAATTATTTTTTTAATCATATTAGTAAATTAAAATAAAATATTGTAAAAATAATATATGGTATTAAAAGATAGTAAGAAAAAATATCACATACACAAGCAAGTGCTCAAAGACACACATTGAGCATGGGAGGTATGAATATATAAGCAAAAAGCAGGCATTAATATGCCTGCTTTTAATTAATATTAAGAAAAATGATAGTTTGATTGATCAGCATTCGGGTGGCTGTTGTAGTGTATATGTATTACTTACTAATGGTAGACAGAATGTAGTATCTTTTGATTTTGGCTTATACTTTTGATGCAATAATATTTTATTACTTTTTCCATCAGCAGCTAGCAGAAAGCTTTCATCATTGCTAATTAAAGGATGATCCCAAGCAACTTCTTTATAGACCAATGTCATTGCTGCCCCTTTGTCTTTCTTACATATTTGTCTGTCAAAAAATATTACATACTTTTACATTATAAACATAATGCCATACAATTCATTACATATATTTAATAAATAAAATATTTTATTTCTTGAATAAAACATTATATGAATATATTAGTTACTAAATAAAAATACTTGTGTTGTTCTAATAAAGCCGCAAAATTCATATTTGTTATAGATGTTATTCCCAAGAGTACAAAGTATCCTCTGACCAAACTGGCTGCATCTACTTCTCTCATAACATCACCCATGGTTTGGCATGTATCAGAAGTAATTATTTGTACATCCAACATTAAGCTCCATGGAACTTTCTTTTCTTTACTCTTCCTTAAAATAGAATCTTATATAAATTTATTGCATACAGTAATTGGAATCTAGTTCATAATATAAAATCTGTTCGTCTTACTTTACATATTCCTTTATTTTTACACTATCCTTACAACAAAATAGAATTGCTTCTCCAACTCCTCCTGACACCAAAGAGTCCAAAACATAATCAATGAGACACACTCCTGCTAGCGGAAACAGACCCTGAAGAATAATTTGAATTATTATATTGTTTAGTGATAAAATAAATAATTTTTCTTATACATACCATTGGTTTATAATTGGTAAAGGGATTAAAATTATTGTTGAATGAATCCATAACAACAACCGCTTGGATAACATTTTCGTTCTCGTTTTCCATGTTTCGTATTTAATAAATAATTAGTCTCATTTACATTAAAATTATTTGAAGTTTAAATCAAAACTCAAAAGTTGGCATTTGGATTTTGCCAAAATAGGTTATAAGTGTTGTGGATATGACGATTATGAGAAACAAAAATTGTTATAAAAATTACCGTATTTAAAAAAATATATTTAAATTTATATTTTTACGGTACAAACATCATTATGAAAAATGTTGCAGAATAAATCAAATTAAATAAACAATTCATTATCGATTTCCTAAATCGATTATAATAAATAAATTGTGTTAACTGCAGCGCATCACTAGATTTCTGTTTTTTTTTCTCTATAAAGTTGGGCCTTAGGTTCTTGCACTGAATAATATAAGTAAACAATATAGATATTTTAAAAACCATTGATACCATAGTTAATATACTAAAAAAATCTAATTAAAGATATTAATAGTAATCTTAAAACAGTCAAGGAGTTTGTCAAAATGACTAGATGTATTTTAACGGATGTCGATGTATATAAATTCAGTTACTATTGGATACACCAAAAGGTAAACACGCTGCTTATTTAATCTTTCTGATGTAAATAAATTTTACTTCGAAAATGGATTACGATTTAGGTCGAATTGATTATACTCTATGTGGTATAACTTATCCGGACGCAATAAAAATTTTACCAGCAGCTGAACAAAAAATACAACAAAAGGCATGTAATTATTTCCCAAGTAATTATTTCATTGACTCGACAAAATAGATATAGATTTTCATTGCACTTTATCATATATTTACAGTTCGCAATAGGAGACAAGAATGGAGTGCTACAATGTTTGAGTATAAAAGATGAAGAACCAGTTGTACAATTTAAAACATTACCAGGAAAACCTATTACATCTGTTCAACTTCCTTCATTTATTGGTAAATTATAAGGATTGTTTTAACAATTAATCCTTTACATACCTACCTCTATTATATTTTATATAAAAAAAATATTTATTTATTTAAAAGGAATATTATAATAAAAATAATATGGTACTTTTGAATTTTAAGGACGCCTCTCGATGACGCTAAAATGCATTAGTCCCTGTGATTTTATATGGAGTTTACACTGTATTTTAATGCATTAATTTATTTATATTCCTAGCAAAAACATTCTATTTAATAATAATTTTCCCTAATTTTCTACTTAAAAGCTATTTAAGAAAGGGTACGTGAGCACTATAAGGTGTACATGATACTATTACAGTGTTATATTAAATCATGCGTAAACTAAGATAATGCTGTAATTCTATGGAAATTTGTAAATCACAGACAAAAAATCTAATATCCATTTCAATTGTCTGATCTATTTGAAAAATTCGATATAAATGATAAAATGCACTAGGCATTTTAGCGTCATTGAGAGGTGTCGTTAATATTCAAAAAAGCTATATTATTTTTATTGTAATAATCTTTTTTAATCAAGTATATTTATAAGTAACACACATTAATAATAACAACTACCCACCTACTTCCCTGACTACAGAAGACTACATATTTTTTTTGCTTGACTAAATATTTGTTACTACAAAGCAACCAATAATAGAACGTAATATAAATACCTGCAGTCGTTACTAATTTTTCCAACTTAGAAAGTCTTATCTTTTACTTAAGGTTGTCCTTATTGAGATATAGTCGATTGATTTACGAGGATTGCGAGGTGTGATCAAAAATACAGTGAATAATTTTTTCACAATAACAGTTGCTGTATACAGGAATACATTCTAAAGTCTGATTTATTAAGATGTGTGGCAAATTGGAACAAACTTGTCTGTCTATTAGCTTCCAACTTTTTACTTACCAAGTTTAGTTTTACGTTGCAATACAGAAACTTTATGATGACAAAGTTATGATAACGTAATAACTCTGAAGACTATTTACAATCGGTATGACCGATTTAGAACCGATGACTCGGTGCAAGACCAACAAAGACCTTTTACCTCAAAACTCGACAAAATCCTGCAAAAACTGGCAAAAATTATATGAAAAATATGACTGTCTGTCCATACTATTTGCTCACTGATTTTAGCACAATGGCTTGTGCCCAAAAAAATATATATATTAAACATCAACCGTGTTAATACCACACTAGACATTGAAAGAGGAGCTAGAAACGTTTTTAACCATGAAATCCACGTCTCAATAAGTGCATCAGCTAGTTAATTTTTTTTTCCTTCCCTTCCTTCTTTTTTTAAATTCCTTTCTTCAAATGACTTTCTCATTTGAAGAAAGGAATTTTTGGTCATATCTTGAATAAGAGTCATTTGAGTAGGCTTTACAAATAGATTATCTTACGCTTATATAAGATTATTATTTTTTAAATTATTTTGATTGAAAATAAATTTGAGATGCATACCTAAATATTTTACTTTTTCTCTTATTTTATTAAGGGACAAATGCTGATAAAATATTTGCCGCTTCGGGCAATGAAGTGAAAGGTTACACTAGAAAAGGGAAAGTATTTCTAAGCATCGAAACCTCGGTATCAGAAACAATCACGTCTATGTAATTATAGATTTTTTAATATGATATCATTTATCACATATCAACTAATTATTTATAGTTCAATAGTATTGTTATCCTTAGATGCGTGCTAGGCAGCGATTTAATATTATGCTGTGGGAGAACTGTAACGTTCTATAGAGAATTGCAAGAATTGTATTCTTACATATGCGATGACAGAGTATTAGATGCGGTAGCTTTTGCAACACCAAACGTATGTACCACATAGTTCCATAATACTTTTGGATTTTAATATTTTTTTGTGTTTAATATTTTATAAGTCTTAAATCTAATTATTTTATTCAAACTTTAAAATTTAGAGTAATTGCTTAATTAAATGTTACTTCCATCAATACTCTTTATAGAATACTCGTGTTAAAATACTTGTCATAACGGCAAATAAGGAGGTTCTATTAATCGAAAATGGGCAAATACAGATGCGTACTCATATATCCGCTGGGCCCATGCGGATTATTATACCACTCTCCTTACATACTACTGATGTGTGTACTTTTTATGGTGCCGCTGATGGATCTTTAGGACTTATATTTCAGGAAAAGTAAGTTCATTCATTTTAATTATCTTGCATCATCCGCATATAAGATAGGCGTTAAAATAAGTTAATTTGTTCTTTACATCCCTTTCTTCTTTGCACTTCTTCCTCTCGTTTCCCTTTTTTACAATAGTGGGACCGTGGAGCTCAATGTTGTACTTTGTCTTACACTTGTGCATGTTTGCTTCAGAACAAGTCTGTCATACAAATGTTTGGTGAATGGACACGGCTTGGGATCAGTAATGTGCATTGGTTGGTTTATAAATGGCTTCGGTACTCATCTTGCTGTTGGACGGCATGATGGCTCTATTCAGCTTTACCTGGTTAACACCGATAATTTTTTAGAAAAATTGAGACTCAAATTTACCTACGTAAGATTTAACTGTTACTATAATTAAATTCTAAGTTTTAGTATATATATACTTAAACTTATCTACTTTCAAGATTGCATATTGAACTTTAATTTCGAAAAAAATTGCATTAACCTATCTATAGGTATTTATATATACCTCTATATATCTATAATAGTAAATAATATATAGGGTAAAGGTAGATACCTACAAAGCTACCTAACCTTTGTAGGTGCCTACTTTTACACTTTCTAATAATAGTATTATATAGAATGAAAGTGTCAGCGCTCCTTTTACGGGAACTACATATGGGGTAAAATATTTTAAGCCTATACCTAAAGAAATTAATCAAGATACCTCAACAGTTTAGACGTAGAATTTTTTTAAATTTCACGATGTTTTCGTGTGACGCAGTTACGCATAGATACCAATAACGTAAACACATACTACTACAAAAATACTACTAAATGCTAATCAACTTTGAACTTTGCCGCCAATACCTACGACTCGATTTTGGAATGAGGCGTATGCGGCGGTTTCCCTTTGATAGTTTTATGCGTGCGTGCGTCGTTCTTGGCAAATGGAGTTTTACAAAATAAATAATAAAATTATTGTTGTAATATACAACTTTAAAATTATTGTTGTAATATTTTATTATTTATTTTGTTTGAAAAAAACACTTTTTCAAATTTGGGAAAAAAATAAAAATAATAACAGTATTATGCTTTTATAGAGTAGTTAAAACTGTGGTTTCATTTAAAGTGGTGCTGACTGACTCTGACTCCACCCTATATAGATACTTGTAACATTTATATATTCAACTAAAAAATTGTTACAATATGTCAATTAAAACTACAGTTATAACAAAAATTTAACTATTTTAGTTTTCTGGTGAACCCGTGACATCAGTGGGCGGCGGTTACATTGGGTCAGAGGAGCCAGAAGTACTTGTTTCAACATTTTCAGGAAGAATCTTCGGGTTGAGATCACGCAAATTAGTCTCTACCTTAACTAATGTATCTAATGAGGCGTTGGCTTTAAGGCGGTCAAAACTGGAGTAAGTTATTTATGTTTCATCGTAAAGACCAATTTATGGGCACTTCCGTAAACAAAACGCAGACACAGATAAAGAAAATTGTTTGCTTTTAATGTTTTTTATCCATCAAATTAAAATAACTAATTTGAAACATGACCTCTTCATGTCCTTTTGGTAATAAGGTGAATACATATCTAGAAGAGAAAACATATATGTACCTACTATTCTTAAATAAGTTGCATAGTTGCATTTATTGGTAAAATTCAGTAACGAGTCATCTTCAATCTTATTTACTATAGAACAGAAATTGCTCGTTTAGAAAAGCAAACTGCCCACGAACGAGAAAAATATCAAAAAAACACGCATTCCATATTTGGAGGTGTATCAGCACCCCCTCTTCTTGATATTGAATATGAGGTAAGTCAAACTGTATATACTTAAGCATGTTGAGAGTTAAAAAACTATGAAACTGATACTTCACTATCAAATTTTAATTAGTAGGTACCCTATGTACATACATGTGAAAGCGAGGGAGCAACGATTTTCCACAATTAATTTTACATTATATAATATTATTTTTTTTATATATTATTGATTTTTTATAAACCAAATATCGCCTTGATACAATAATTAGAATTTCTTACAATTATAGTAATTTCTAATCAAGAATCAAATTCAAAGCTTTCAGGTGCCGGTCAAAACGCTTGGCAAGAAGCTAAAATAATTTCGGGTGTACCTTTGGACATGTTATTTATTTATTGCAATTGCAAACTTGAAATACAAACAGATAGTGCAGCGGTACTTAGCACATGTGCACAACAGGTAAAAAAATTATCTATATACCTACATAATATATTAAAATTATAACTCATCGCTGTCTGCAACTGGAAGATATATGAGAAAATCTATTATTTCGGGAATTTATTAATGTATCGGTTTTTCGTCGTCGATCATTATCGACTTGAAATGCAGATTTAACTTTTTTATTTTGGTAAATTTCCTTTAACATTACTTGTTTGTTTTTTTATTTTATTTCTGTCGGTTTATAAATATAAAAGTTGTGTCAATTTAAAGAATGCAGTACGTCTCTTGCACATAGCAGGGTACTGGGTAGGCAGAGGGAACCTAGTGTTAAGACACTCCAATCCCCATTTTCAATCGAATCCTTATCATCCTTATTGCGTGGTGAGTGGCGGATCTCAACTCTCGCTTTTCCTCGACACCAGAGCGGAGAAATGAAAATATAAATTTAAATAAATATTTAATTTCCTGGTGTCAAACCCACAACCAGTCACGTTTACAGTTAGAAACTTGTGCCTCTGCGCCACGAATTAGAAATAAATTACCCCTTTTCTATTTTTTGCTACCTTCTTTACTAGAATAAACTTCAAACATGTGATAAATATCTATTTACATGTGGTAAGTAGGTATTTTTCACATCTTGTGGTGGCATATAAAAAAACTACATATTCTAAAATATTTATGGATATTTTAAAGGCTTGCTTTACCATACGCTTTACTAAAATTATCTTACATTTATTTAATAGGGATCAAATAATGCAGAGCTACTAGCTACCATTCGCTGCCAAGTGGGAACAAGGCGCCTTTGGCTACGTATTCGCGTTGTTTCTGTTGAGGAGACAAAGATGGAGGGCACTTGGGTTTTAATATATATTTTACCAACTGGATCACCGAGAGTGGCGAGATTAATAAGATTTCATTTACCGATTTTACCACATTATTCTAAATATGAAAATGTCGAAGTGGAAAATGCTAAAAGGTTTTTGAGATTATTTATTTAATTTGGTTTAAGTATATTTAGCATCGTTTGAATAATAAAATGTCTAATTGATAATGTCTATATGCACTAATAAATATTTTTATATTTTTTCTATGATACAAATAAAAGATATATACACAGTGTTTTTGTCAGCACAACTTTAAATGAAACTATAATTTTAACTACTCTATAAAAGCCTAATATTATGCAATATTTTTTTTTCCAAAAATGTAAAAGTGATTTTTTTCAAATAAAATAAATAATAAAATCATCGTTGTAAAATAAAACACCATTTTTCAAGAATGACGCACACTATCATAAACCTATCAAAGGAAAACCGCCGTATACGCCTCATTCCGAAATCGAGTCGTAGGTATTGGCGGCAAAGTTCAAAGTTGTTTAACCTTTGGTAGTATTTTTGTAGTAGTGAGTATTTTCGTTATTGGTATCTATGCGTAACTGCTATGGATAAACATATTGAAATGAACAAACTAGATATGGATAATATTGAAATGAAAAAAAGATCCTACCTAATCTAAACTATTGAAATATCTTGATTCATTTGTTTAGGTATGGGTTTAAAATATTACACTATACACACACTATATACTGTTCTCTTAAAAGGAGCGTTGACGCTTCCACTCTGTATATACACGCCAGTGAATAGTGAATAGATTAAGAGCAGACAACGCACCTGTACCTCCTCTGGTGTAATAAATAAACTTGTTTTCCACACTAAAGTGTAAAATATCTTAATATTTTTCCGGAGGGCATGGTGTGAAGTACATATATCAGGTGGTTTTTCGGTTGCTGAAATGTCGTCATGGTTAGCCGAAATATTGCCAGGGGAATTACCGCGACCTTCGAGTAATATTGCCTTTGCACGTTCCCATTCCACACTAGGGACATTTCTTATTTGTAAATACCAGTAAGTACTTTTACTTTTATAACTGAATTTATAAAGAACTTCAAAGCTTATTGGGTATTAGGTAAATAAAAAATAATTTAATAAATTGTTTTCTTTTGTATAAAAGTTATCACTGTAAATAGTTTTAATTTTAAATTTTCTTTATTTAGAAGACAACATAAAACATCTTACTTCAATTACTATAATTATATTAAAGGTAGGCTGAGAGAACTTCATTCTCGCCAAGACACTCCATTCTGCACTGAACTGTGACGAAGGCGAATTTTACTTTACTACCTTTTTTACATATTTTTACACATATTTTTTATTTATGCCAAAACAGACGCAGTTCAGCGACTTTTAGGTCTGATAATATATCAACAATAATTATCATCAAGTCAGTTATTTCAAACTGTTGCATTAAAAGAAGTATACGGGTCAATATTTCTTGCGGTATGTATCCTTGACATAAAAGAGTAGATACATCTTCTTAAAACACATTGTATAGAAACTAAAGTAAACACATTGTTTGATTTTGTTTAAGACATTCCCGAAAATGCATGCTTGATTTCATTTCAATATTTACGCGAAAAATTTGAAAATGAGTATAAAAAGAAAAAACAATTGGAAATAAGGAAAGCTCTAAGGTAATTTATAGACAATCCAACAAATATAGGAGTATAACGATTAAATATTATATTATAAATCTAAACTCTATTTCAAGTTCTTTAGATCTGGATATGAATATGATAAATGAAGAAACACAGCAAACACTATGTGAAGATTATCGAAATATATTGAAAACTTCAGAGGAAAATGATGAAGAAATAGTTTTCGACGAACTCAAAGGTAACTTTACTAATTTATATTGTCTATTATTTTTAAAATGTCTATTCGTTATTTTATGTAAAAATATTTTATAGATTTAAGAAGGAATAATTTGAATATGATCGTAGTGTTGTTTTTGGACAATAGCCGATGATTGGGTCCAAATCCATCCATATTCATAGTGCAGATATATTTCGATTTTCGTTATGGTTAAAGAGCGGCGAAGTTTGGAAGTACGCCATTTTACATATAAAAATGTTGTGTTAGATACCAATCATGAATACATATGCATTAGGCTACGTTCAGATGACAAGCGTTCAACGCGCGCTGAACGTGCGCAAAATTTTTGTATAGTGTTCACATGACACGCGCTTGTCAGGCGTTGAACGCGCGTTGTCGCGGCCGCCATAGATTTCAGTAGAGTTCTACATTTGAAGGAGATGGACGTAAAAACAGTTTTAGCGGTGATTTTATACCGACGGCTGAACCAACGCGACAGAAGACGGAAATATTGGGTCCACCCAATTTCCACACGATTTCTGAACGAACCGATCGCTTAAAATGCGTATATCCGCGTCGAAAGTGCGCGCTCAACTGAACGGACACATAGAAAATCAATGATCTCAAAGCGCGCGTTGACGCGCGCTGACAACAGTCGAGCGCTAGCGCAGCGTCAACGCGCGCTTTATTAAAACGCGCGTTAGCATGTGTACGGCCTGAACAAAAAGTATGTTGTAAACGCGCGTTATCGAAACGCGCGTTGAACGCTTGTCATCTGAACGTAGCCTTATACTTGGTATATAAAAAATAAAAATTTACTCCCAATATAGAAATAGTGCAGGGTAAACGAAGCTACGGTTTACCCATTATGCAATGTATTTTCATGTACGGAATATGAAACGAATTAAAACTGAAGATACATTTAAAATACAAGATAATGCGTGAAATAATTACTTAATTAGGAAATTATAAAATAATACAATCCTTGAAATCGTTGTGGACCTAAGAAAATGTAGAAGATATAGTTTTTTTAGTGTCACAAAATTATTTACTTTTAATTTTCCAGGCACTATTGAAAAATGGTATATAGACTGGCGTATGCAATTCCTTAATAGTAATAGTTATGGGAATGATATCGATAAACTAAAAGTAGCATTGAGGTTTTGTCAAGCTGATGAAGTGGAACAAATTTTGACATTAAAAAACAAATTACAATAAATGTTCATGTAAACAGTGAACCATACCATAATGAAAATTAAAAAGATTTATAAATTACATTTTGTTTCTGTAAATTATTTTAACTCCTAAAGATATAGAATTATTATTATTATAATAATTATATTAATATAATTATTAATAATATTCGAACTGCAAGTAAAGGAAAATTATGAAGCTAATAAATCACGTGAGAGCTACCACTTTAATCTGACGCAACAGTAACATACAATAGATCAGATTTAATTTACATTAACAAAACAAACAATTAGACTTAAGTAGGTGCTTAATAGATGTATCAGTACGATCCTACTATAACATAGGAGCAAAAGAGCAAATATCACCTTTCAAAAACAGAGATTGGACGTCTCTGGAACACACAAAGCATAGTGATCCCAATTACAGTAGGCGCGACCGGTATAATCAGTAAAAGCATATACAGGTATATAGACCAACTTAACATTGCAATAGATATAACAATCATTCAAATACAAGCAGCCCAACAACACACAACTCCAATTCTTAGTAGGGTATTGGAAGACACCGTGTTTGTGAATAATACGCCCATCACACCCCAATCCATATCGGACGCACCAGGCACACTACAAACATCACATGCAGTAGGCTTGCATGTATCTTCTAGCTCACGTACACAAAATTATCCATTATCAAGAAAAAACAATAAATGCACGAAGAAGAAGAAGGAGGTAGAAAGGCTGTACCTATATCCTTTTCTCTGAAGGCCTCAGGACAGGATATACAGATAACCCGATAGAAACTCGAGTGTAGGCATGCCGACAACGAATAATAATATTCGAACATGAGGTTAAGGGTTGTTTTTTAAACTTACCACGGACATTGGTCGTACATGCCGCCCTTTTTTTTCTTTACTTTTTAGTGATTTTTACTTATTTGGTATTGTTTTAATACACTCTTTTACACGACTGCGTCTGTATTAAAAGAGGAGAATGTAAAACTGCAAAAATGAATAAAGGAAGGCTAGAGAGAAGCCCTCCTTAAAAGTTTTGTCATGATTTGAGAATAGTGACTATGTAGTCGGATTAATATATCTAAGTTTGTTGTTGTCTAGTCCGTGTAATAAGGAAATTAGTTTGGGAAAGTTTAATTTGTTTTGGTTTGTTCTATTCCGGCGGTTGAGTTGCCTTGTTTTGGATTCCATGCTAGGTGTTTCGTCTTAATTTGTTTATCGCCTCTTGGTTTCTCTCTTTGATAGTTATCTTTAGTTTATAGTCTATTAAGATATCGGTGACTGGAGATTCAATGATTCGACGGATGAATTTGCAGACAGCGTCTTCTTTGGCGTTGATGTGGTATATGCATTAATTTGTGTGCGTAGTGATCAATGATAGCATATGATGTGTTGATTTTGTCTAAATGATGACTGCAAACTCGTATGTTAATCCCTGAGATTCATTGACGATGAGTATGCGTGAGTTGTTTCCTCTCCCATATTCCATATCTTCTCCCATATCCTTTGCAGATAAGGACCGTCTGTGTGTGGACCAAGTATAAGGTGTTTAGGGAGTCTTTTGACAGATTAACGTCACGAGGCTTAGGCTGATATAATTAATCTTGAAGAAGTTCAGCCTGTCAATGAAGGGTAGCTGATCTATATCTATGTATGTGATTCATATATCTGTTTGAGAGTTTTCGGCCCTATGAGTTTGGCCATCATTACGATCGCTCCAAAATGGTTCATCAAGGACTCCTCTACTGGCAGGCGTTTTGGCCTATCTTTGGCACTATTAACGAGAGTAAGTCGATCGTTCGCAATTTGACCTTTGATTCCTTTTCGCAACTGATGGTGATTTTAATTATGAGCTCCTAGCCCTATTGGCCTTTACAGCAACTCGGAGTGGGTGAGGAAGCGGCTACTCTGTCCTTGAGAAATTGCAACCACTACATGTCTAATGTCAACGGAGGCAAGTGCAAGTGTTAACTTTTTGAAATTTACCTTGTTTAACTTGTGACAAGCAACTGATCTGGGATAAATTTGATGCCATATGATTAAGGTTGAATGATAATAATAAAATGAAAATTAATAGGCCTAAAGCATGTTATACTGACCACTGACATAGTTAATTTGTATTTGGTAGAAATAGGAGCTAAAGATATAACAGTGAAATTTCTCTATAAGGTATAATATTTGTTAGTCTCTAGTTTGCTAAAAGATCTCTGCCTGTTTAGACTACATTAATTTAATTTTAAAATATACTTCATGTGACGCTTGAAGCTTGCCCTTATCCAGCAATGTGATGAGCCCAGCACCCATACAGTGAACCCACCATTCAACATGCAATGCCTCCACAACTTGATGTAAAGTGCAGAATCTAGTGTCTTACCACTAGGCCTCTGCCTACCCTGCTGTATGCAGGAATCAGTGTGAAGCTGATATATATATTCTAGTAGACAAAGTGCATTCATTCCACAGAAGTATCTTAAATGTGGGCAGAAAGTATATTTTATAGTTTATAAATTACTTGACACTAGTTTCTCTGACTATCCTGCTGCACGGGATAAAGCATAAAACTAAAACAAAGTAGCTTTAAATTTATAACAAATTTATCATTTTGTTTCCTTTTAAATGTTTTCTGTCAATAGGAAAATACGAAATTTCTATTAATATTATAAGGACAAGAAAATTTATTTGACCTATTTTGAATTGAACATACACAACAAATATCAATTTGTCATTAAAATTAAATTTATAATAAAAGTAGGAATAATTGAAACTATTTATTATACACTATATTTACAATATATCTAAAATTAAACAAGCAGTATTTTTCTCATTTTTGAAAGGGATAGTAATCAAGTCCTGAATTGTATTTAAATTTGTATGTAAAGCGATTTACTTGAGTTTTACCAATTTCAATCATATTCTGAACTTCTTCCCTATAGGCAGGAGGTTTAAGTTCCTCTTCAAGAGTACATGTGTGTTCAGAATTTTCTTGTACTTTAAACATTCTTTGTCGTATAATATCTACATCTCTGCTATACTCTTCTTTTAATTCGGAAACTGATTTCGTTGCTGAATCTATTTTGAAAATGAAATAATTGGCTTCTCTGTGTACCAATCCGTGAGCACTGGTTTTAAAGGGCATAGCTCTTAAACCTAGATTTTCTATATTCCTTATGATCCCACCTGTGTTAAAGATAACGTGCGATATTCGCTTTAACGTTGTCTTTAATTCAGGTTTTGGCATAGCACGCACCATCATAGCCAATTCGTAAGTGGGCATTTTATTATTTTATTATATTGATGTAATAAGAGTTATTACGAACACACAAAAATACTATTAAAAAATGTAATGAGAATGACAGCCACAGAAGTGAAATGCTAGTGGTTCAGTACAGATATTGTAACCATGCTCTTTTAACATTTACCGTAGATAATAAATAGGTATCATTGGATCAAACAAAAACTACAGTCGGAGTACGTAAAAACGGTAGCTATTAAATATAATTTAAGTTTTAATATTTTTTTGTGCGAAAGTAATTTCATAATTTCAGATACAAATTAACATTGTTTTTACCATTGAATAGTCTGATTTGGTAAAATACTAGATCGTTCAATATTAACCCTTTCAGACCATAAGATTTTAGACACAGCAGGGTATGCAGAGGGAACTTAGTGTTAAGACACTCCGTTCCTCACTTTCTGCCGAATTCTGGAGGCATTGCGTGTTGAGTGGCAGAACTCAACGCCGCGCTTAACCTCGAAACCAGAGCGAAGAAATGGAAATATAAATTTAAGTAAATATTTCATCTCTTCGAGTGGGGATCGAAATGACAACCTCAGGCCTCAATCACTTTAACTGTTTAATATAATTTATTGTGGATCTAAAAAACATATTTTTAAAGAAAAATATTAAAGTTAGTTTTAGTTTTTGTGTTTTTTTATAGGACACTGGTGTCCCTATGGTTGTAAGAGATAACTTATTGTCATAAAAATCATCTTTATAATTATATGATTTATAAATTAAGTATGGGTTATAATAAAACAAATCGCTATGATTATTACACATATTCTTATTTTTCAACGAAATAATGTACTACTTTAGCTATTTAAATACTCAAATAGTAAAATTATACTGGTTATGAAAGTTAGCGAAACAATTTCTTTCATTTGTATAGCAGAGATGAACTTTACAGATCAGCACAACTATCATTTGTACGGTTTTCCTTCATAATCTTGGCATAATTTACGCATCTCTTGCGGACACTGGCTTTATCCATTGCTTGTAATGGTAACTGTCGCTTTGTAGATTTTCGTAGGGCACTTACCTTTCAAATAAGACCATAGACATGTTTCACATGTTCTTGGATAGAGACAGAGGGGTCTGGTAGTAAAGCCGTTAAATAAACTCCAAGCTACGACATGCTTAAAGCTTTTTGCCTTTTGCCTTGCTGTAGGCTGGTAAAAAGACTTCCTTCCATTCTTGATGACTTCTTTTCATTGTAAACCTTTGTATACAATATATGTATACGAGTTATTGGTAGCCATGTCAAACAAATCAAAGAATAATCGTAAATAATACTTGATTTTAGATTTCCGATCTAGTTCCTAGAACATTATGTTGCGTCATAATGTCAATGTCACGCATATTTTTAATGTGATATACTATTACTATAACGTGATACACTATTTTTGGACATTACACATAATTTTTCTCTGCTGACAACAGCTTTACGTCGTTTTACAACGTATGTTTCTTCAGACGATATTTTGTTCCATTATATATCTTTATTTAGTTCTATCTGAACTAACTCTATGATTTAAACTAAAGTATTTTTTTGTAGAAACAAATATATCAATAGTACCTTTCTGAATTGATACTCCACATTAGGAAAATCATTTGGAATATATGTTCTCTGACTGCACGTAATCAGGTTGACTGTTGCATTGTGGAACTATGGTAGCATTTACTGTAGAAGTTGAAAGTTCACGTGATTTGCTTTTTATTTCTAGATGTTGCAATGCTGTATCATCAATCTCTACATCATATGCGCCTTAGTCATCATTCTGTGTCAATAGTTTTTGATCTTCTTCGTCGAGCAGTAAATTGTCGTCATAGTTATTATCAAATCTCGTTAAAATATTTCGAATTTCATCTTCTTTGACTTCAAAAATTCCACGTTCCTTTCAAAATATAATATGAAAAAATAAAAATAAATAATTGAGGAAAATAATGAAATTTTTTTGCAACAAAAATTATGTGCAACATAGCTCATTCATAGACCATAGGGACAATACAATACTTGTACAAGTACACAGCATAAAAAATTGTATTTTAAGTGTACAAACTTAATAAATACTTACCACTGAGTCAATATTTTAGGTCAATACTTAAACATCACTTTTACTCCTTGAAATCCTTTTCTAAGGTAGTGGAATTCCGCGCAGAGCAAACGGCCACTTTTCAATGATTATAAATTAAAGTGTGATGGTTGGATAGCTAATTAAATAGTCCCCGTAGTCGTGAAAAGGTTAAATAAGCCATTAAAAGTGGTACACATGATAAATTTGAACATTATCTAATTAGCATATTAGTTCTAAAAAAAAGCGACCAACTTATCTGATAACATTTTTGCAGATTAGTCACATCAATAATTATGATTTTTTAATATTAATGCGCCTTTATAATCGGGCTCGTTTATAAAGTGTAATTAAGTGGTTCATGGTTCACTATACAATTTCACTTTGATGTTATATATATACCAAAAAAAAGGCAGATTGAACATCTGTTTATATTCAAAACAATTTATATTCAAAAGTACGAATTTTTTTCTTCTGAAATACGTTGGTAAGTAGTGTAAATTTATAATACAGTTTTTATTTTGTAGCCTGTGACTATGTGATAAATAATATACTGCGTTGTAGTACGGTATATAATTTACCATAAAAATAATTTAAATTATTTTTATTTGTTTTTATTAACATTCTTTTTAATATTTTTTTATATATCGAGCTGCACTCATAAAGATGAACATGATATCCACAACTTGCAAAACTGATATTATTATTAATCTGTGCCATTTTTTTTTGAGTAGGACATGGCGGCGGCGTATGTTATGCTTGTAGGATTGTTTTGGAAACCATTGTAATAACCCATTGTAAATATGGGTTCCTTCACAAAATTTATCTCTGATTTTTGTAAGAATTGGGAAAAATCAGGGCGAGAGCTTTTGTGAGTATTAAGTGAATAGTACTAAATATTGATAACAACATTCTATACCACATGTTGATATCAATCTTAATAATTTTTGTATTATTACAGATTATATTTTGACATTAATGATTTGTGTATTGTCTCTTAAACTATTTTAAGCACTAATAATTTTATTAATAACATTCGGTTTACTATTTACTTAAAAAACAATATAATAAGTACTAACTATTGCAGCAGTTTGTTTATTTAAAGTTTATTATAGAAAACCTTGCTTATGTAATAAAATTATACATTTGTTACCATTAAAAATTATTTTAGTAAAATTGCAGTCCCTATTACATTATTTTAGCATAAAATCACTGACACAACACATCAAAGAAGAAGGAAAGACACCCTTATTTTCCAAGTCTGGCAAACTATCTGGGATTTCTCAAAATATATATGACTTATTATTAAGCGGACTTCGAGGATTTTTAAAGAAGGATGCAGTCATTTCAGTGTTGAAAGATATAGCTGTAGGTATATATAATTTAATTTAATTGAATTTTAATATTAACTTGTAAACATTATTTTTGTTCTTTTTAAGGTTTTACATGCAGATATACCATCCATATTATTAGATGTAGTATGTATACTTGATGCAGAAACATCAATGGATGTTCAAAGTGAAGAGCGCAATAATTTTTGTTATGTTGTAAGAGAATTAGAATCATTTATTTCTGATAAATTATTGAAGGAACGCTTAGAAATTGATACATTGCAAGATATCGGTACTTTGAAGGACAAACATTTTTACACAAAATTTATTAAAATCAAGACAAAGTTGTAGTAAGTACAATAAAAATATTATTTATTTCTTATGCACAGTATGTTAAGTAAGGAGAATACATCGAACTATAAATGTAATGGCTGTAGGTGTAGATGTAACAATTCTGTTATATGTGAGAACAATGCGAGTCATTGATGTTCAAAATAAAATTAACATTGACTTCCCCCTAATGTTAACTTAAACCAATAACCATTGCACTGCAAGATGACTATGTACACTGTGCTACAATGGCAATATAAAAATAATTAATGTATAGTGCAATCGATTATAGTGCAATAGCTATTTGATTATATTATGTTACATGTATTAATGCTTTAAAATTATATTGTAAGAGAAGAAACAACTTAGCATACCATAGATTTATGGTGTGGTAGTGTGGCAATGCAATTGCCTACCCAGGCAATTGCGTTGCCACACTATCAGGAGTCACACTAGGACTCAATCTAGTTAGTGGGACTTGCAACCCAAATGTAAGTTTAACTCTGTGTCATCTGGGTGGAAAAATGTTACACGGACTGCAAAGTTAAAAGTTAAAGTAGATGTTAATTATTCCAATATTTATAAAAATGAATTATTTTTTTGTGTAGTTTTTAGGTATTTATAGTGTTAAAACTCTTCGTTCTTCATTTTCCGCCGAGTTCTGGAGGCATTGCGTGTTGAGTGGCGGAACTCAACGCCGCGCTTTGCCTCGACACCAGAGCGAAGAAATGAAAATATAAATGTTAATAAATATTTTACTTCCTCGAGTGGGGATCGTATCCACAACCACTCAATTTTACAGTCACACTTTGCCCTCCCTGCGCCACAGGTGGGCTCTACCTTAATCTATTATAATAAGGTAATCTATCTTAATTCCATTAAACAATGGTATTTTTTTGTAGAGAAAAAGATTATCTTTAGAATTATATCACTACAAATAATTATTTTTTATGAACGAATAACATCATCAGATTCTAATTTTTTTGATTCAGTGTCAACTGCTATGACTATGCTGACTCAAATGATCTTCCTCAACATGCTCCAAGTCTGGCAATGTTTATACATTGTCAGAGTCCAATTCTTGTAAAATAAACTATAATTTACAGTTTGTATTTCTTATGTAAACCTACAAAAAAACAAAATATATGGAACTATATATTAGCTACTTCTATAGTAAACTTCTGAGAAAGTATAAGCAAAATAAAATAGGCAGTGTATCGCAGACCTAACACCCCTGATGACAGATAAAGAAGCCAACCAACACCAAATTCAAAATGACTACAAGTGATGATAGTTCCAGATGGGCCAAAATTGTTCTTTTAGCAAACTATACAGTGATTTCACTGTTATTACTCTCACTGACACTTTCATTCCATAAAAGTTAACTCTAAACATATTCCTGGTCATTTTCAGTTACAAACAGCGTAAATTTAATTTGTTTAGAGAAGAAAGTGAAGGGTACTCTAAGCTTATAGTAGAATTAAATCAAGAAATATCTGAAGACATGGAGTGGAAAACTATTCTTGAAATCATCCAATCACTTATAGGTAGGAATAATGTCTTATTGTATATAAAATTTGCTTGGGTTATTTTAATGTAAGAACTATAATTATAAAAAATGAAATTAAAAATATTTACAGGTTGTTTCAATTTGGATCCTAATAGGGTTTTGGATATCATATTGGAATCTTTTGAAGCTCGACCGCACTTAGATAAACTATTTATTTCACTAATAAAAAATTATATGGGCAATCCCCAAGTGATATCTGAAGTTTTAGGTTTTAAACTGAGTAATATGGAAGTTTTAGAAAATTATAAAGAACCACCGGCACTTATGACTGTAATAGCTTTACTTTTACAACACCAAGTAATATCATTAGATGACATCTATCCTTGGGTATGTTATATCAAACAGTTTCGCATAATTATAGCTGGAAACAGTTAATCTCTTATTATTTTAATGTCTTGCTCCTGTTCCTGTAAAATGTTTTTTTTATGTTTCAAATATATTGTTCTTATCAAGCTAGTGAGTTTTCTATCAAATATGGCTTCAACAAACTCAATTGCTTCATTACTAGGCTCAAATAAGAATTGAGCTGAATTGAAATATAATGTAAAATCTTTTTGTAGCTACGTCCAGATGATTCAATTATGGCCAAAGAAGCTGACAAAGAGCTTAAAGCTGTACAAGATTATATTCGTAAGATTAACATAGTTTCTACAAAAGGACCTCAGAGTAATGCACCTGCTGAATTTATTGAGGAGAAATCAGATCCTCAGGTAAGATTTTTTTTATGGTGACCAGATGTTATTAAGATTTTTTAAAATGTATTATATTATAATAAAATTATCTAGTTTTCTATCTAGTCTAAGAGCATTCTGATATAAGAATAATATACTTATTAAGTATAGTAATTATTCTGTAACAATATAATATGACTACAAATATGTAAATAACATTGGCAAACAAATTTAATTTTTACATGAAAGTCAGTCCTTGTGGAGTGTAGCACTAAAATGATTTCTTGAAATTCATTTGAAAAAAAATATATCGGGTTTTTATGTTTTATTGATCACACAAATGAAACTGTATATACAAAAGACTAAGAACTTACTAAAACATAAAAACAAATAACGCAACAGTATCAAGGAATGCAAATTTTGTGCTGTGTTTTAATACTATCAACAAAAAAGAATATATATTATATTATTATATTGTTACATTATATTATGCACTAAAGCTACCTTTAGTGCATTGGCAAAATTGACCTAATGTTAGTACTTTTTTTTGTATTTCTAGGAATATTGGAATAATCAAAAGTTAGTACTCTGTGAAGCATTGTTGAATGTAACAGCGTGGAAGGAATTTGCAGCGTTATCTGCTAGATTACCAATTACGAGTATACCACAAAGACCTGCGACGGCTTTGTGCAACATGTTGCATGCGTTGATTGAACCACTTTATAGAGGGTAAGATATGATTTTTTTAAACTTATATTTTAGTTTATGGATTATATCATGCATGTAACAGAATATACAAAGTGAACTTATGCTAAGACACTTAGTTCCCCACATACTGCCCAGTTTTTGAGGCATTGCGTGTAAAGTGGCAGAATTTAACGCCGCGCTTCGTCTTGCTTCGCTTCTAATCCGAGGAAACGAAAATAACTTCTTTTCTAGAGAGGGAATTGAATCAACAATGCACAAAGCAAAAGGCGCAAAAGCAAAAACTAAACCTACCTAACTACTCTAAAATAAACTGAAGTAGAGATTTTTTTTTTTGTATTGTGTTACATTACAATAAAAACACACACAAAACCGCCTGGTATTACCACACCTTACTACTTACCTTATACAATTTATTTGATATATTCATGTTACTTATATTTACTATAATTTTGATTGAGATAAATTTATCACTATATTTTTTAAATGTAATTATTATTATTGTAGGCAATGTCGTATTGCACCAAGAATATCGGGTAAACCAGTTCCTCCTTTAGAGTCACACTTAGCGCCACCTGTATGTAAAACTTTCGAGGACATGAAAGAAACTGTTATACCTGCACTTATACTTCTTGGAGCATCTCTACATTATGATCCCATATTGATGTATAAAGTAAGTATTACAATTTTTTTTTATATAAAAATGCACACACAATATTTAACTGTTTGGTTTAATTGAAGAGAGCCTCAATAATCTTAGACAATGTTTTTAAGTAATTACTAACAATGCAAAACTTACGTAATTAACTATTATGATATTATTATTTCAATAATTTCCTTTAAATCGCACTTTCGATTTTAATATAATAATTTAAAGTTTTCCTATTTAAAAAATATAAATACTGAATAGAGATGACAATTGTTTTTTTTTATGTTTAGATAATTCGTATACTAAGGACAGCAAGATCATTAGACACCGATCTCTTGCATCATGAAGCTTTAACTGTGCTTGATACTGCCATACTTCCAGCACTGACCTTAATGGAGGGCAACTGTTGCATGGCTGAGGAAGTATATACTTTACTAAAGTTATATCCCTATCAATGCAGGTACACTATATGTTACTTATAGTCCATTATTGACTTATTGTCAATTTAAACAAAAAAATTACATAATAATTGGGCAATTGTTTGCAGTGTAACATATAGAGATATTGAAGATAATTTGTAGCGATTTCAAGAAGTTTTTTTTTCTAGGTATTGCTTGTATGCTCGGTGGAAAAATGAATCGGGTGAGAAAATACCGTCTCTTATGCGTGTACGCGGAAATGCGCTGCAACGCATAAAACATATTATGAAACGAGTATCAAAGGAAAACATTAAGCCACAGGGTCGTCTCATTGGAAAACTTTCCCATGCTGCACCTGCGTTTCTGTTCGATTATATGCTTTTACAGGTAGTGTATATATGTATGTTAAGTAGTTTTATATAAAAATATCAATATTATTTGTAATTTTATTAATGTGATGGATTTCTTGTATTAATCATGAAAAAAAAATTGTTGGAGTCAATGCTTTAAGTGTAGCAAAAGGAATGAATGCACTATGCGTTCTATCATATATGTAATCAGAAAAGTGTGAGAAAATTATTTACGGCTGATTTAATTGGTGGATGCAGTTTCCACAGTAATGCATATGCATATATTATGCATATACATTGTGTGAAGCTAAAGAAAACAAAAATATTGTATAACAGATCCAGAGTTACGACAATTTGATCGGGCCGGTGGTGGAGTCCCTGAAGTACTTGACGTCGTTGTCGCTGGACGTGCTGGGCTACTGCCTGGTGGAGGCGCTGGCGGCGCGACGCGGCACGGTGGGCGCGGCGCACCCGCCCGCGCTTCAAGCGCTGGCCGCTTTCGCCGCCGCCGCCTTCAAGAAACATAACATTGAGCTCACAGCGCTTTTGCAATTTGTTGCTAATCGCTTGAAAGCGCAGCAAAGGTAATATTGTGACATTTCTAGCGCCATATAAGTACGCATATTAAATTTTATCAGTACATTTTGATTATGGCTTTACTAATCTTGTTATATAATTATCATTAACAATTGAAATTAACGTGAATAGATCCGAAATGTATATTCGAAACGCATTAAAATATTGATTACATATTATAAATATATCATATTACAAGCATAATCTTTAAAAATAACTTATATGTATAGATTGATAACGCTACTGTATTTTAAATTTTGATTTTAGCCACGATTTACTCATTTTAAAAGAGATAGTGCAAAAAATGGCGGGTATAGAAGCCGCGGAAGAAATGACACCAGAACAATTAGATGCCATGGCTGGTGGAGAATTACTTAAGGGAGAGGTAAATGTTTAAGTAGTAGTAGAATAGATAATACTAATAGATACTACTAGAATTTTTGATTATTATATCGTGCAAGCTATTCGCGGATTCTATAGCTTAGACCTTAAAAATATTAAAGACAACTCAACTTAAGTAAATCTATAGTGCATTGTTATACATTAAAATATGTTACCTATCTTCTTTATTCTACCATTGCATTGCATTCTTATCTAGCTGTTTCGCATTCATCCACTTCCACTGTTTAGCTACAACTTGGAAGAGATGTTTATTAGACATAAGTCTCACTTTGCTTGCAAAAACATATGTATAAATTTATTTTAATCACACTTTAAATATTTAGGCTGGTTACTTTTCCCAAGTTCGCAATACAAGGCGATCTTCAGCGAGATTAAAGGAAGCAATAGTAGGAAACAATTTGGACATTGCACTCTGTATATTGTCTGCGCAACAGAGACATTGCTGTGTTTGGAAAGGTAATACTATTATTTATTTAATAAAAGTAATAACCAGTTTAACGAAATTAGTATGAATTATAGAGTAAATCTATATATATTGAGTCCCAATGTAATCAGAACTATAAGTAGCAGTTTTGCTGTAGTGTTGCTATTTCAAAAAATATTCTGTTAAAATAAATAAAGCATAAACGTCAACAGTTTGGATGATAATATAAGCTATCTGACAAAATAACAAAATAGTTTCAGGAACAAAAATACTGAACAATTCTATATATACTGACGTTTTGAAAACATCGATAATTGCGAATATCGATGTTGTCGTTTTGTTATTTATTGTGCATCGATATCATTGGATCGACACTAGTATCGATGTCAACATTGATGTTTTTTTAACATCGAACCTCCCTAATGCGCATGTTGAATTACTAAATAGAATATGCAGAGGAGTCCCCCCGGCCCGGGGAGCCCCCCGGCTCCCAGCTGAAGGTGGTGGGGCGGCTCGCCGACCAGTGCCAGGACGCACTCGTGCAGCTGGGCACGTTCCTGGCCTCCTCGCACGCGCCCGACGAGTACGCCGCGAGGCTGCCTCCCCTGCAGGTCCATATTTTTATTTTATTAGATACTATCACATAATGTTAGTACTAGGGATAGGAAACCGTCGTGGTGCAACGGCACAGCGTCTGATTGTAAACGCAAAGTTGTCAGTTCAGTTTTCACTCTGGGGGCTGATTTGCTGAACAGCTGGTAAAGAAACGAAGATCCGCTACTCAACCTGCAATGTCGCGAAAATTGACGTAAAATTTGGAATCTGTTATTCATTATCATTATCGGCCTGTCTTCGTCCCAATGAAGGATATGTCTATGTTATTTTTCTTAAATTAATATAGTAATGGAAGAGTCTTGTAAAATGAAAGATGGATAGCCTACCAAAAAATTAATATTTTTTATGGTCCGTGACATTTGTCTGAGAACCGTGATTATGTAGAAATATAAGTGACTAAATAAGTAAACGTCTAACTACATATTCATTTATATTAGTATTTAAATCAAGTTTTATTAAAAGGAAACTATGATTAGTCGAGTTTTAAATGGCAGAAGAAACAAACATTTTCCAAGTTAATTACAATGTTTAACATAAATTACCAAAAATATTTAACAATAATGAAGGCAGTTAAATTTTTTGGAGACTAGTGTTAAGACACTATACTCCCCACTCTTTTCGGAGTCATTGCATGTGGACTGAAGAAATGTAAATATTAAATATTTAATTTCATTGAGTGAGATCGAACCCATAACCTGTCGCGGTTTCACACGGTTGTGTCCCTGCGCCACGCCGCCCCTAGGGAATATACAATATTTCTTTACGAGTATTTATTTACTATAAAAACAATTGGATTTATTGCGAAACAGCGAGAGTTAAACGAGACAAAGTATGAAGGTGTTCGGAAGCGCCTACTGGCAAGACGCAGCATGATGTCACACCCTTAGCTAGATTTTGCTGCTTAGGCCGTACTTTAATGTTCAATATCTGAGTCGCGCTGTATCCCGCACCCAGCAGGGTAGGCAGAGGGAACGTAGTGTCAAGATACTCTGTTCTCCACTTTCGCCGATTTTTTTGAGGCATTACATGTTGAATACCGCTGTAACAACTCAACGCCGGGCTTTTGCTTTGGTGTGCGAAGCGAAGAAATGAAAATATTAATAAATAATAACTCATTCCCTCGAATGGGATCGAACCCACAATCGTCGCGTTACAGTCACACCTTTGTGCCCATGGGCCACGACGAACTTTTTTCTTATACTATTCCTAAGAAAATATAAAAATATTATCGAAACCAAGGTACTATTTTAAACACCATATTCATCTAATAACTGTCATAGTCAAAACGCGGCGTTGAGTTCTCCCACTCAACACGCAATGTCTCCAGATTTCTGCGTAACATGAGGAACGGGGTGTCTTAACATTAGGTTCCCTCTGTCTACCTGCACATACAGTGATACAGTGTGAAGCTGATTTGATTAGATTTTTTTATCTTTTTGGTATGAAAGCAATTAATTTTTAAATTTTAAGATTACAATTTTCGCTTTTAAGTCAATATTACTATATGTAATTCCATTCAAAATGTATATATTTTTATGTTAATATTTATAAATCATTGTAAGCAAAGTAGATATTGATTTTCATACCCTAAAACCTTGGGTGATATATATAAAGTGCTTATAAATTCTATTTGATTTTATTTTGCAGGAATTGCTGCGCGATTATCACGTTGACGCTGATGTGGCATTTTTCCTACATCGTCCAGTTTTAGCTCAAAAAATTGCAGCTAAGGTAGAAGCTTTGAAAAAAAGTTCTGAAAGCAAAAGCGATTCGTTAGAGAAAAGTATTGAAAGGTATAACATAGCGTCGAAAGAGGCACTAGAGCCAGTCGTGACGTCAATAACACCTCTGCTACCTGCCCGAGTGTGGGAAGATATTTCACCAGAATTTTATGTTACATTTTGGTAATTGTTGGTTATTTTTTTATTAAATATACGATTTTTTTGAGATACGGTGTAATTATGATGACTATAATTAATTATTAATAATTTTTATATTGCTACATTTATTTTTTTACTAGGTCACTATCAATGTATGATCTTCGAGTGCCAGTAGAAAGTTACGAAAGAGAAATCGATCGTTTGAAGACCGCTGCTGCTAACGCCATCAAGGACTCCTCCCAAGGAACAAAGGGCAAGAAGGAGCAGGAGCGGTTCAACACGCTGATCGACAAGCTGCAGGAGGAGCGGCGGCGCCAGGAGGAGCACGTGGCGCGGGTGCGCGCGCGCCTGCAGCGCGAGAGCGGCGGCTGGTTCCCGGCGCGCGCCGCCAAGTCCGCCAAGAACGAGACCGTGACGCGCCTCATGCAGCTGTGCCTGTTCCCGCGCTGCGTGTTCACGGCGCCCGACGCGCTGTACTGCGCCGAGTTCGTGCACGCCGTGCACGCGCTCAAGACGCCCAACTTCTCCACGCTGCTGTGCTACGACCGCCTGTTCTGCGACATCACGTACTCCGTCATGTCGTGCTCCGAGGGCGAGGCGGCGCGCTACGGCCAGTTCCTGTGCCGCGTGCTGCGCACGGCCATGCGCTGGCACGCCGACCGCGCCGCCTTCCACGCCGAGTGCGCGCACTACCCCGGCTTCGTCACCAAGTACCGCGTCTCCAACCAGTTCACCGAGGCCAACGACCACGTCGGCTACGAGAACTACAGGTACAAGTAGAAAATAATGTCTATAATCTTACATACCAATACATTATTATAATAAAGTTATGTATGGGTAAAAGATATTTTAATTAATATTTGATTACTTGAACGTTATAACTAAATATAAATACATATGTATTATAATATATTTTAAAATGTTATTTACTCACTAAAGAAAGGAAAATATTCAGAAACTTACAAATATATAAACCTAGCGGCACTTATACCTGACAATATTAACTTACCAAATTTGGCAAGAACTCAACGCCGCGCTTTGCCTCGACCAGAGCGAAGAAATGGAAATATAAAGAAAATATTTCATCTCTTCGAGTGGGGATCGAACCCACAACCAGTCGGTTTTACAGTCACACTTTGTGCCGCTGCGCCACGACTGGCCTCAAAAAACGCGGGTTTAAAATTAAAATTTTATGTATCCAAATATTTTCCGTTCCTAAATAATATATCCGGCAAATACTAATTTCGCGTATCGAGATAATTATAATTTAATAAAATTGTAATTTATATTGTTATGACATCAAGGCACGTATGTCACAAGTGGCACTACAAGATCACAAAAGCGATGGTGGTGTGTCTGGACTCTGGTGACTACGTGCAAATCCGCAACGCCCTCATAGTGCTCATACGCATCCTTCCCCACTTCCCGGTGCTAGCGAAACTTGCGCAGATTGTCGAGAAGAAAGTTGAAAAGGTGAGTAGATATTTGTGTGTAGTATGAATTCTGAATTCAAGATATTGTGTGGCTAAGCTCAACTCATCGCCGTTGTCTTACCAATAAAAATAATTCAGTGGGGATTGAACCCGCAACCGTCGCTTTACATTTGAATATAATTTAGGCATGATTTTTGTACAATATGGCACTGTGCTGGATTTAGCAATAAAGGTACTTGGTACAAAACAAGACACAACCGGCGCCGGCGCAGGTATAATATCAACTGCCCTGTTCTGTATAGTTATTACTACCATCTAGGGTAGCTGGTAGTAATATCTATACAGAACAGGGGAGTTGATATTATACATACAAAATTAAAATTGTGTGATACTGAGAATGAACATTAAACTATATTTGTAATCCTGTCATCTTCCCTCACTATAAACTTTTGGCTTTATGTCAAGTCATGAAGCCTCTTTAATAATTTAAAACAAAAAAATTGAAGAAAAGTGATTGACAATGTCTTCTAACTTTACCTGTTCTCGGAAAACGAATATATAATATATATAGAAAATATATAGAAAATTCTAAAAGCATTTGGATTTTTTATTGTTATCTGATTTTTTAATGTTATTGATTGAGAATGTTCATCTTCTTTAAAACTCTTTAAGACCTTTTGTTACTGGAATATCGTTTTCATTAGAATTCATTAGGCACGTTGGCTTTTACAGACACTTCCCACGATTGGTCTTATTTCATTTATCAATAAACTAAAAATTATAAAACACGTGCATATAAAAGTTAGGTATACAAATTAGTCTTAAGTTGTTAGTATATATATTACTAGCGGCTCGCCCACGGCTTCGCCCGCTTAAAATACATGATTATTGATTTAATAAGCAGAATTGATTGACAACTATAATGACTTCTAATACGACTTTTTAACGACATTATCGTCAAAGAATTTTTGATTGTTTTAAATAAAAAAATACGACCATTGTTGATATTTGATATTTATAAAATATACATAAAGCTAATTATTTATTACACGTATATATTTTTGTAACTTTATGTTCTTTTTACCTATATAATATACTCTGTTAAATGTGCTGATGTCAGTGAATAATTTAATTTACTCATTCAGAAACAGCCTTAAATGTTAAATTATTGATTTGAAGGATTCATAATATTCTTTGTAAAATAACTGTAATAATTGCATATTAACTCCTGTACAGTTTTTAAATTAGTTACATATATTATATGAACGAACCAACCAAAAAATCTTTGTATTTACTTGATATTTCTTTCAAGATCGTTCTTTATCTCTGTGTTGAATTAATTACGACTTCTTTCAAATGACGATAACTTTTTTTTTAATGAACCGATTTTGATGAACTAAACTTTAGTAGTTAAGTTGAGTTAAAACAAAGCAATTGGTGAAATTTTCAAGTAAATCGGTTCAGTACTTTCAGAGAAAAATGCGGACAAAAATATGTCGACAGACAGACAGACAGACAAGAAATTCAAAAAAAATCTTTTTGCTTTCTATTATTCTTTTTAAGTGTCCCTCTATCCATTTCAGTCAAAATTACTAAATGTACAGACAAAATATTTTTACTGTTTTATTATACATAGAGATTACTATTATTATTTTGGTAATAATGAAGCAACTGTCCTATAGGTTAAGGAAGAAGAAAAACTGCAAAGGCAAGATTTATATGTCTTGGCAACGGGATATAGCGGTCAGCTGCGTCACAAAGTGCCACACATGATGGAAGAAAGTGACTTCCATCAGGTGAGTTTATAAAAAAATAAATAAATAAAATTAAATTAGTTTCACACTGTATCCCGCAGGCACTGTATACAGCAGGGTAGGCAGAGGGAGCCTAGTGTTAAGACACTTTGTTCGCCACTTTCTGCCGAATTGCGTGGAGGCATTGCGTGTTAAGTGGCAGAACTCAACGCCGCGCTCTGCCTCGACACCAGAGCGAAGAAATGGAAATATAAATTTAAGTAAATATTTCATCTCCTCGAGTGGGGATCGAACCCACAACCAATCGGTTTTACAGTCACACTTTGTGTCACTGCGCCACGACTGGCCTCAATTTATTGTAATGGCACGTATAGACTATGACAGAATGTCCGACATAAATGTCAGACATTAATGTATGTACTGTTTATACATGTCCGGATTTCTTGTGTCTGAGTGGTGTCAGTTTGTAAGTGTACAGAAATTGGGTTCGAGCTGTTCAAAAACTTTTCAAGTATACTCGACACTTGAACACAATTTGTTTACCCAGCGGCTGAATCGATACTAATTCAGTCGTATAATAATGTAATGCGTACGTGTGCACGTAGATGGTGAACCTGCAGACGGCGTCGCCGGCCAAGCCCGCGCCCGACGCGCCGTCGCCGCCGCACGCGCACGCGCCCGCACCCGGTACTGTATCCTGCGTCTACTGCCTACACTTCATTATCCCTTGAGAACCTGAGAACCTAATGTTTAAACACTCCAATCACACTAAGCCACCTCCGTTACACCGAATTCTGTTGAGTTCTAGAGGTATTGCTTGTTAAGTGGCGGAACTCAAACTCGCGCCTCGTTGCCAGAGCGAATTAATGAAAATATTAAATGTTTAATTTCTTTTAGTGGGAATCTAACCCGCAACTTGTCGCGTTCAAACGCTTGTCTCTGCGCCCATTCATTACATTTCAGGCCTTAATATTTTCTTTTGTTTTTTTTAATTCTAACAGATACGGAAAAAAGAGAATCGAGAACTAGCGATAGGCGCCGCGACGATTCAGACCGAGAGAAGGAGCCTAAACGTGAATCACGATCGTAAGTAAAAAAAATTAAAACTATTTAAAAACTGCAAAGTTATGGATGTGTTGTTTGACAAGCAAGAGCGTGGTTTTGAGTCAATTCTTCTATTAATTTTAATGGATACTACGTAGAAACGAAGTAATTTATTGTTATATGAATAGGTCTGCAAAGGAGAGAAATAAAGAAGAAATAAGAAGCAAAGATCGGTCACCGCGAGAGCGATCGCATAGAGTGAGAGCATTTTACTAATTTACATACGACTCAATGAAACATTTGTTTGTAAATATGTACATACGAATGTTTTATTATTATAAATTGTATGATATATTATTTATTATACATATAAGTTCCTCTTATTTATTATATTCTTGCTGTATCCAATATATTTTTATATATTGGATACAGCAAGATTCGGTAAAGAGTCGGTTGGGGGAATCTAGTGTTAAGACATTAGGATCTCTCTTTTTCCTTAAATTTCCATTTTTTCCCGAGTGGGAACCAAAGCCACAATCGTCGCGTTTACAGTCACATGCTGTGCTATGACAGCCTCAATACTACGTATAATGAGAGGTTTATATAGGTGTGTCGACGTAAGGATGCTTAATTCATGTGTTATAGGAGGAGCGTTATTTGGAGACAGTGTCCCCACCACATGATCACCGTCATCCATCAGATGACATAGATCGTGGTAAGCGTTTTTGTTTTGTTTTTTGAATTTCTTAAATTTTTGTTGTTAATTATTTAAATCTTCACCAAAATATTGGTTTATTAGTACAAGTGAAATAAACCTTATTATATTTTACAATATCCTGTTATAAGTATATATTAAATAGTTAAGTTGAATCGATTTCCCTCCTCTGGCAAGACCACGCGCCATATTTCGAATTTAGGAAAGCTATCTTGAAAGAAAAAAAAGCTATCTTGGCCTACTACAAGGAATACGGGATGAACTGTGAATCTATAAGTAAAAGTTGAGTTCCATAACCTGAACCTGTACATGATTATTGTGTAATTAATATTGTATTAGAACCAGGACTAATATATTCTCATATTTGTATAAAATATTGTATTGTCACGTTCTCTATGTATATCATATAAATAAATATCTATATTAAATTTACTATAGATATTAATTAATTTCAGATGTGAAACGTCGTAAAGTAGAAAGCAGCGGCAACGGCAAGGTGAGTATCGTTATATATAAGTGTCGCATCTCTCCGGCGCCGGACTGCGCTCACTGGACACACTGGCTCAGTGAATAGACTGTGACTATGGACAAAGTGATTAAACATGTGATTTATGTTCAAACAAATAAATGTAAGTAAATATTGTGTGAAAATACCACTATATAAAGAGACTGCAATTTAATAAAATTAAAATTAAATAAAAAGCAAGAGGAGTTACGCGAAAAGGAAGTCGAAAAGAAGTCATTTGCCAACGATTTGTCCACTGCAGAAACTGAAAGAAATGTATTGAAAAGGCACTACTGTTTCCGAATGAGATAAAGAAAAGCTTGAAAGGAAGATAAACTATGATCAGAGAAGTAGATTAAAAAGAAGTACATTAAAAAAAATCTGATATAGAAGATAATTTTTCACTCATCCAAAAAATACTTCAAATATAAAATCCAGATCGTACGAACAAAATTGTTGAAAAGAGAACAAGAGAAAAAAACTAAAATAATTCCAAATAAATTCAAGATCACCAAAAAATATCAAATACAATTTTTCATTAAAATTTTAAATCTTCGACGTAGAATATAAAATGTATAAAGAAACTCGTGCGAAAACGTGTCGTAAGTTCAGTCAGCCCAGGCCAGTCGAGCACCGGTAAGGTTTTGCAATATATTAAATGCTAGAGACAAAAGGTATATTTTATTAAGGCAATTGAAGATGGGGAAAGAAAAAACGAGCGATACACGAAATTTTCTCGGAAACTCAGGGGTCCTGTTGCCGCAAGTCATTTCCATTATGGAGCACCGTATGATGGCGCCTTCGAAGAAATGTAGAAACAAGAACATTTATCATTATCCAAGAGAAATTGCAGTCCTTCGTGTAAATTTTTAACTTCATCATCAACAAGACATATTGGAACTTCGGACGTTAACAACAAGACAGACTGATAAAAGTATAGAAACAGCTTTATTATGGAAAAATCATAAAATCTAATTTTATTGAAACTTAAATATTTTACAACGATCCAACAAAAAAAGTAAAGTTAAGCAACATAAACTCACACGACTATGAAATTTTGAAGAATTTAGCAGATATGAAGAATTAATTTTGAAGAGCACTATCGTCTTACTAACTACATCAATAACTCAAATATCGTGAAGCCACCGCTACGGCCCTTCGTTCAAAAATCTATCAATCACAAAAAAAATCTTTTGTACTAAGTCACCGGCTGGAGAGGAAGAAAGAAGTTCGAGATCTGATACAATATTAAATTAAATCTGAAGCACTGCGTCCTAAAACTATTTTGTAGACGAGTCCTACAACTTGTGCTACCTGTTACGAAGATACGTGATCAAATGACCAGAACTCACATTGGAATGATACTGAACACCTGCAAAAAAACGTTCCTGATGATAAATATTGACTTAATATAATATATCTTTTGTCTCTCAGCTTATTTTAGTTGAAATTTAGTTTTTTTTTTGCGAAAATACCCATTTAATTTAGTGGATATTAAATTAATATATATTTTCTGGATGAGCAGGGTAGTAAAGATATAGAAGAAAGGTCACCAGAGAAGGAAAAGAGAAAGGCTAAATTGAGAGGTGACGAAAGGAAAGAGCGTCGGAAACGAGTAAGTGTTCATCGAATATTTAATGCATTTTATTACGTCGCCATAAGTCCTGGGACAGACTATCGAAATTATAGTAATGTTTTAAATGTTCCTTTTTATGCACTGCACTAACATAAAATCAAACATCGTTACGTGCGATAAAGTAGTTCCAACTTTTATTTAACTTTGATGACATGCTTTTAGAAAGAATCGTCCACGACTTCAAACTAAGTTTCAATTTTTTTGTTAGTCTTTTTTCCCCATCTGAATTTTTTTTGAACAGCTATTTACTTATTTACTCAATATAATCTTTATTTTCTCAATATAATATTGAGTCTTTAATTAGACCCCAAAAAACTTACGTCATACTTTTCCCACCTCACTTGTATCGGACAGCTTAATTGTATGTTACTTAACATGCAAAAAATATGTTTGAAGAATAGATTCGATAATGGAAGTGGATTTGAAATTGCCAACGATATTTCTGACCAGAGTCTGATTGACTATCTCTTTTGTGTATAGATGTTCGCAGCATTTCGTACCATAAAGAAAAGTGGGTGCATGTCAATTGTGTAAATAATTTTTGATTAAACACTTTGGATTTATTTATCAATTTTTAAATTTTTTATATTTATAATTATCAATATAGAGACTTAACTTAGCTTCACGCTTTATCCCTTGCGGGGTAGTCAGAGAGAACGGAGCGCCAAACGCTACGGTCTCTACATACCTCTTTCGCCTCGTCCACTGTCATCAACCTCTTCATACATGCCCTTCGGGGGGTCCTCATGCTTTTTACGTGACCTTCCTCCAGTATCTTTGATACTGTGTTTTCGAAGGTCAACCGAGGTCTCCCCCTACCTCTCTTACCGCTCACTTTTCCATCATAAATCTTTTTTGCCATTCTTTCATCACTCATTCGTTCGACGTGCCCAAACCAGCTGAGCATGTTCTTCTTCATTCTCACTGTGACATTCTCGCTAGTACCTGCCATTCTGTGTATCTCTTCATTGCGGATTCGATCAGCTAAGCTGACTCCACATATACGCACACTCCCCCCCAAGGCGACGCGCACCAGTGCCTCCCCGCTGATGTGTCAAGTGGCGACGAATGCGGCGTTGGGGACCGCCACCCAACACGCCATGTCCGGAACGGCGGGAGGTGGAGGACGAGCTACAAATAAATATAGAGACTTACACAGATTACAAAAATCATTAATATTTTATTTATTTTTACTTTGACTGTTATTTTTTTGGGAGAAACAAGTTAACCCAAAGTAAATTAATTGTCTTTTTCGCATCAGGACCGAGCTGATGAATCAACTATACTAGAACAAAAGCGACGTCGCGAGGAACAAAAAGGTATAAACGAATAGCTTTTGCCTTTTCATATTTCCCGATCATATTCGATAGCTTTTGCAAAAATGCTTAGTTTTGACTCAATTTTTTTTGAAGTAAAAACTAAAATTCAAGGACCTTGCTTAATATTTTTTTCGTAAAATAAATTCTTATGAAAATAGACTAATTTGCATCATTACAAAATATTATTATTGGTATTATTTTCAGCAGTCACTAAAATGAGCAGTCATCAGAACGGCTCTCAAGAAGATCATCACTATGAAAAATATCACAAAAGGGTAATTAGTTACTATACAATATTACGTATTCATTTAAAACATTAATTATAATATGAAATTTATCTTTCTTATACTTTCTATATTGAAATTTGAAATCTTATTGTGCAGGAAAAATCGCCCTTTCGAGATCGCTCACATGAAGAACCGAGAGATAAACAATATCCTTTTTAAATAAATATATTATTATTTTTTTAACAGAATATTAAACATGTTAGGTCAAAAAAAATCTTTATTCTAAAAACCTATTGTCAAAAAACTTCTTTTTTGACATTTCGCTGGACTTCGATACTTCGTGCGTTGAGAAGTGGAATTTAATTTCGCGATTGATCTTGCCAATTTATATATAACCTACCGCATGGGTATCGAACTCGCAACCATCGCGTTTTCAGTTGCTGAGACGCTGTACCTCTCACTGCGATACGCCAGCCTCGAAAATTATAATTCATCTTCAAATATAACCGCCATAACCGACTTTTGTCACAATGAAGTTTATACTTTTTGATTTTACTCAACAATTTGATTGAACTACAAAGCCCAATTTATGATATGATTGCGTCTCTTATTTTCATCTTCAGATTTTTTCATAAATCAAAAACAATTAATACACTTTTATTTTTTCTTTGTTTCCTTAACCTCCCATTACTAGGCGGTCGAACGAATCGAAGATAAGAAGATAAGAAGTATTCCGAAGAAAATAGTGTGAAAAGTAATTAAAAAAAAACTCCTAATGAAATAATTAACGTCTCATCGAGATTTGACAAACAGTATGTTTTACTATACTGCAATAAACTATCATGAAAATGAATTAGTTTTACTTATATGTACATACACATATGCTTTGAAAGTAAGCATGCCGTCGTATTCCTATTACCTGATTTACTATCAGATTGATTACTCCTTAGAACTCGAATCGTTGCTGCCTAAATTGCTATCTCAAGTGATTATCCTCAGTTATAATATTAGGTTTCATGAGATTATTATCTTCAACTTGTAATGGTTTTATAAATATTTAATAAAGGCAATGAGAAAATAAGGAAACGTTAAGTTTTCTTGATTAAATAAATAATGCAACTATTTTTTTGTTGCTTAATAGATTAACTTTTATTTTATGCAAATTCTAAAAGAAAACCAGCTTCAAGGTGTTTCCCGCACACATCATGGTAGGTAAAGGGCACCTAGTGTTAAGTTTCCCCACTTACCGTCGAATTCTGGAGGCATTGCGTGTTGAGTGGCGGAACTCAAAGCCGCTTTTTGCCTCTGTATCAGAGCGAAGAAATAAAAATATTAAATATTTCATTTCCTCGAGTGGGGATCGAACCCACAACCAGTTGCGTTTACAGTCATATTTTGTGCCCCTGCGCCATGACTGGCCGAATAAAAATAATCTAATTTCTAAAAAAAAATGATTATTATTATTATTTCAGAGAAATCAAAATATAAGTGTTCGGCATTTATATTTTGATGTCTCTGAAGTTTCTCTTTTTTTCTCTTTAATTCCTACTTATATTTCCATAAACTTCAATAAAAAAATGTGAAAATTTTGAATGAAGAATCTACGATGAGATAAGTCGGTTACAACTACAAAGACGTATTTAAAAGACCAGATTAACAATTAAAATAGAACATCCTATCTTCTAGTTCCTAACGTATGTTTTAGCTATCTCTTAAAAAATATTGGAGCCAAATATTACATGCAATATTAATTTATATATAATATAAATGTAGCGATTTTATGAAATCTGCTTATCGGTAAATTTATCTTTCATTTTGTGTTTTATACTTTAATTTTTTTTAACTTCACGCTGCTATATCCTGCATATAGTAGCAGGGTAAACAGAGGAAACCTGGGAACTTAGTGATAAGACACTTCGTCCCGCTGGCTCCTTGAGGCACTGCGTGTTGAGTGGTGGATCTCAATGCCGCACTTTGTTACCAAAACGAGGAAATATAAACTAACTCACGTTCTCCCGTGGTAATCGAACTCACAATGTTTCCTCCCAAAAAAAGTATACGACGAATACAAATCACAAAGTAACACAGTTTTATAAGCAAATATTGAACATTAAGGGGATGGTGGAATTTATGAGGAACGAAATAACAGAGCGGAAGCGGCGGAATTTACATACGACAATTAAAAAGCATACAGAACTTTTATCGAAGCCATATAGCACTGAGTTAACCCTGATACAAATTTTATGAAGGTTTACTTATTTATAGTAAACAAGCCTAAGCCCTTGATTATTTTTATAATCTACTATCGTTGATCTAGCACGATATAAAAAATTTGGTCACTAAAATATCAGATTGAAATAAAGCCTCAATTTTGCCCTCATAAGATTTTATAAACTCATAGATTGCAGTAATTTTATAATACATCCAACGATTGTTTATGAAAGAAATGTTGGACCATATTAATATTATCTTTTAGCACAAAAGTTAATGATTTATAATAATTTAAAATAACACTAGATTCGCTGGGTATCCAAGTAATAAGACCGATTAACCTGTTCTATAACACGTACACAAAGTTCGAAACAACAGTTCCTTAACGACTTTTTTTATTTACATAGTATTTGTTAATATAGATGTATACATGTGAATATATTTGTATTTTGCACACAATTATTAGCTTGTACAATATATACATTGTTAGACAACTACTATTATTACATTTTTTTTACACAACAAATAACGCTTTCTGTAAAATGGAACGTATATAACCTAAAGCTGTATTATAATTTTGACGTCAAAATCAATAACTAAATGATTGTTTTTTAAAATTGCCATCCAGTAATTTTGTCATTCGTTTGAATTTTAGCAAAATAATAACTAATTATTGTTATTAATAATTATAATATGTTAATCTTTTTGCCTAGTAAAAACTAGATCAGGTGTCACATTCGACAAGTCATTACAAAAACGATATTTTATTTTTGTGTATCTACGTTTAAAGGTACTATGAGGAAAAGCTAAATAAACCTAGTAGTCTTTTTTGAATTTTGCGTTAAATATAACTCTTTTAAATATTTTTGGCTTAACTTATTAAGAATAAAATTTTAAGGACTACGTAAAATATAAAATAAAATAATAAATAAAAATATCATATATCCTCTACGTCATATCAAAGTAATAAATAATAAGAATAAATGTACAGTAAAATATATTTAAAAAACCAAATCATTTTTTTTATATTTTCCTAAAATGTAAAAGTTATTAAAATAAAATTACGTTTCGTAGTTTTTTACATTTCACTGAAATAATATTATTAACTAGTTGTATGTAAAAAATATCTATTTTTACTTTTAACAATTCTCAGCTTAACTTCAAATGATATTTTTTGTGTATGGCTCTATAATCTATGATTTTATTAGTATATCTGTAATGTATGATTGGAAAGTGGTTGTCACAAATACAAATTGTACTATCTGTGCAATCAGAAAAATCCAGAATTAACGTTAAATAGTTTATAATTCTCACAATATAATGTTTTTAATAAATGTGAATACAAGATTTGGGCAAATATTGTAAAAGTTATGTTATATTTCTGCTCTAAAGGCAGATGAAAGCGGATTAATTTAGTGACGTCGTTGTGGGTGCTTATGAAATTTTGCAGCCATTTTGCTATGAGGCCACGTGACCTCCGTATTTACTTAGTATGAAATGAATTTATTAGCGTTATAGTTACTTATAATACGTAAGGTACGTGTTATTTACTTTATATATTTGTTATCACTATACTCAAATTTTTACAACAAACATTTAATAAAAAACATTAAATATGTGCAGTTTGGTAAATTTAAGGTTTAATTTTGATTAGTGTTTCATACGGTGTCTACTACATATGTATAAATTCAGTGTAAAATGTGTAATAATAAATTTTAAAACGTACGGAACGATTAAAATGAATATATTTTAACAATAATATTATACAACTACTTGTGTGATAACATTTATAAAATGTTGCCAGAACGAGAAATGTTATTTTTACTAAAAACTACTAAGGGTTTTGGTAGTTTTTCTTTATGCTATAGCAACACTTAAAACAACAGTAACATTTGCTACGATGTTACAATACTATACGTCGTTACATTTAATTTTTTATAGTTTGAGGGTATGAAATAGCGACGGTATAGATAGTTAGCGTAATAAATATGTGTGATGTATTTTATTACTAACAGTTTTATATATATTTAAAATATTCTTACACTGTTTTTGTATATTGTAAATTCATAAACTATAAAATGTTTGCAATATATTAAGGTTTGAAAGACGCGTCCTTGATAACAAATTTTGGCATACCGGGCCATGGGGCGACAATTATAATATCTATTAATCTGTATTAATAGTTTAAGAGGTTATAACGCGCATTTATATGTTATAATATTTAGTACACAATGATATTGTCTCGCTTAATATCAATCAAGATAAAAAAAATAGTAGACATTCTCAGATGAAAACGTTTTTGAAACATTGATGTGATTTATCTAGTTACTACCTAGGTAATGCTTAATATATACAATATTTAGTGTTTTATTTTCTTTATTATTTAAATTTTATCTTCGTATTTACTAATTATTGGTTAGAAATTTTTGTGAATTTTAGTTCACCTATACGATTTGTAATATTTGAATCTTGATTTTATTTGTTACAGTTTTTAATATTGACAATGGAGACTGAAAACAAAGTATTCGTGTCAAATATAATCCGTTCGAAAAATACCTTAAAAAATAACCTTAAAGACATTTCTAATATTGTACCTGCTGTACCAATTAAAAATACATTAATTAATACTACTATAAATAATTGCAATTTTGTACCTAGAAGTGATAAGCAGTATGTGCCAAAGAAAAGAATTACTACAAAAGTAAAAACAGTTAAAGACATTAGAAAAGTACTTGAATCTGATGTTTACACTTACTTGCCAGCTGATTTAGAGCGGCAAAAATCCTTACTTTTGCGTAAGATAAGAGTTGGTACCACAAAGGACGAAACGACAAAAGAACTCGCTAAAAGTATATTAGAGGCACCTGCCCCTATTTCAAGGTCTTCATGGCAAATGATAATGAATATCAATCCCGAACAATATACGTTTTCTTCACAATATGTTCTTTGGAATAACAAGTCCATTCAAGTGAACGGAAGTAAAGGTGGAAAAAATAAATTTATTTGCAAACACGATATTGCCAAAGTAAAATGTAATATAAATCAAACTATGATAAAATCAGATATTTTGCCTAGAAAAAGAAGCCTTCTACAAAATTCCTTAGATGTCAATTTTAAACCTGGGCCATTATCAAAGAAAAAGCGCCTAGATACTTCATACCAAAAGTACCAGTTTGGTGATATGAATTTAGTCACTTTACCTAAACCGGGTCTTGATATTCAACCGTCGTTTGGAAAACCACTGGCTCCTGCAATTAATAGTTTTATACATCATGCGTTTTTATTGCCTGCTGAAGGTATAATATCAAAAAATTGGGCTGATTTTTCAGTTTCAGTTGTAGGTACCTTAAAAAATGGAACCCCTGTTCAAGTTACAGAAAATTGTAATATCTCTTTCGATCTTGACTATAAATGCTTCCAACGTAGAATTCTTATGCGTCAGGATAGTGATAAAGAACAGCAAATTAAATTTAATACTGATGAATATCATGATACAGAAGACGAATTAATGGTTAAATCAGAGGTCTGTACTATCATGAATAGAATTTTAGATTCAGTAGAAATTAGTTTAAAACAAGAAGATATGTATTCAGGGTCAGATGATCCTAGAGATGTAGCTGATCTGAATAATACTTGTTACGGGAGCAGCATAAATCAAATAAGGGATAAAGGTAAACGAAAATTTGGAGAATTAGACAGGCTTGATGTGACTGTTATTACAATCGAGGAGTCGTCTAATACTAAAAACAGTATAACTTGTTTAAATGCTCATTGCCGCCTAGGATGTGTCTGCGATTCGTTAAAATCTTCATATATATTTAAAAGACACTGTGGCAAAATAGAATGCATGTTTAAATGCAAATGTGACTTTTCAAGGTACAAAATTACTGATTCATTTGATGATTGCTCTGATATAATACCAGACTTAATTAATTTCGACAAGAAATTAGGACAAACTTTGGCAAAAGAGGAACACAAATTTCACCAGACTGTTATAGTTACTAATGAAAAAAGTATTTTATTAAAATCACAACGGCGTAACTGGAAAACGTCAAAAAAATATGCCGAGTTTTATAGTAATATGCAACTAAGGGCTATTGATCGCAACAAACAAAATTTATCAGTGGTGTGCAAAAAATTAGACTTAAAAAATATTGAACCTTGGTGTATGGTTCACAATTTGTACAAGTGTTTTTGTAAGGGCAGGTTTACAGAATTATATTATTCAGGTGCACTTAATGTACCAAATGTAATGAATGTTTCAAATGTTATAGATAAAAGTGAAAAAAATATTGAAAGTATAAACTTAAGTAACGGAACACCGATAAATAGTATAAAAGCAAGCTTAAGAGCTAGGCCAGAGCCATGTACTGCTCGAGACAACAAAGAAATATCAATGTCGCATACAGTGTCGCTGCCATTGGAATATACATCTTCGGAACTCTATGAATCGCTTAAGTGTGCTAGAACGTTGTGTTATGAAGGGAGAAAGTATAGTGAAAAATATTATCAGGCTACAAATCAAAAGATTTTAGATATGGAAAGAAATGACAAAAAATTACATAGAAAGATGATTTTTTTGATGAAAAAATGCAATGCGTCCTATCCTGATGGCGAAGATTCACGAAGTGTTGACTATGTAAATGCACCGCCAAGTTTAAATGATTTATTAAACAGCGTAATTAGTCAGAACTCACAAGAATTCACAGAGGATATTGGTAAACCATTAGAAAAAATAGCACCCAATATGAAACGAATACCAAATAAGGAATCATTAGTTTCATGGCTTGAGTCTAATTATAAATTTTATAAAGATCAAACAGTTGTTGATCCGATCAAAACTGGTCTACATCCTCCCAAATATGGTAAAATTGCGTTATATCCTTGGAATTTTATACTTAGTAGGTATAGAGATAGAAAAAACCTATTTCTTATATCTAAACAAAAGCCTTTTCGTATTTTTATGGCAGTAAATAAAAGAAATGCGTATTTTAATAATTGCATTGACATAAGCGACATTGCTTTGTCTGATCTAGATAAATACCCTGATACAATTAAAAATTTACTTACAAACGCGACGGAAGCAAAAGATAATTTTTATATATTATATGGATTATCATTTTGTTGGGAGCTTATTGGTTCCGTAACAAAGGTAAATGAAAATATAAAAGAAAAGGAAAATACAATAGATTCTAAAAAAACAAACAAAACATTCAAGGAATTAGAAAATGTGGAGAATATGTCCAATGCTCAAGAAATATCTGAAAGTAACAATATTTCAGATTCTGATTGTGTGATTGTACCTGCTGCTAATAAAAAAAGACACGAAAGTGAATTCATACAATTTACTAATGAAGAACCAGAAATGAGTTCTAATCAATCTAAATGGTTTTTAATGACGATAGAAAATGATTTTTCGGAAATTCAATTTTTCAAGAAAGGATTTTTTGTTAAATACGAGAACCTTATTAAAGCAACAACTGTTGCTAAGCGATTAGGTAAAACTGTTAGACTTTCATCACAACAATGTAATACTAACAATCCTCAATTTGGAATCTATGCCATACCCAGTACACAAAATAATTATGTTTTTATTGGCCCATATGAAAAAGATGATTCCTTAGGTATAGAAACTGTAAAAACTAAGGATGACAAGAAACAAGCGCAATGTACACGAGGCACATGGATAACAACCAATAAAATTGATAATTTTAAAGTTATTGATAATCCATTATTATATATACCATCTTCTAAAGTAAATGATGAAAAGATGATGATAGCCTTTGACAGTAATCCCAAAACAATATGTGAAACTCGTAAGGCCAGCCCTAGTGAATTAACTGTTAATAGTTTAGATGACAAACATACGCAACCAAATGTATCAACAGAAAAATCGCCCAGATTGTTAAAGCCTATAAGAATACAAAAATCCAATAATTTTCGGTTGGGTATCATAAAACAACCTTTGGTAATGAACAAACCATTGATTATTAATAAAAGCGACTCAAAGCAGAGCGTCCAGAAATATAGCAAAATAAAAAGCCTATCACAAATTTGCAAAACTGTGATTATGCCTAAAAAAATCGCACAAGAAATTGCGTCTCAAAACAAAGCTTGTAATATTGCTTCCGCATCTGCAACTCAAAAAAGAAAACACGAGAGAGGTATGTTTATTTTGAAACCAGAAGAAATAAACAAAAGATCTTTAGAAAACGGATTATCATCTATTTCACAACCAGGATTTGAGGATGAAACAAATTGCGAAAGTACTATGGATATTGAAAATTTTCTTTCAAAAACTGATATTTACGTTCCACCCAAGACCGATGTTTTCGTTATATCCGATGATGAAGATGATAGGGAAATAAATACCAAATCCTGGAAGGAAGTATGGATTGTTTCCAAAAATATTCCAAATCTTGGATCGATTCCGGGAAGACAGAATGCAAACAATCAGTTAAGCTTTGAATTTCCAGGTTTTACATATACAGATTTTTATGCTAAAGAAGAAGCTTTTAATAAAATTAATCAGTAAGTTTTATAAGGATTTTAAATAATATATAAGTACTTTTCTTTTTATTTACACTACTTTTAATATTAATCAATTTTTCAGAGTGTTAGCAAGAAAAGTTTATGTACCAAAATATATTTGTATACAATGGGATGTCGTTGAATCTACATCTGACGCAAAAAATGGCAAAAAATTGCAGTCTAAAAATTTAAATTCTGAATATGTAAGTATTAAACATGGTTTTATGTGACAGTAAATTTTCATTCCAAGGACTGAGCGAACTATAAATAGTACCTTTTTTTGGGTACCTAATGTTAAGATTTCTCCTTGACTCCTTTTCTATTAATAAACTTCCGTTTCCCTCTTTCCTCTGAATTCGAGAGTCATTGCGTGTTGACTGGCGGAACTTAACGCCGCGCTTTGCCTCGTTTCCGAAGCGAAGAAATGAAAATGTTAAATATTTTTTTCCCTGAGTGGGTATGGAACCTACAACCTGTCGCATTTACAGAGGCACAACCTGTGCCACGACTGGCCTGAAATATATAATATAAATATTGATAATCTACGTATAATTTAGTTATTGATATAATTTATATAATTTATCAAACTAGCTGGTCTGGCTATTGTGCTTAATGGTAAGTAACCATTGGGCACTTTGATAATGTAAAGATAATCTAGGTATCATTAAACGTCGTCAAACGTTAACATTAATATTAGATACATTATTATATAAAAGAACGGCTGCGAGGCGAGAATTTATAACTGCAACATCAATGTCGTTGTTACCTTCTCAAATTTTAATTTTATAATGATTAATGATTATTATTATAATCATCTTGTATTTTGTAGCCTCAGTCCGCAATGGTTTTGTTACGCGTTATTCTTAGAGTGTAGAAAAAAATAATGGGGTGTCAAACGATTTATTTATGATATTCCTACATGCTCACCAGTAAACTTAAAATTATTTATTATTATTAAGCGACCTTTTCTTCAACACCGAAGCTTGAACATTAGCCAAAATTTTCACAATTATTGTTTTTGTCATTCTTACATCACTCAATTTCTTAACTTGCTCAAACCACATGAACCAAGAAGAAATTTATCTTACTGTACGATTTATCATTTTGCTTTATTTAATAGGTTATGTATATGTTTAATTTTAAACGCACAAAGAACTTGCTGATCCGGAATAAAGAACGCTTTTCCAACAAATGCAAACTACCAATCTATTTCAAATCGTTCAAGGGTAGAACTTACTTTAAATGATATTGATATACATACATAGATATCTAAAGAACATTTCAATCAAATTTCAATTCAACGTTGATGTAAAACGCAAAAATGATATTAAATTTGTGACGTATACTTTAAACACTTTTTTCTGTATGTCTATTACATACAGAATAAAGTATTTAACACAATGTAAAATATAATAGCAATTTATAAAGGTAACGGATTGCAATAGCCCGCTTGTAGTTGGTTACAAACATGCCTTAGATAAAAATGTAAAACATATGTACCATTTATAATAATTAAATTAAATATTTAATCATATTTTTCATCATTTTCAGGTCTTAACTCGAAAAGGTTTGGTAAACAAACATAATTTGATAGAGAAACTCAAAACTATAAACAATTTAAGCTCTCCTTCAAAATGTCCAAAAGAAAAAGAAAGTGAAAATATCGACAGCAATAGTAAGGTTTGTATTTTATAAATTCTGATCCTCTTCTCTACGTATAGAGCATGTTCTAAATTTCGACGGTCCAAATCTATATTCGTGGTTATATGAGTTCCGCCACTCAACACTACAACCTACAACCACGTAATTAAAAAAAAACCTTCAGAATTCGGTGGAAATTCGGCAAACGAAAGTGTCTATATGTAATAGGTTCCCTCTAGCTATCTCTCTGCTATATACAGGATGATGCGTAAAGCTAAAGAAAGTTACATCATAAATTCCTATTTGAACAAGTAAAACAGAAAACAAAGAGGCTGTCGTGGCGCAGGGGCACAAGCCTGTGACTGTAAATGCGATGATTGTGCTTTCGATTGCCCCACTCGGGAAAATTAAATATTTAATATTTTCATTTCCTCGCCCTCGGTCGCTCGCCAACGAGGCAAAGCGCGGCGTTAAGTTCTCCCACTCAACGGAAAAGGGAACGGAAGTTTTCTAACACTAGTTTCTCAGGTTCCTTCTGCCTACCCTACTATGTGCCAGATACAATGTAAAGCTAATAAACTGAATATGCGTCTTTCGACTTACTATCGTCGACACAAATGAAATAGGTTCTAAGTCTAATCAAATAGTTTATTTATTATATAATATCTTGTTCAAATATTTTTTTCTTTAGTTTTTGTTAATATTATACAAACCATTATCATATTTTAGATGTTTCAGGAGTGCATAGCGATAGAAGAATTAGAAGAAACCAGCCAAACGTTGAACGACGAAAGCTTTTTTCTTTTAGATAAAGCATTTGCGAAAAAAGGAGAATTCCTTGAATCGTTATCCAAAACAACAGATGAAACACGAAAAACATTGATAGAACAACTCAATAATATTAAATCTGACGCCGAAGATTTATAATGGATTCGCAGTTGATGTCTGTTTTTGTATTACAAATACTAGTTATCTTAAACCGAAAAATGATCTCAAAGATTTTTTATGTTCATAAGTCTATTATTATGTTACTGAAGGTATATATACAAGCATGTCGTCAGCTTAGAATGTCAACCTGCTAACAGTTTATGTAAATTCTTAGGAGAGATAAAAAGTTTTTAAAAAACAAAATTTTGCTTGTATTTTCTTCTATGTTAAATAAAATAAAGGTCAGTTTTGTGTTTTTATTAACTTTCGAATAGTAAAAAAATATACATAACGGAAAAACAAAATTAGCTTGTTTACATTCTAAACCGGCAATGTGTAGACTAGATTAGTTTAGGATAAAAAAAAATATGTACATATAGCATATGTAGATTATTTTAGACTATTGGAACAGGGTTGGGTATGCATTGTGCATAGTGAAACATTTTTGATTGGAATATCAGTTCAAAAACAAATGATTTTTTGACAAATTCATTTTAAACTGATTGTTTTGTAAAAGAACACCTAGCAGGATAGTAATCTGTGATATTGCTTTTAATTTAGTTTCAGTATATTGTTGTATAGGCAATTTCCTTATCGTATTATAGGCGTGGTTAAAAAAATGATGTACTGGCCAGAGCTCGTATAATTTTTTTTAAACCGCTAGTATATATTTCAAGAATTGATTTCTTTTCATATACGAGTATATTACTTTTCGATTCTCTTAAAAGTAATTATAAAAGAAGTAAATTATATTATTCATTTCATGCGTTAAGTTGTTGGTTCAGGTTTTTAAAGCGCCCATATCAAGAATATATTTAGATTAGTAACATTTTAAAATCAGATTCATAGAAATATTACGTTTCTACTTTACTGGGAGAATGAGGTGTCATAAGTAATTCTTAGCTCTTTGAATGTATAAAAAAAGCAATTATTGTAACTTCAACAACTTGTGTTACAAATACTTAATAGTTTCGTTGTGTACAGGTGTAATAACAAATAAACCTAGCAAGTAAAATTAATTTTAAATGAGGTAGTTACACATATATAAGTAACTAACTTTTTTCACTATGTTATAAAAATGTTTACGGTAGTTAAATATCAAACATTGTTATAATATTTGTATTTTCTTATGCTACATCTTGTATCTTGTAAATTGTTGCAATTTTATAGATGGCTAAATACTTTTCTAATGCTGGGTTTTGAAAGGTCATTTATAATAAATATTATTTTTATTTAATTGCAGATTTTTATTTAGCTTTAAATTCTGTAAAATGTGTAAAAATATATAAACATTAAACTCAATAACGACATTAAACATAATTTAAAAAAATTTTTGAACATCAAATTACTCGCTTAAAATATTGTTTTCTAGTAAATTTTAGAAGGAAAAAAGATAAATGAAACACTGGCTCAATAAGTACAGCCTATTGTTTATTGAATTTCATATTTTTTTAAACCTGCCAACCCTGAAATTTAGTACTAATGTTCCATCGCGCCTTGACGATACCCTGAATGACTACAACACAGCGTAATAACATACCTCGTGTATTAGAAGCAAATGCATTGCACGAAGGTACCAGATATTGATTCCATAGCATGTTAAAAAATCTTTATAAACCAATAATATTTGGTCATCAGTTTCAGTATTCTTTAACTACTTAGTTAATTCAAAGCTAATTACAATATCAGTTCTAATTGGGAGTCTGGGTAAGACAACATCCTATGGAGTACGCGCAAGTGCTCTTTTCTACTATATTATTATTATTATAATAGATTGTTGTGTGCTGTATGTAACTAATACAATGTTTTCATAAAACTAAAATGCAACGGAAACAGAGTAACGCTTAAAGGAGGCATAGTATGACATGCAATAATATAAACCCAGACGCAGGTCACAATTTCTGCTATATAATAATTAGATTTTTTTTATAAACCACCTTTTCTCTATGAAAATATGCTCAATACTTTTCCTAGATACAACACCATAATCTCCTAAATTAATGGTCATTTTTAATACATTAACTATTGGAACAGATTAAAAACTATCTTGTTTTGTAACACACAAATAAACTAAAGATAAAACAAGTAGCAATTGATAGTAAACAATTAATAGAATTAATTTCACACAATAAATAAGTTTCTAAAGGCGTATAATATATACTGAGATAGGAACTGTAATTACTATATTGGTAATTTTTAAATAACTTTAAACACAGCGTGCAAATATAACTAATTGAATACTATTCCGGTACTAAAACATAACCATGACGTTATATATTATAAATACAGGTAGCTTTATTTATATTATTGTCGGTGATTCTAATCTTAACCTTTATAGGATCGGCGAAATTTTACAAAAATATAATATACCTACTACACAAATTTGAATGTAACTGAATATACGTGTTATTTCATTAAGAATAACAAAAAATAATGACACGATTCAATTAATTTACATTAATTATTTCCTAAATTATCGGTTTATTGATAGATTGAATGTTAACACTGTAGTTAATAAGACTGTAGTGTTTATTGTGTTTATTCTGCGTGACAGATAAAAAATGATTAAATTATTGATTGAAAAATATTAAAAAATAAATTACGTAATCTATATAACATATTATTATAAGCTTCATAAGCAAATTTTTTACTTTAGCAATGTAACATTACAGATAATAAATGCTCTAATATACTAATTTGATCGTAAAAAATCATTTTTAGAGCATGCAAATTGTAGACCTATATTCTGAAAACATTACATCTATGAATCAGCCAGTTCATTTGTTACAGTTAATAAATTGTATTATAAGAAATTAATAATTTAATTACAAACATTTTAATGGACAGGCTGAAATGGATATGTTGTAAAGCTATTGCATTATGATTAGATATATGGACAAATGCATTTTGTCAATTTAATTGAAATTTACAAAGAAAGTCAGTGTAAATGTGACACGGTCACAAGGCGGCAGTTTCAACGGTCAACAATTATTATTGGATGTATAAGAATGTTATGTGACATAATATTTATAAGAAACTACATATTTATGTCTGGTACCTACATTTATTGGTGAAATTTGTGATGTCATTAATTACCGCTCTTTAGAGCGCACTTTAGTGAAGTGCTGGGCCACTACTACACTGACGTTCTTATATACGAAAATATTGTAATATACATTTATAAGAATATATGTTTGTATAGATAGGTTAGGTTCTATCTGTTGACTGTCGCCTCGTGTTGTTCCGTTGAGGGATGACGAACTCAGTGTGTCGAGGTGCAGTGAAGGGGTTTGTGGGGGCAAAAGGCGCAGCGGGGGCGGAGGCCGGGGCGGGGCCGGGGGCTGGCGGCAGCGTGGCGGAGCTCTGCCGCGACAGCCCGCGGCGCACCGGGCTTGATGTTGTGGAGCTTCTGGAAATAATTTGTTACTCTTCTAGTTTTTTTCTTTATTATTTTTTTTTATTATTATTATTTAACACTACAGACACTTGGTCCGTACCCTTTTTTAATTTATTATTATATCTAGTTTCCTTATGATATATATAAATTACATTATTATTTACATACAATTAACTTTACACTATTTTACAAAATTTTACTTAGATCTAAGGTGTTAAACGAGTGTTTATATATGAATATTTAACAATTTTACACATTACAATATATATTTAATTACATAACTATAAGTACATGCTAAACTTTTATAATTAATTTGGATGTGGATGTGAGGAATTTTGCACTAGGATCAGGGCATGACCGCTATGGTGTAAGAGGCGACCGCTGCGTTCCTATCTTTCAAAGCCATCTTTAAATTATATTCCACAATGTGTTTTGTCGTCGCCCCCGTCGCGTCCCGAATTAACATTTTGACTGCGTCATCTTTACCTTCACTATAGTACGTGCAGGTGTCGGTGTGCCGAGATATTGCTACGACGGCGTGCGAAACGCTATCATGCAGCTGTAGTTTAATAGATTTGGTGTTAACCACTATAACGGTCGCGCTGGTCAGACCCTGAGACTCGTGAATTGTCAGAACCTTCGAACCTGTTTCTCCTCCCCATCCCTGGGCAATCAGAGATTCTTTCTCTTCCTGGGTAAATGTGAGATACATTGTGTATTTTAGATCTCCTGGTACTGGTGTCATCTTGATGTTACTCATCTTAGTTAAGGTCGTCGCTCGTCGTGCGTCATTGGGGTAGTGTCTGACTTAAAAGCGACGCGACATGGGTTTTGGTTTCGATTCCCGTTAGAAAGAATAAATTATTTTCATTTTCTGGCTTCTTTCGCTCTGGCATTCTTAAAGCTTCGTTGCGTTGCGCCTCTCATCACGCAGTGTCTTAATACTAGGTTTCCTCTGCCTACCGTTAGCAGTTACTTACGTGTATTGTATGTGTTATTGTATTATTTGAATATTATTGAGGCCAATTGTGGCACAAGCACTGTAATCGCGACATCGCGAAATGTAGCGGGTTCGATTCCCATTCGTAACGAGGTATCACTACTAAAACTAATTTTATGAACAATTCAATTCAATACAAGTTGTATATCTATATTATTGATAAATGTAGTGGAAGTTAATTTACAATATATTTTTTTTTATGTTTTAAAAGTACCTGGGGCTAGTGCTGATGTCGGCGGCGGCCGACTGTTGTCGCGGCGGCAGTGCGGGAGGCGCCCCCGCCCGCCCGGCGCCCGGCCTCGGTGGGATCTGTTATTTTTAATATTTATGAAATTATTTCAAAATTATGGTATTATTAATTAAGCCACTCAATGCAAAAATAATATCAATAGGAAACTGAACTATTACTTCTACAGTACTAAACTAAAGTTTTAAATGGTTGTTTGTTCCACTTTCACGCAAAAACTGCTGAACGGATTTGAATGAAACTTTACCGTAATATATTTTAGCGTTAAATTATATAAATGTCAATAATTTCATTAGTTGTTCTTATTTTTACTTTGACGTAAGTCGGTTTTTAATATTCTGAAATAACTTTTTTATGTATTTATATAAAGTATTATATATATAAGATAAGTGAGTAATTAGTATTAGTTTTATTATTGTGTATGCGTAATAGTAAATCCGACCGTGGGCGGGCAGGCGTGTGAGTGCGCGCGCGTGAGGCGCGGCGCGGCGGGCGCGGGCGGCGGCGGGCGGCGGGGGGGAGCGCGCCCGCCTTCACCTGCACAAACAAACTTATGTAATTGCCAAAACCCAGTAATACTATAGAAGGGCCCGTCCGGTGACGCTATCAAGACCAGTCCAGGTCATCAGCAATAACGGCAAGACGAAAAAAAAACTATAGATAGTGCCATCCCCGAAGACATGCCCCCGACTCTTTCTAGTTTTCGTTTACAGTAGGTACAAATGTAGGTACATTGCTAGTGTATTAATTTTGTTGTTACGTTTTTTATTAACTTTAAGGGCACACGCACACTACGATTAATGGACTCCTCGGAAGAAAGCGTGGTGGGTAAGATACTCTACTTCAAATTTATAATTTTTTTGAGTTGTTCAATATTTCATGTTATCTGTTAATATCAGACAAGAGCAATCTTATGAATGCATAGCAAGCAAATATAACAGATGATGATCAATATATGCAAAAACATCACGTATCATAGTAATTTTTAACACGGAACGTAATGCTATTTTATGTATTATACTATATTTATATTAAATAATGTTACTATAGTATAACAATAAAATAATGTTACGTATCTGGTTTTTTAGGTACAACACGCTAAGAGTTCCTAGATCTGTTGAAAATATAGATATTTAAGTGGAGCAACTTCTCTGACGAGATTGACGCCGGCAGTTAGTGTCCAAAAAATTGTGGCGCGTCGTGGATGAAACTATCCATAGACAGTTATTTTTTTAAAATTACTAATTGTTTTTTGGTAATTTATCAATATCGGAAAAATATTCTTTAAATATCCTTTTAGCTGTGTGGCACAATTAGAAAGTGTCTGACAATGATTGTAGGTTCGATGACTAATTACTATCATTCTTCATTAATTATTTTAATTTTCCTGCTCTGGTAAAAAAGGCACGGCGTTAAGTTCTGCCACTCAACATTCAATATCTTGAAAATTGAGCAGAAAGTATAGGATGGAGTGCCTTAGCACTAGCTTCCCTCTGCCTAACCTGCTATAGGAGAAAAACGTGAAGCGTTTTTTTAAATAACCTTTATATTCAGCCTCCGGACTACTCTTTTCGACGGTACTCTCGACACTGTCCGTGCTTCGTCTCCGCTCCTTCGCCTCCTTGTCCCGGGAGAGATCGGGAAGCACTCGCGGTCGTTCTGGCAGTGCGCGTTGCCTGTCCGGCGGCACTCGAATATTTTCTGAACTATCTCCAACACGTATGTCTGAAGGTCTTCTATCAATCTGCTGATGTAATTGCTATCTTATATATAATTCTTTGTACGCGTGATGGTCACCCTACCTTTCCTAAACGACTGGGCTCAAATTATACTAACTGGTTAGGATGAAATCTTGTGTCATTATTTTAACAACTTTCTGGATGGTTTGAAAACACAACTGGATCCGGAGACGCTTAACTATGACAAATCAGGAAATAGCGTAATATTATAAGTTATTGAGCATGACAGAAACGAGCAGAATGTCTGGTTTTTGTACTTTTTTTTAACCAAATCTAGAATAACGCGCTTCGTTATTTCTAGCTCTCTAGGAATGAAGCGTCAAGTTATAAAACACACTACTTATATAATAGATTAACTTATGATACTACTTACCCTAACTAATTTATAAAATAATTTCCTTTTATTTGGTATAATAATTGCGTGACGACGGCTTTTCATATGAATAAATTAATTTAATGAGTTACTAATTACTTGTGTACTAGGTTTGGTCACGCCGCCTTGTGCCGGTGTAGCCGCGGGCGGGGGGTGGGCGCTCTCCGGGGGGTGCTGGATGCGAGCCGCCTGTTCCAATATAGCCTTCTTCTGCTCCTGTCCTGCCGCGAAGTACGAGAATACGCACAACACCGCGTAGCATATTTGGTCCGCCTAGATATAATAAGAACGAGTAATCATTTCATTTCTAAATTCTGGATGTTACATTACGGACTATCCAAAACTACGTTAAGGGGAGAAGAAAAGGGGGCGACTACTTATAGGTAAATATTTTTTAATTGTTTCTTGAAATATATTTAAATCCGGAAACATATTTTCATCTTACGTATATTAAGATAAAATACGATAGGTTAATATTTAAAAGAAATAAAATTACATATATGAATTAAAACGTCAAATTAGTAAATATTTAATTGCAAATTAATATTAATTTTCATCAATTAAGTATAAATTACTAAAGCGTGTTCATCCCAGTAAAGTAGAATTGCTAAGAGAAATGTATAATAAAAAAATATTATTAAATAATATACAGGATGGAAGTGTCAGCGCTCCTTTTACGGGAACTGCGTATAGGGTAAAATATTTAAACCCATACCCATATATATAAGGATTTTTTTTTCATTTCACGATGTTAATACCATAGCTGTGTTTCGTGTGACGCAGTTACGCATACACACCAATAACTTAAACACATACTACTACAAAAATACTACAAAAGGTTAATCAACTTTGAACTTTGCCGCCAATACTTACGACTCGATTTCGGAATGATGCGTATGCGGCGTTTCCCTTTGACAGGTCTATGTGTGCGTGGATTGTTCTTGGCAAGTGGCGTTTTATATTACAATAATAATTTTATTATTTATTTAGTTTGAAAAAAATATTTTTAAATTTTTGGGTTTTTTTTATTATATTAGGCTTTTATAGAGTAGTTAAAACTGAGGTTTCATTTAAAGTGGTTCTGACACTTCCACCCTGTATAGTTGCTGGATGAAAATTATTTAGAATTACCTACTTAATTATAATATTATAGTACGCAAAAAGATATATGGTTAAATAAAATCTATACAAAAATAAAGCGTGAAAATTACCCCGACATCAGTAGAACTGTTGAAAAGAAATGTGACGTAGCAAAGCCATAGAATATAAGATAAGAAAATGATAAAAAAAAAAAACAAGACGTGTACATACATCAGGGTGAGCTATGAAACGTAATGTGCATAATTCTGTTGATTTCCATTGACTTCGCTAACGAGATAGTACCGAGTAAGCCATATTGAGAAGAAACGATGGAGATCAAGCACTACTTTTTCTGCCTACAACATAAAACAATCCATGAACTAAAAAAAAGGGAATGACGTGATGTTAGATGAATACAACGAAATACTTACCATTATTGATTTATATTTCCTTTGTATTATCTGCCTTGTTTTGGGATCTGAAAATAGTATGTAAATTAGGCAAACATTTCTAGTATAAAAACTAATAATAAAAGAAATTAAAAAGATATTTAAATGTACTCACTAAACTCTTCTAAAACGAAGATACCGCCGTTCTGCGTGAAGCACTTTCTTATATGATCGAGCCGCACGAAGAACTGAAAAACAAAATAATAATATGGTATAACATAAAACCTGTAAATACTATAATCGCAGCTACGAAGGCATTTAGCAGGGAAATATTACCAGATTAACGTCAAAATATTCGAGTTTTAAATATATTATGCACAGACATTTTGAGTTTAATTGAGATTAATCATGTTAAACGTAATCTGGTAACGGTTTTCTAATGTCCTATAGCATTCTTCCCTTTAGTGCGTATCGGAGAAGCGTGCTAGCCTCTTCCTCATCGGTGCGTATAGGCAGTACGTTAGTGAGGAAGTTACTGCCGATTTGTGACTCTACATTAAATTATTATAGAGTAGATTTTACAAAGTGATTTATTAACAAACTGAAATAATTGTTTAATTTTATTAAAGCTCAAAAGCACGGTACCACTTTTTATTATAACCAATTGTTATTATACAATATCGACGTTTTTTTTTATTTTAACGCGTACTGCTAGTGTATTATAATCTTTAAAATATAAGATTATATATTTTTTTAAAATTACATAAATAATATCTTGTGGTATTCAATATATAATTTAAACGGAATAGTAAGCAGGATACATTAAACACTATGAAATACGTGGTAACTACTTCTACTGTAAGTTAGATATGATATGCATCTAAGATAAAAAATACATTTTTATTTGTGTAAAAGCAAGTTAGTAATATAAAAAGGATAAAATAATTGAAGCGAATAGAGGTACAGGGTAACTGTTGTTAATTGTTTTAAAACGGTGGTATTGCTAGTGCACGCCAGCATGCTACAGAAAAATAAGCAACACGTGAATATTACTCTGTATGAAGCTACAGACTGATTTCTTTTTAAGTGTTCGTTAAATTAATGTATTTTTAGCTATAAACTAAAGCACAAATGTAATGTAGTTCGATAAACATAGCAATTGAAATAAGAGAGTCCACTAAGCTTGCTTCGAGGTGTAACGGTTTAAGTTAGAGGTGGGTGACGATGAATATTGTTTTTAAGTTATCATTTTGATAAAATAAAAAATATATAACGAAAGACAATTTATGTATAATTAAGTAAAAGTAGATATAAATTGAAATATTGCATGTTTATTATTTTATATCTTAATTCTGCAATGTGATCATGATCGTCCACCTCTAGATTACCATTGAAGGATAATATTCATCGAAGAGGAAGTAGAGAGAGGAGAGGAGCGGGGAGGAGAGTGAGTGGGAGCGAGGAGGCGGCGGATCAGAGGCGCGCCAGAACTTGTGAGATGGCGAGTGCTCTACGACTGACCTCGTGACTGGCGTCGGGAGAGCTCTAGCTCGACGCCCGCTCGGGTTGTAGGAGGGACCGATCGGGACCGCTCGCCGGACGGTCCGTGATACGAATGCAAGCTATCGGGTGCGAATGAACAAACAATGTCTAAGTGCATGCACGAACGCGCGGGCGCTCGCCGCACTCGGGAACTAAAACAACGCTCAACTAAAACAATCGGTAAGCCTCAAACTACAAGTACGGCCCTACGACCTCGACCGGCGGTGGCCGTCGAGGTCGCAGGGTGCGCGGTCGTCGGAGGAGCCAGCCAGTACTAGGTTACGAACCACTGAGTATGTAATACCTCGAAATCCTTCAGCGCAGGCGCGGGTTGGCGGGTCCGGAAAGGGTAGAACAGACAAAAACAACATATTAGTTGAGAGCGGCCGAGCGCGTGTCAAGGACCATCTCAAAAGTTCCTAGCGAGCACGCCTCGCCTCGCCACGCGCGGGACGCAGCGCATGCACCATACCACACCTAGCCGTAGCTACCGGGTAGCTAACTATCACATACAGTTACTCATAAATACATTCAAATATAATAAAAGACGATCATCTTTCAACATAAGCTGTATTTAATTTATATAAAGATTTCATAAAAAAAATAAACCGCAGTCCACAGAAATAAAAAAGAATACGAGAACATGATCAGCACAGTGAAATTATATTGTTAATACATATACATAAAATATATAATATAAAAATCGAAATAGGAAAGTTTGAGTGGTCCTTGCTATGTATTTTATGTAAATCAATACATTTAAATTAACTGCAAAAATTATTTTGCAAAAGAGCGTCGTCTAAGCGATTCATATGATAATGTTTGCAATGTAGCTGATAAAGAGAAAGTAATCAAATTCCTCACGTACGACATGATGTCCCCGTGAATGCCGAAGCTCGTTATAGTACGGAGATATAATGTAATGCATATTGAGACGGTAAAGCTTTGGCCAGCGAGGGACTCAGCCCCATAGATTGCCGAACATTTTGTGTGAACGACATTCTTTATTTTTTATTGAGAAATTTCCCAAAATAAAGCATGAACATTGACAGACAACTTACCTGGTCATATGAATGACAATACCAAAACTGAAGTACTTCTAAATTAGTTTTATATTCAGATTTGGGTTTATCATTTTTTTAATATATATGTATATGTAAATAAAGCTGACAAAAATATATTAAATATATATAACTAAAATTACAGTTAAAAGCCTACCTTGCTATGATGGAAGAGGAGCCCGACGCCCTCCATGCAGACCTTAAACATTGTTGATATGCTAACATTATAAAATATATAAAGAATATTATAAATTTTTGCTAAAAATGTGTGAAAATATTGTCAGTTTTTTTATAAAAAAAATATAACAAGTATGTGTAGCATTTAACGATAAGAATAATATAATTATAGAGATACATTATCCATACGTCCTACTAATAGCTAGTCCTACTAATAGTTGAACTATAAAAATTACAAATATTAATTTGTATATCTATTTAAATGAATCTTTATTTCTATTAGTAGTTAAATAACATCACGCGAAAACAGTTGAACCAATTTCGCTAAATCTTTTTTTGTTGGAAGGCTGTGTTGGTAATTGTGAAAACAAATGTTATTTTTTTTATAAAAACCTAAGTACCAAATTTTACCAATTCGGTTCAATTATACAAAGGCAAAATTCAAATTCATTTTTTTCTTTATCAAATATCAAATAGACTTTAAGAAGTCTTTAAGAAGTTTTCAATCATCGAATGAATAAGACCACAGTTTTAGAAGATAGTTCTGCTGTGAAGAGACGGCAAGAAACTCAATAGTTGCTCTTTTCAATATTTATAGTAGTTAGGACAAGAGGGCGCCTTTCGGTAGCAGTAAACAACTTTTTGTCGATTATAATAATATAAAACAAGTGTCATACCTGTATAAGCCCGCCCTCACCGGTGGCGCAGTCCTGCACGGGAAATTCCCCGCCGAGCTCTGCCGCGTCCTGTCGCCGCCCACTTTTCTCCATCGCTTCTTTGATGCTGTAGTACAGCGCTTTGCACTAAACCATCGTCAATACTATTTATTATATATATTTTTTATTAGCTGCACGCTGTTGTGTGCTGCATATAACAAGGAGGAAAGCCCTAGTGTTACGACATTTCGTTCTCCACTTTTTGAAACTGTTATGGACTCTATCAATTACCAGAGCGAGAAAAGGCATTCCCCATGGTGGAAATCGAACTCATACATTTAATAACATATATTTTCATTTAATATGATTAAATTATACTTGGTTATTAGACTATTGGCTCTTATGTTCTGCATCCAACCAGCTTCCATCCGACATAGTTGCTAGGCCGGCGCGCAACGGGGCCATACCATCTCAGACGACACTCTTGGAGCTTATCGTACGTGAATATATATACTTAAGTTCGTTAATAATTTTAAAATAATCATTTTAGCAGGAATTAAGATATAACTGGACACCACAGAAATAAAATTACATCCAAAAGTATACGTGTATACACAAATATTAGATTTTTCCTTTTTTTTTTTGAAGAATTTTTGTGTAATACGAAAGGAAGACGGACTAAGATTTTTATAAGAATTATAAATACATTTTTAAATAACGCAATTGTTCTTACCTTCTTAGTATAATATTTATGTAGTTGTGTTTGACCACCATTTTTCCTCCAAAGGCACAGAACTCGAATTTTCGGACTATACGTCATGTTCACCAGTCGCTCGTACCACCACCTTTCAATAATTGTCCCTGCAACAAATATTCTATTTAGCTTTATTGTTCTGTAAAATCATGGGAATGTGATTAAGATGTGCCTTTAATTACTTTAATTATTATTGGAAATAAAGTATGTGGTATGTAACGTACTCGTAAATATGAGGTGATATCTATTTAAAGGAGAAGAAAAGAAATTTAGTAAATATATATTTTTTGTTGTTTACCCTGAGTAGAGCGTAAGACGAGTCCGTCGTGGCGCACCTCCATAAAGCGCAAGGCGCCGGACGCGTCGCCCTCGTGCACCGTGAAGGTGGCGCGCCGCACCTGCCGCGACCCCAGCGCCTTCAGCGTTATGTCGTTCCCGTGCTGACGACACACACCTCATTATCATATATATAAGTCAACCGTCGGACAGCGTCTGACCCTAAATGCGACGGTTGTGGTGATGCTTAATTTTGTGGAATTAATGTATTTAAGTTATTTCCATACTCGGGTAGGCAAGGCTCTACGTTGATTTGTGGCACTCAAGAGTCAAGACGTTATTTCTAAAGAACAAGCGGAAAATATGGAATGGAGTGTAAGACATTCCGTTTCGCATTTAGTATATTCAAATTAGGTCCCTCTACCTACCTGCTATGCAAGAAAATATGTGAATATTTTTTTTAATAAATTCTAATGAATCATTTTTTATACACTATAGTCAATGACTTGACTTTCAGTTCTGTTATGTGAATATTGTCTATTGTATAATATGTCAAGACACATTCTATTGATTATTATGTTACTTATAATTATATTTGAGTATTCCGCCCAATACTTTTGTATAAAAATTGCATTAGTATTTACCAAATTATGAACTACGTCGAGAAGGTGATTAACTTCTTGACTGTAGACCAGTCCAATGTGACTTTTAGCAAGCAAGCGCCTCACTTTATTGCGAACTATATCGGACTCCACACCAAATAAAACCATTGCTGCTGTTAGGTTGTATAAAGCAGTAGATAGCAGCCTATCTTCTTCATGTTCTAGGCGTTTCCTTTCTGTCTCACTCAGACATTTGTAACGTTCCATCATTTCGTTAGCTCCTTGATCCATTCCTATCATATCACGTTCTTGACTTACGGCGTCTAAAAATGCATCTTCCCAAAACTGCATTTGGTCCCACAGGTTTGATCTTTCCTTACCTACAATTCGATAAGTTAATTTCTCATTTATTAATAAAGCGACCATTGTCAAAAAAATACAAAAATATGTATAAATATTACAAAATTATATAAAATTTTACCAATTAGCCCTTGAAACAGATAGGTGCGTGCTGTTTCGGGTGAGGTGAGTGGTGAAGTTGTTGGCACTCCGGCCATTGGCCGTCCGCTTATTGATGACTTGGAGGAAAACACACTTCCAGTCCTACCCTTTCCCGGTGCTCGTCCCACCTAACGAAACAATATCAAGATGTGTAGAAATATTGTTTATATTTAGTAATTTTTTATTATTTTCTTTTTAAAATTTCAATACATTCTCTCTGATAATACATATGTCAATATTGATTATGTGTTAAATATCATTAACTCCAATTGTGGCGCAGGGGCACAAAGTGTGACTGTAAAATCGACTAGTTGCGGGTTCGATCTCTTTATTTACATTTATATTTTCATTTTTTTGCTCTGGAATCAAGTTAAGCGCGGCTTTGAGTCCCGCCACTTAACACGCGATGCGTCCAGAACTCGGCAGAAAGTGGGGTACGGAGTGTGTTAACACAAGGTTCCCTCCGCATACCATGCCGTTTTCGGGATACAGCGTGAAGCTGATTTTAAATATCACAGTTCTGAAAAGTAAGAGTGCTGGAAGATCAAAACACACTGCGGTGCTGATGAGATGAAGTACTCTACACAAATAAAGGGGGTGAAAAGCATGCAACCACAAAATAAATATTACCGACCGTATGCATTGTTTTAAAGTAGTTTTATATTAATCTGACGACAAATATTTTTTTCAAAAACAATTCTTTATTGTAAAGCTAATTATTTTTTCCCGACTGCTAAGGAAGGGTTATAACTTTATAATTTAATAATTTTTGCTAAAATTTTTGCCATCTTATTTAATTTGTATTTCATAGCTAAATACCATTATTAGTTTATAAATATAAATAATAATCAAAGGAAAGTAAAAAAAACCATTTAAAGAATTAGTAACGCGTAGCATGTTCATTACTAAAGATAATATCTGAACTTTTCCTACAACAATGCAAACGATTAAACAACACTGACGAAGCGTACACCAAGCTACCAGCTACAACTTACATTGAGGAACATGACGTCAGTGTCAGAGAGATTGGACTTAAAGGAGGCGCGGTGGTCGACGAGCGTGGCTCGGTTGGTGGTGATGGAGCCGCTCTCCTGCGAGCACTCCGACGTCGCCGCCTGCGACAACCACGCAACCAAACCTTATAGCTGACCGTTGCCCATGCTTCAGCAGTTACAATTTATTTAGCTTCACGCTGTACCCCGCATGTAGCAGGGTGGGCAGAGGGAATTTATTGTAAATACTATGATATGTCCCAAATCCCGCTCACTTTTTGTTGAGTGGCTGATCTCAACGCCGCGCTTTTTTTTGTTATGATTTATAAGTAATACCCCCGAGTGAGAATCGAACTCACAACCGTCGCGTTTACGTCAGGCGCTGCATTTGCCGCTGCGATACAATGGTCTCAAAAAAAGAGGAGACAACTGTTTGTTCTCACAAGTAGCGTAGCGTAGTCTCATAAAATCTGAGGTTTGAGTGAGGTAATCAGATGACGACTATTTGAACTAAGATATTATGTAAATATAATATATAATGTAGTATATAACAGATATCACTTTATTAAACACAGCAGACAACAAAAATACACAAATGCACAAATTATATAAAAATAAACCAAAGGTGTCTTTAATTATTTTTTTATTCAAGATATATATTTGCAAACTTAATTTGATTTTAAAGGAAAGTTCTTCGTTAATGTTTTATAATACCAACAAAGGTATTGCATTTAAATCACACAAACACATCAAACACAGCTCAAGCAAAAAAATATCGTAAAAAAAATAACAAATATCAAGTCATCACAAAAGATATACCTATATATTATTGTATACAACATTGAATTTACAATATAACATATACAAGGACCCAAGTACGAATAAGGACATGCGAAGGATTTACTTGTTCATAGACAAAAATACATCAATAATGAAACCCACAGATATTTGAGACCGTGCAAATATTAATTATAGAACAAAAATACAAATTAAATATACATATACCATTGACAATATAATTTTCTTTGAAAATTACTTACATCAGAATCAAAGGACGTCAATTTGCTGAATAGAAGATTCCTTTTTTGATTTAACATATCTTTAAACATTTCTGTAGTACTTTGCGTGTCGGCTTCCATTTCTGGATAATTAACAACTGGCATTTCTGTAAATAATGATTGCACTGTTTGATCTATTCCAAGATTTAAGATAAAATATGTTAAAAAAGACATAACCAACGAAGAAATCAAACACTGTAATAATATGTTAAATAGTGGAGAAATTCATCACCCAGAGACACTTCTCAGGAAACTTTAGAAAACATATAAAAATTTAAACGTAGCGAGATTTGCACCCACGCCTCTTGGAAAGGAGCTTTTTCCAAATTTCCGCTACTCAAAGAGTGAAAGTGAGACTTATTGTTAGAGAATATTATTTATTAAATATTATAAGAGAATATTATTTGTTAAATATTTTTGACATTTTTACTTATTTAGAAAACGTATAAAAATTTAAACTGACCACTAAGCCATACGTTCTCATCCGGCTACGTCGACATTTCGAGAGCTTGGACGGTGTCCAAGAGGCGAGGGTTCAAATTTCGCTACGTTTAAATTTTTATACGTTTTCTAAATAAGTATTTTTCTTTTTTAAGTGTAGAATAACACTTTAGAATTGTCAAAAATATCATTCAATTATTTTTAACGAATATTTGAAATAGGATTCCCTATTTTATCCTGCATAACTAGGTAGGCAAAGGGATAATATCTCTTATACTCTTGAAGTAGTCAAGAGCATAAAAGATATTATCATCTCAACGCCGCGAAAAAAAATATCTGTACCCGATTGAGAACTTTTTCTAGAAGAGGGCGAGGAGGGAGTGTCTAGCTCTTGGCGAGCGTAGTCTGAGAGAACGGAACCAGCCATGCCGCCGTGCTCGAGGCCCGCCACCTCCTTGCTCCAGTAGTGAGTGTGCGCCATCTCCGCCAGCTGGAACACTGACGCCATACCGCCGAGCCCAAAGTTTGAGTACGTATGCTCTAGTCCGTGAACCACTGCTTGTAAAACTTTAAGCATGCCTTTCCATATTGATTTGCTTATGAACTGTGGATAATTTTACCTTTTCAATACTTGTTTGGAAATAAATATATAATTATACGGGCAAGGACATAAGGTTCAGGATTATGGAAAATGGATACTATGTTAAATTATTAAAAACGGAGTGTTCATTTGTCATTTTGGATCAGTTTTGAATATTGCACGCTAATCAAGGTATGAATATTACCAGGATAAAAGGAAGAAAAAGCAGGATAAAAACACGATATTTAAAATATGTAATAGGATTTCTTGGGTAAAAAATAAACTAATAACATTGAAACACTTATGGTATGTGAAAATCATAAACTACATAAATTAAAAAACTTACCACATCGTCCACTTTATCATTTGGTGTTGTTTTGCGGTTAAAGTTCCTGTTGAGTTTGCTGAGTACCATATTCCTGTAAGATTCATCTTCCATTAATTTCTTCAAACGATTCAGTTTTAGCCAACCAACACCTTCTCCTTCTAATACATGTTGAACTAGCTATAAATAGAAGAACAGTAAACATAAGATGATAAAAAGATTTGTATATACAAAATTAAACTAATATTTTTTTGGACCAAAAAGGGCAGTTTCACTTCTTTTCGTAGCGTTAAAATTTAAAACACTTCGAATCTCACTTTCCACTCATTTTTCGATACTCGTATTGAGTCGACGTCAGAGTTCAGAGTTCGAAGCCACGCTTTGTCTTGTTGCCAGAGCGAGGAAAATAATTCGAGTGGGGATCAAACTCACTACCGTCGCGTTTATAGTAAGAATCACGCCAGGATCAACTATGTATTGTAAGTAATAAAGGAATAGTGACATCATTGAGGAAGGCCTGGTTCTCGCTGTTGGCGGAGCGCGCGAGGGGCGCGGGCGCGGGCGGCGCGGGCGCGGCGTGGCGGATGAGCGGCGAGCGCTGCACGAGGCCGCGCGCGCCCTGCGAGAACGGCCCGAACGTGGCCAGCGGCGCGCTCGCACTCGCGCCGGGCGGCGGCTCTGCGGGTTTCACTTGTTTACCTGGTTCATTTAAATGATGTGTCGTTATATGCAAACTTTTAAACAAATTGATTGGCAAGAATGAACCCGTAAAGCAGTTATGCTGACGACGGGCTCAGCTGCTTTCACTTGTAAAACATTTTATATTATTTCTAAAATACTTTTCCATATTAGGCCAGTCTTTTCCATATTAGGGCATTATTGAGGCCAGTCGTTGCGCAGCGGCACGAGGTGTGACTGTAAAACCGACTGGTTGTGGGTTCGATCCCCACTCGAGGAGATGAAATATTTACTTAAATTTATATTTCCATTTCTTCGCTCTGGTGTCGAGGTTAAGCGCGGCGTTGTGTTCTGCCACTCAACACGCAATGCCTCCAGAATTCGGCAGAAAGTGGGGAACGGAGTGTCTTACCCTGCTGTGTGCGGGATACAGCGTGAAGCTAATTTAATTTAATTTTTAATTTTATTTCCATATACATATATATAACATATTTTTCTTTATACAACCGTTCTATAAAGGATATCCAAATATGTGTATTTTTTTGACAATTTGAGATTTTAATACTCTCATTGATATAAATATGGGTCAGGTAGGTGACGTGGCTAGCTACAAATTAGACTTAGGCAAATATATTTAAGTATAGTTCATGAGATGTGCACCTTTTGAACCAAAGAAGTCGCTGAACATACTAGATGTAGAAGCTGCGAGGCCGTTCAAATCGGAGCTGATATTGGAGAAAAAGTCACGGTGAGTTGTCGCTAGGAGGTTTGTGGTTTGAAGCGCAGTTGAATCCCGCCTTGCGATTGGTGCTGGTCCTTCTTGACTCTCACCCTAACAAAGATAATATAATTATTTTATATTTTTATCAGGTATAAAAGAAATATAAATAATTATTTGTTTTGCATATATTGAATATGAGGTGATTCCACAACATATTATAAAAATTATAAAATATTTATGTATCTTACAGGAAGTGAAATAAGCACTTACACGTTTACTTGGACACATTAAAGTATCAACACCTAAACATTGCGTTACTCATCAGTGCTTATCAGTGAAAGCGTTGGAGAACCATGGCGAAAAAGAAAATTGAAGTACTTTAGATAAACTTTCATTACCTTTAGTAGTCCTTTTTTTGCTGCTACCTCCTTAGCACTCTTGGTGAAGTCTCCAAATGTAGACTTTCCAACGTATGTAAGATCTTCTAGTGTATTTTTACTGACAGCAGTAGCAGTTTTGCTAGCTTCCAAAGCAGATTTTGAGGCTTCTTGAACGCTCTTAGATGCCTCTTCTGCAGCTTTCTTAGCATGTAAAGTGAGCTGTAAATTACGAAATATTTATATTATATAATATTATTGTGGCTAAAACGTATATTGCAAAATGCTTATGTATGAGATTGTAGTGGATTGAAAAAACTGAATTATTTACCATTACAACCATACTCGTATTACAATTGTATAATATGTTTATGTCATATAGTGCATTACACTATAGGTGCATTTTTAGTGTCATTACTTCTACCATGAACATGAGTGCCTGCATAGTAATATGTACTTTACGTTACAAAATCTAATGTCTAATTTCTACAGTGTTTACGTGAAATATTCGTTTTTTTTTTTGTATATTATAATACCTACATATGAAATTATTTGACAAAATTACTTACAGCTGTAAAGATATAATATATTTGATAATAGGTAAATACTAAGGCAACATTTGTAAATTCTATGTGTGGTTTGAATTCAAGAAATCTATTGTTAATGCAGTATACACAGCGTCAAACACTAGCTGATACCTTGTCGAAAGGTGCAAAAAGGTTCTTATCTTCTCCTTGTGCTACTTTTCCTTTCTTCGTGTTATGTTATCATAAAATAAATCAAAATATTATAATATGAAAAAAGAGATTATAAAACATTTACATTAAAAAACAAAACATTATCTTTAAACAATAAACAAAATAAAATTAATATTTAACATTTTTTTCTATATGATCGTAAGCATTTAAGCACACCTTGTCCATATGAGCCAGTAATCCTTCTTGACTACTTTGCCTCGTTGTTTCTCTTACTAATTCCTTTGCTTGAGCAGCAAATTGTTCCAATAAAGACGTCTGTGATGCTTGTCTTGATACTCCGGCGTTAGAGCTCTTTAAGTAGTTTTAAAAATGTCATTAAACATGGTAAATTTATATTTTTAAAGAAGTTAAGATGTTATATTGGTGAAAATTATTAAATTAGTTCAGTAAGGCCATATTTTTCGTGTTAGGTTGAATATTTTAGAGTGCTAAAATTGTTATACCCTTGGCCGTGACTGGGTCTGTGCGTGTGCGGGCCCGCGTTGGTCGCTGTCATGAGGCGTGCGCGGGCGTCGCGACGCTATAGTGGCTGGAGTAGTAGTGGAGTTCGAATCTGACTCACGACCTAGGCTGCCGCTATCTGTATCCTGTATTCATTAAACATTGAAGTTAATTATAAATAAAATAAATAAATCAGCTTCACGCTGCATCCCGCACGCAGCAGGGTAGGCAGAGGGAACCTAGTGTTAAGACACTCCATTCCCCACTTTATGGCGAATTCTGGAGGCATTGCGTGTTGAGTGGCAGAACTCAACGCCGAAGTTAATTAAAATTGAAATTAATTATTCTCTTGAAATTTAGATTTTACCATCGTTGTTCTAAAAGCGACGTTCGTGCGGTATAGATTATTCTCATTTTTTCTGACTACTAACAAGACAGCGGGATACAGCGTAAAGCAGAGCGTTTTTAATTGTACTTACGCTCTTTTTGACAGGAGCTGATTGGTCAGCGGCACGTTCAGGCTCCATAGCACCAGGCACGTCGTCATCTGACAGGTCACTGTGGTCCGAACTGGAGGCCGATGGAGATGGTGATGTTGACTCTCTTCCCTCTTTACGTTCTTCTTCTTCTTCCCCGAACATGAGGGATGATGGTGGGCTGTACACCTAAAAGTAATTATTAAAATTTTTAAAACTACATTGGCTTCTGTTGCTTGTAATATAAAGATATATAAAGATGATTGAAAGTAAATATTGATTTTATATTCAATGTACATAACTGATCCCTCTTACATCTTATTATACATAGTCATAAATATTAACTAAAAATATATTGATTATTATATTGTTATATTGAATAAAATTCTAATTTGTCAAAAAGCATAACGCTTACTACTTACAGTCTTTGGATCTAAAGAGGATGATAAGGTCATTGGCACTTGTATTACAGCATTGTACGTCTCACCAATTACATGTTGGTGAACATTTCCTCCTGAAATTATTGTATATTAAAGAAAATAACAGTATGTGGTAAAAATATAGTAAAATGTTTTAAATAATAAAATAATTAATAAGTTACCCGGTGATAAATCTGAAGAAGCCATCTCTGACACAAAATCACTTAAAGAGGAATACGATGAACTCGTACTTTCTGCAGCTTCTGAATCGGATCCGCTTTCATCTAAGAGTAATATAAATTAGTGTATTTTATCAATATATTATATAATGTTTACAATGTCATGATACTCTCGACACAGGACTTTCAGTTGATGCCAAGAATATAACTATGTTTTAAATATATATTATAAAGATCTATTTAAAGTGATATGTTACCAGTTGGTTGATTTTCCTGTCTTTGCAATTGCCTTAAAGCTCCATTTAACGAGCTGCCATCATCCCAAACTGCAAATCGGATTGGTTGAAGTTGATCAGCAAACCACTTGGGCTTGTCACCGATTTGACGAGGATCAAATACTCCAGTTTGGACCCTAAGAAATGCTACGTTACAGGGCGTTAACGACCATTCAGCTAAGAATTCAACAGCCTGTAAAGAGTGGATAGGTTTATCATACATGTTTTCATGTTCTTTTTATTTTTATTAATATTTATTATTAAGCTATTATATATCATTTATAATAATTTGAGAACATATAGAATAATAATATGGAAACAGCGTCTGTATTGATGTATTTTATAATCATTATTAACTTACTTGTGTTCTAGCAAATTTATTTGAAAACGATGAAGTTCTGGGCCGCGATCGAAGAAAACTGTTAATTTGGAATGCAACAACAGGCCTGGGATATAAGCGCAATGTCCGCGTGTGTTCCATAAAGTTTGCCAAAATATTTTGCGAGTTGAAGAAACGAACCTGAAAATTACATACATTCTAATAGTTCATAACGATATCTCCTATGAGAAGGTGCGTAAGCATATATTTAAATATGGTCAAAACAAGTAATAACTTAAACGTATATGGAAACTGAAATTTTTTATAATAATTATTTTTAAACAATCACCATAGCCACTCTTGTAGCGATGTCTACAGAGTCCACGTCATTTCCATATATAAGCGGGTTGAAGGGCTGCGACGGGGAATTCCCGTGTGAGTGCGGGGAGTGCGGGGACGACGCGAGCGATAGTCGCTGCGTGTGCGCACTGCCGACCGACACGCGCCTGCTCTCCGGCGTACTGTGAGAACCGGAACCTTCTCGAAAGCTAGCTGGTTGTACTCTACACATTTAGAACAAAATATTTATTTTACATCGATTTCTTTTTGTCTTAAGCATACTATATAAAAAAGGAGTGTTAGTTACAACTAACACTATTTAGAATAAAAAAGGAATGATTTTTCATAATTTTTGTCGTTTTCAATGAGTCTTTCCCGGAGCAAAGCAAAATAAGTATTAATTATCGCCGTCTAACACTGCTGAACGGTAGGTCCCTCATAGAACACTAAGCATTCATTTTTACTATTCATAAATGCATTATAATTTATATTACTTGAAAAAAATACTAAATTAGGATTAACTAGACGTTATCAGGTCATTCATTAATTGTTAGGCAGCACAAAGTTCGTAGATTCCACTAGTTGATTAAAAAAACTCTGCAGTGGTAGAAAGGCAAAGCACAGCTTTGAGTTACGCCACTCCAGAATTCGGCGGAAAGTAGGGACGTTCATTTTAACAGGAACGGAGTATCTTAACACCAGGTTCTAAGGTTTCCTCTGCCTTCCCTACTATTAGCGGGATGCAAAGTGAAGCTAAAAATAATGCGACACATTTAAAAATTAGTCTCACTTTAGTGTAGCACCGCCGACGCTGTCTCGTCTGGAAGGTAGTAGAGGTGCTGATGCTTGTTCCGCAGAGCTTGTCGTTAAACTGTTTAATGCCTGTTTAACAAGTAATTATATCAATAAAATTCAAAGTTACTATTTAATTTTTTTATGTAAATAACTCGCTAACCAACATATTTTATTGTCATAGAAATATACAAAAAAAAAATTGTTTAAAAAAATGTTGACCATTGAAAATCTTTTCACTTCTCTGAAAAAAGTAGTTTGTTGTATATGTTTCCGAATCAAGACTATAAGAGAATAGTTATTAATAATTAGCATTAAACATTATAGGCATAATAATATATTATACATATATATGTAATTTATACGTAAATACATAATATTATGGGTAAGCTTTTAAGCTACTACTTTCATTCCTCTAAGACTACGCTTCATTTAGTATTTATTTCCTTTAAGTTCACCATTTTATTTTAAGATTCACAACAAAATATTAATTAACCAATAGTAAAAATTCATGAGTTTAAGTAATAAAAAACTTAATTTTATAATACAGATGTATATATGTGTGCATACACTTCGTTTCTTCATATTCGATTATTCTTAATGGAAGCTCTAACATTCCTCCATTAAGACATGTATTTTAATTAATTATCAATATATAATGTGATATTGAGTAAATAATATATATTTCCTCTCGTATGGTGTATATTTCACATAAATATAATTTATATTCATTTAGTTATTGCAAACGCTTATCACTTAGCATATACTTATATACGTTTACATATATAGTACCTAAATTTAGCACTAATATTTAATAAAAATATTGAAAATACAAACTCATTGTTTTACATGTACCTAAATTAATAATAAGCATCGTTCAAATTGAAACACTTCAATTCTAGAAAGAGAAAACAGAAATCGATGCGTAACTCCCACGTAATGCGAAAAAATCGATATTGCATAACACATGCTGACGTTAGGTAGCTTTATCTGAACATGCGGAATCATAATGAGGGCTCTATATTCTTACTTTGCGGTAGACTTGTGACTTCCTTACTTACTTTGTACCTTTTACTTATATGTTAAAATATTAAATGTATTCTTATAATATTTATCTTCCCTATTACTCAATTCAATGTATACAGACCACATTTTGATTCATATATTGGTAATAAATATATATTTTTTAATTATAACAGGCATAAAGAACATTGCGCTTCGTGGGTGTTCGCCATGTTTACAAATTATATTCAATAACTGTAATATAGCTTATACACAAACACAACTTTACATGCTTAATGCAAACTAAGACGATGACTGAAACTGTGTGGAGCGTTACGTACAGTATGGCATTATTTAATTTAAAGGTTACCGACAAAATAATAAAAAGAAAACTTGGTTTTTGTACGATATGCTAACACATAGTTCAGTCAACTTTTTACTTATATGCCCCCTCTTAGATATATATGATTTGTATGTGAAGTTTCCGGGTTGATTTTTATTATAGTTATGGTTCGAATTAGAATTTTGTCTTGTGTATCTTCTAAAAGGTCGGCACATGTTATTATAAATCTGGCACAAAACTGTTAAAATGTTGTGATTAAATATCAAATGGTGCAATGTAAAAAGAATATATATTTACACCAGTTCCGGCGGTTCCCATGAGTTGCATTGCCTAGCGAAGTAGGGAAAAAGTGAGTTGAATGTTAGTGAAACTGAAAGTATTAAGAAGGGCAGAGTTCCATTTGGGTTTAGTGTGAAAGATAAAAGGTCAGGTATGATAAAATTGAAGAATATTTAATTCATCGAACGTTCCTTACAATGTAATGTCAACAAATAATATTATTTTATGAATTTATGAATATCTTACTACCGTGTATTATAGATTGATGTGAATGGCATTAAGTAGGTACGCCCGATAAATTGTTAATACTTAAATAAATAAATATTACAACCATATATTGATAGAAGTAAGAGAAATATTCAGGGAGCATATTTGAGTTATTCTAGTACTTGCGTAAGGAAAAGTATTGAAAATCAAAACAGCTGACACACTTGCTTAGCACACGAATAAAATGCGCTCACGAAATTGCGTGTAAAAAAGAAAATTAAGTGACATTAAACATTTTTAGTTATCCATATTATTTTGTTTTTTGTTTGTTATACCTGCTTAAGGTGATTTTTCAATACTGAACTCTCTGGTTCGGGGAGTGGAGGCAGCTCTTGGTCGGTACCAGTGGGGCTTGTTAGTTTTGTAGCGTCCAAATCTACTAACCAGATGTCGTCGGGCAATCTGAAAAACATTAATAGGCCATAGTATTTTTTTTTTAATAAACTATATCCAATTTATCGATTACATCGTACTTAATCTAAACGAGGCTAAATATAACGAAAGTCAGTTACCAAAAAAATAATCTTACTTGAAATTTTTCTTATACGTAAGAAAGGTAGCAGGAATCCCAATAAGGAATGGAGTGGGGGCTAGTAGAAGTTGTTCAGCACAGCTCATACAACTCGGTAGAAGTGGTATAGCTGGGAACATGTACTCCAACGGGTAGAGCATCGCCACCAACGCCATCACGGACATGGACAGTGCGTTGTAGTCACGTGACTGTACCACCACTTTGTTCTCCAACATGATCAGCGTTAGTACTTTTAAACACGTGTCGACACCTGTTAAATATATTTTACATTTACTGAAACTTCTAAAAATGCTAAAAAAAAAGAAATATTTAACAAGCTATTTATTTGTAATTAAAGTAAATCCATAAAAAAAAATCTATTCACAACAGTATAACTTAAACTGTATTGAACATTTAAATATGCCTTTTGATAGTTAATTGACGAGAAAATTACAATTGCATGTATAAACAATAACAGTATATTCAACAAATAATAATAAAAAATTCAATCAGCACTTCGTTCTCCACTTTCCGATGAAGTCTTTTGCCGCCATTTTTCTTTTGCCGACACCAGAACCAAGAAATGAAAATATAAATTTAAATAAATATTTCATTTCGTCGAGTGAGGGTCGAATACACAACCAGACGCGTTTACGTTGTCACACTTTGTGATTCTTGCGCCACGAATGGCCTCTAAACTGGAGATATGTTCAAAAACATTTAATAAAAATATAGAACTGTTTGAAAATATTTCCATTAATAAGAAATATGAGTTGCACAATAGTGACATACATACCTAGTAGTTCCAATGGTAAATGTAGTGGAAAATCAACAAGAGTAAATCGTGTGTGGTCTGGTAAAGCAAACACTAAGGGTGCGTGGGCTGTAGGTGACAAGACTTCAAGTTCGAGCCTAGTTTTGCCTGGCACCGGCACTGGGGCGGAGAGCAATCGTAGAATCCATGTCTCGATTTCCTTTACGTCGTGCACCACTATAGTTGGGGTGTTGTCGTACGCTTGTCCGGTTAGTACTGACCATACTGTATCTCTAAAGACAAATACACGTGTCAACTTTTTCAGTTTAATTATTAATTAAAAAAATCAAACAGCTTCACGCTACAGCAGAGGGAACCTAGTGTTACACACTCCGTTCCCCACTTTCTGCCGAATTCTGTACTCATTACGTGTTGAGTGGCAAAACTCAACGTCGCGCTTCGCCTCGACACCAGAGCGATGAATGGAAATATAAATTTAAGTAAATATTTCATCTCCTCGAGTGGGGACCGAACCCACAACCAGTCGGTTTTACAGTCACACTTTGTGCCGCTGCGCCACGACTGGCCTCAATTAATAAGAGGTTTTCATTATCTACTCTCCTTATATCTCCTCATCCTATACCTTACAATAAATATTACTGGAATATTATAAAAAAAACAGTAAAATTAGGACAAAAATGTATATAGATTCTAATGTAACCCATATGTTTTTAACGTCACAGTTCACACCCACGCAATAAAGACGCGCTTTTATTATCCCAAGGACTATTACAATGCGTGGGTTTCAATAGGATGCGATAAAATGTCTTCTAATTATAATATTATTAAACTAATAAGCATAAGTTTTGACGCGATAAATCAGAATAAAATACCTTTGTAACGTTTCAAAAGTTTAATTTAACGACCTTTATAAAGATCAGTATATATATATATATATATATATATATATATATATATATATATATATATATATATATATATATATATATATAGTTACACATAGATAATAGATAATCATTTAAAAGAACCAATTGCGAAAGGCAAATAGTAAAATGAGTTGCAATCGAACTTACCTAAATATTTGTCTGGACGCGCCCACGCGTCGCGGACTGGAAGACTCATTGCAGGCGTCTATTAATTTTTTAAGGATAAAGAGGCACTCTCGGAATGTTGAAAAAAAAGGGTGATGTGACAAAAGGCATATCGAAGTCAGTGAATGGTTCCGCACACGCTGTAAAGAACATCAGTTACGAAAGATTACACAATAGTATATATTGTTGTTTTATAGAAATATTTTACAAAGTATAAGTTGTTTTTTTAGCTTCACGCTGTGTCCTACCGCCATACTAAGATAGAGCAGAGTGACTCAAGGAACCTAATGTTCAGACACTCCGTTCCCATTAAGACATGTCCGTTTTCCGCTTTCTACCAAAGTTTTGAGATAATGCGTGTTGAGTAGCGGAACTCGACGCCGCGCTTTGCGTCGTTACCAAAGCAAGAAATGAAAATACTAAATATTTCATGTCGGCGAGTGAAAATAGAACTCACAACCTTACGCGTTTAGTGACACATGCCTGTGTCCCTGCGCCATGATTGACCTCTTATTTATACAGGGTAGGTAGGGAATAGGATAAAATATTTCAAATCAATACCTAAAGAAATTAATAAAGATATCTCAACAGTTTAGACGTAGGATTTTTTTTTATTTCATGATGTTTATCCATACCTGTATTTCGTGTGACGCAGATACCAATAACGTAAACACGTGTTGCCGATCTGCCGCTTGTCATGCTCAAAAAACATACTACAACGAGAAAGGGATATCTCTCGTATATTTTACACAATTCAATATCGCCGCCATTACCTACGACGCGATTTCGTGAATGAGGCGTGTGCGGCGTTATCGCTTTGATAGGTTTGTGTCTGTGTGCGTCATTCTTGACAAATGGCGTTTTATTTTACAACGATAATTTTATAATTTTTTTTGAAAAAATCACTTTTCATTATTGGAAAAATCTCTTTGGTTTTAACTGTACTGGGTTTTTAAAATACTCTTTAAAAACCACTACTTAACTACTGTTAAAACTCTTACAAGGCAAAGACATTAAGTTTCTCCACACTACACTTTTCGCGCACTCAACACGCTATATCTCAAAATTTTGATATAGAAAGTAGGGAACAGTGTTTAACATTAGGTTCCCTCTGCTTACCCTGCTATATGCTGATATAGGTTGAAGCTAATAAAATCTTATACACAATTATAGATGTTCGTTTGGTTGCGTACTTGTCGTTTCCTCGTCGCCCTGGGGCTGGGCGAGTGCGAGCCGCCGCTCTCGGAATCGGGCGGCGCGGGCGCGAGGCGCGGCGCCACGCTGCAATCACGCTCCGAGTCGCTCGGCGCTACGTTGCTGCTCCTATAGTCACTGAAACGTTCGTTTTGCATTACTTTTTTTATACTTTTTAACTAGAGGACCTTTGGTTTAACTTATTAATCAACCTTTTATAATTTGTTCTAAAATAGAAGTTATAAATCCTATTGTATTGAATGTCTCCACTACGATAATACATTATTTTCCTTTTTGTAAAAAAATTTACAAATATGTTATTATGGGTGTACTTAATTTTTTAACACGATTTAAAAAATAACAAAGCAACATACTTTAGTAGCACTAAAAACACAGATTGTTATTTAATATTTTTATAAATAAAATAGTACAAATGAATGTTCACCTGGAGAAGGCAGAATCGGAACTTCTTTCCATAGATTTACGCCAAGATTCTCTACGCAACACGCTGCGCTCACGAGGTCCGGGCGCAGGAGCTCGTTCAACAGCGCGATAAAAGTTAATACAAATTCCATAACGTGTTTTACCTATTAAAATATATAAACATTAATATCTATCTATACATGATAGATATTTGCAAATTAAATATGCAATTTTCATTTGCATATACAAAATATGTAAATACAGTCCGCGAGATCTAAGCTGAGCTTTGCATTTGTGTGAGTGTCCATATATATAGTATAAGGGTAACGTCACTTGCTTGGAACACCAATTACACCTCTTTTTGTCAACCGGCCTCGAGTGACGGCTCTTGTACTGATAACAGCCGCATATCAAATATTTAATTCTTAATCTTTATTTTTGTGTTTTGAAAAAAAGAGCACTATCATACTATCAGGTTCTTTATGACCTAATGGATATTAATTATTAACTCAAATGATACATCAGACGAGAGTTAAAATAATGAAGATGAAAATATATTAATTTTTTTATATATCTATATATTAATATATTTATTTAGTAAATTTTTTTGCTGATTTCTATAAGAGATCAAAACTTTATTTTTAAAGGATTTTTTTCTGTCTCTACTTTTGTAATCACACAGCACATAACACAAAGGGTCAGCTTAAGCCTCACGAACTGTATCTAATATAATAATTATTAACTATTCAGATAAATAATAATAATAACAAATGCTGTTATCTCTGTGTAAATTTAAGAATTAACGTACTTAAGAATTGAATGAAACAGTCTTTGAATAGAGTTTGAGAATAGAACGTAGCGTGGTTTAAACAAATAACAGAAAAAAACAGCATATGGACATGTATTTGTTATTTCTCTTGGCCGAGTATCAAACATCCAAACATATAAAGTTTAGAATATATTATATTAACAGGATAACAAAAATACCTGAATCTTTATCTGTAAGCGTAAAAACAAATGACGTAGTGTCCCTGGTCGTGATGTGTGCGATTTGTCGTCTGGGGCCCACCGATACACAGCCCTCCGGCTGGCAAAAGTAGACCATATCCAACGGTAAAGGAAAATCATCATGATTTGTCAATGGATACCGTCGGAGCAGTTCTGGCGCCTAACATGAGACATCAATTACAAAAGTGTAGGTACTTTCTGAGTATTATAATAATATAATACGATTGTACTATCATAAGCATATTAAAAAAATATGATTTTATAATATGGCATTGCATACCTGTACTGGAGCCAATCCTTTGCCGGACGTATAAGGCTTAGCCCCAACTATAGTTAAATAATCCACCAGCCGTGGACATAAGTGTTGCTTTTGAATATCCATATTATTGATATGCCCGGCCCAGTATATTTCGATTCTCTATGCATGAGCTCATCTATACCCATTATATTGTACAATAATATTGCTTGTCATTATTATCACTTGGCGACGTATCTAAAATTTTTATATAATTAAAATTATTTAAAAATGTCCATTGTTATGGGACATAACAATAAATATATCTCTAATTTTAGCCGCCACTATGGCGGCACTGACAGGCAAACAGGGTTTGTCTGTAAATACAGTAGTTGTGAGTTCAATTCCCACTCGGGCAGATGATTATAGGTACGTACCGGTACCGGTAACGATATATTTAGTTTTTTCTTCTCTCCCCGCTTTGGTGAGACAATGCACGTCGTCGAGTTTCGTCACTCAGCTTACCGTTTCTTGGAAATTGGCAAAAGAGTGTTAAACGGAGTGTTTCAGCACTGATGCTCTCTGACAATATTCTGCTATATGCGGGGAAAGTTAATTAACAAAAAATATTATTAATATATTCAATATGATTTAAATAATATTAATTAAATCATCGGAGTTTTGGAAACGAAATACAAAAGAATCTGCATTCTAATTAAAACTCAGTTTCATTTCCTAAATTAAATTGGCAAAATATTCCTCAATTTACTTTAGAAAACTTTGTATTATAATTGGCTGTACATAAACCATTAAAGCAAAAAGTATGATGCATTCCGAGCACAAATTACAGCCAAATTTTTAATTCGTACAGATTTATCCTAACATCTAAACTAAAAAATTACATAGGAAAACCCACATAATTATTTTTGTTCACATTAATGGAAAGCAATTAGGTTCGCGGCGTACACTAGCTATACGTATAACGAAGTATCCCGGTCGGTTTCCCTTGACCTATATACCGGTACGACCTAATTTTATTGCAACTCGCCCATGCCACTGGGATTCTCATCATATTGTTGTTATAGGTATTTTATGAACTATAAACCTTTTAAGGATAAATAGATAAAGTCCGGCAGCAGCTATTAACTTTAGATTGCCACCTATGACCTACGCTGAGATATTTTTTATTATTATTATTCAAACTTTATTATGTTTATATGATTAATAAACAATTTCATATTAGGACACGATTGTTACTTAATAAAAAAAATAAAAATTCACGAGGGTACCTTCTATGAAGACTTTTGTAGTAGTGATATTGGACTGGAATATACTTTATTGCTTATTATTAATTAATTCTATATTTCTTGATAACTTTATTATTTATAAAAACTGCTTTTTTTTCGTTAATATAGTTACTGCTTATTAAATTTGATAATAATATTATGTTTTACACCTATACTTAAAAAAAATTTCACTCTCTCTTTGTCTTAACAGTAAATATCTATATTTATGAAAAGTGGTATTACTAAACGTTAAATAACAATAGGTACACCTTATTAAATAAAACTATCATTTCCAAGGAGTGAAACAAAATGACATGGGAGTGAAAGTAGGAAACTTGAGCGTAAATTGCCTGCTGCTGCTCATTGTATCATCAGAATACGAGTTGCAGGCATTAGTCACTACTGTGAAAGATGAATGTAAAGATGTCTGTAATAGTCTAAGCCTGAATGCAAATAAGATAAAGGTTCTGGTATTTGAAAGAAATGAAGAAAGGTCGGAACACCAGATCAGAGTAAATGGTATGATATGTTACATGTGTGTATGGAACAAGTGAATGAAGTGGAACATTTGGTAAGTGTGTTCAGTAGAGATGGAAGATACGAGATGGATGCGGAGAGGCGTATTGCTGACGGCAACAGGGTTATGGTGTCTTAATTGCATTGATGAGACGGCCAAACGTTTGCACAGCTGCACGTTTGGTCGAACACAATGCAGTGTTGGTATCTACTGACGACAGCGAAACGTGGGTAATACAGAGAAAAGAATGATTTGTGTGTTTATGGGCGATTTGTGAATTAATTTCCTTTTTGTTACTTAATAAAAAAAATGAAAAATTCCCGACGGTTCCTTCTATGAAGATTTTTGTAGTAGTGATATAACTGGGCCTTCGAACTAAATATTGTAAATGATTTCACGTACAATTTCATTGTTTTAAATCGTATGTATTGATTCAACAGAGGCGATTGAATTATTTATTTTTTATTTAATTAAATAAAAATGTGTTATTTAGATTAACCTTGAGCCAAGACAAGTTAAATGCTCTAAATCATCTGACAATGTCATCGATAACTTTGCCAACATTTAACTGGGTTGGATTATTTTTAAGCTAATTAAATACAATAAAGATATTTATCGATTGTATATTATTGTGTAACTTTACCTTGATTAGCTAATTTCATCGAATTTACAATTCACCTACGAAGTGACAATTAGATAATTTAGAGTTAAGGGCGGCAAAAGCCAATCACCCTTAATATCTGCCCCCGACTAGGCTTCAAACCCACAATGGTCGCATTTACAGTCTGCTATTATCACACCGGACTACAACGGAAAATAATGTCCTTTACAAAATAATCATATCTATATCGATATCTTCAACATAGTCAGCTATTATTATCATCTACGTCAGAATTGCGTTACTTAAGCGCATAACGTCATCACTTACGTACGTAGATGGATGAAAATAAAAAATATTCATATTAAATTTTAGGCGTTTAAATTTTAAGCATTGAATTCATATGAAAAATTAGAGTTGCAATATTGTTAGGTTTTTATTGTTAAGTGGTAAGTATATCATCTTCACGTATCTCCGCAATATAAAATATGCGGTTTGACAGTCTCGTCAAACTTTACTTCTCAGGAGAATATCAGCGAATTTTGTCTTATCGAAAATGTCGAAAAAAATATTTTTGTAAATAAAATATTTCTACAATAAAAATAGTTTAGGTGATGAAAGATTACTACTCTTACATTTCATAAACCAAATTTTTAAAAATACGTTAGATTCATACTTTATTACTGATCAGAGTAAGCAAATACGATCTTTTTTCAAATGTTTGTTTATCTGCTCATACACACCCATCTTAAAAACTACTGTACGGATTTTGAATGAGCCGGGTCAGGATCTAGGCTATAACTCATTTCGGTGACTGGCAAATCTGATAAAAGCTAAAAGAAATAAGTTATGCTAACATGCTGCCTTAAAAATACCTGTTCATCGTGATGAACATTTTCTGTTGATATGTAAAGATCGAAGTCTGGAACAGTTGATTTAGAACTACATAAGATTCGCTAGGCTATAAAAAAAGAGAAATGGCCTCTTAGCTAAAGTGGTGGAGAACGACAATCCAAAGATGGAGAAAATATCTGGTATGAAACATTAAGAGACTAGTTAAACAGCTTTTGTCAAGACACCATTAATTTATTTTACATAAGTAGTTTAGATAAACTATAAAAAAAGGTAACCCTTGATATACGAGTACAATAACTTTAAAAAAGGTAAACTGTATACACCTAAATATAAGTTAATATCGATTTAATAGAAGTTTTTAACTATGATGCACGTTTTCGCTAACAGATAAATATCTTTTAAAATTGAGGTCAACTTGGCGCACGGAGTAAACACGGTGAGCATCATATATCACGAAGGCATGATTGATTTTAAATTTTTTTACCCTCCCTCCTGTAAAAAAAGCGACATTGACTTGTAGTCAGTCATTCATTGAAAATAAAGTAAAAAAGGGAAAGTGCACCACCAAAAGGATTTCGCGAGCAGCAATTCGTTTCTATAATAAAATTCGTAACAACGTCATGAAATAAGATTTAAACCTACTGTTTTATTGATAAGTATATTTACCTATCATTCCGTAGATATTTTATATAATTTTCCAGCAAACGACATAAAAAGTGAGGACGACAGACGAGCATTAAACTGTCGAGAAAATTAGATATTTTCTAAATGCTAACGGCCACCCGCAGGTTTATGAGTAACATCGTAAAGCATAAGCATAAAATAAAGGCAGCTCTTACTATAAAAATATATACGATCTCTTCTATTAAACTTTTTAAATTAATGAACTATATATAGTAAGTACCTAATAGCCATAAAACAATCTGTTATCGTTTAACAAACTCTGGCAAAAGTATTTTAATGAGAATGTATTTATTGAATTTTAAACTAATTTTTATGATAAAAAAAATACTAGACAAAAGGATATGTTTTATAAATAATAAGTTTAAACTTAAGCCAAGATATAAATAAGGAATACAAAATAGAATACCAACGGTAGCTGTGTTAAAAATATATCAGTATGTAAATTTTGCTCCAGTTTACTAATTACCACCAACATATGAGATAGAAGACCTCAATTGCCATTAAGTGTAGATAGTTCAAAATATGATAGTAAAGAAAAAAAGGAATTGAAACACATTAATAGAAGTTTTATTTATACATAAAATAAAGCACTAAGATATTCTGCTTGATTTTTTTTTCCAACTTGAGATTAATTCTGTTAGCCTTACTGGTATTTACAGCGACACCGGGTGGGTAGGGAAGAGGGTATTCTATCCCTGGAATTCTGCTTTGAATTAAAAGGTTACTTGTATAAAAAAAGGCTTTGACGACGGTTGAAGACGGTTGTGGGTTCATTCGTCAATTAATTAAATAACTCATTCCCCTGAGTAAGAATCGAACCCACAAGCGCCAACAAAAATAAACGATATTTTATCAAAAAGTTACATTACATTCATAAAAAAATATTTAGGTTTATTAATAACAATTAAATAAATTTAATAAATTAAATAAATACATACAAACTTGTTCGTTATTTTTTGTTAAGCAATTGTAATAGCGAAAAAATAAAAATGTTTTGTTTATTTAAACATTTAAAAACAACCTCATATTTCTTTTTAATTTAAACTTATATATAACATAGGAATTTAAGTTAAAAAAAATATTTAAGCAATTAAAAAACCGCCTCAACCTACACTCCGGATTTGTTCAGTCATTTATTTTGACTTTGACTAGGTCATTTATATGACGTGCTCTTCATCTAGTTGTTAGAGAATAAATTACTATATATTATCAGTATTATATATATAGAGAGGATCAGAAAGTCTAGACGAAATACTAACTTTTCTAGTTAGCCGTTGTACAAAATGCAGTCTAAATTACCAAATACTTTTTAATTGTAATAGGAGCACCAATAGTCACATACTTAGGCTTATATAAATTATAATAAATTATAAAATTATACGTATTACATATATAATATTATAAATTATTTATATTTTTTATTAAAGATTGTATTTGTGAACCTAACTTGAAGCACAACCTACTATTAGAAAAGTATGTACAGCTTAACGTTGTTATATTCAGCCGTAGCGGTATGTTTAGAACTGAAAATATATTTCAAAAGTGATAGCTTTGAATTTTGTAACTCAATTATCCTGTAGACGAATAAAGTCTGAAACAAGTTACGTCATATAGACGACGAAGTAGCGAAAGTGACGTACTAATATCACTTTAGAAGGCTTCGGGAACAAAAATCTTTATACTGTAAACTAACATTACGTTATATAATGTAACAAAGTTGTACTCACCTTTATATTAAAAAGAGCGGTCGCATAATCCTAAATTAATCGTCCATCGCACGCGAATGTGTTATTTGTGAAATGTGAATTAAATTTCAGTGCGGGATGCCGCGTAGTGCATGTCGCGGGAGCGCGGGTGCGAGTGGTGACAAGTCACAAGTGCCATGCGCGGCCGCCCACGCTCGATAAAGCCGCCCGCCGCGTTGCGCCCTCGGACAGTGTAGCCTCTACTCGAGACCTTCACTCGCTCTGAGTAGCGTTATCGATGATTTATTGCATGTACTAACTATACATATAATATAATTGTGTATTGATTTCATAAAGTTAAAGAACTTTTTGCTTTTCTAATCAGCTTCACGCTGTATTTCGCATACAGCAGGGTAGGCAGAGGGAACCTAGTGTTCACTCCATTCGCCATTTTCGAGTGGGAATCGAACCCAAAACCAGTGACGTTTACAGACACACTTGTGGCCCTGCTCCAAGACTGGTCTTTTTGATTTCCTTTTTATATTGAATCAGACAAAAACACGGTATTATATAAAATTATTTAAATCTTACAAATAACATTAGACGTCCTTGTTCTTATGCAGAAATTATTAAAATAAGTTAGAATGATTTGTTGTTCTTGTCCTCTTTTAAACATTCCACCCAACATGACGAATTTGAGCAACTCTATGCTACACTTTTCTCCACTAAATAGAATATTGCAAATAATAATATGTATAGCGTAATAATATATCTAGTGTCGTTGCGGTAGATTTATTTAAAATATTACCATATGTTTGGGTGTTATTTTATTTTAAAATTTGAGCGTGAATTTACTTCAAAACTACTTAAACGCCCGAACATCGTTATATCCTATACTTTAGATGTCAAATTAATGACATCATTAAAGTTCTTGAAATGATATATTTTTTGGTCATTGCAAGTCGGGAGTTTTTGAGCGAAGCGAGCCGGGGACGAAGGTCTCTAGTTAAATATAATAAAAAATAGTACATTTTTCAAAAAGTAGAATGTCTATTTTAAGCATTTTATCCTTTATTTTCAAATAACACGAGTGGGAATCGAACCCACAACCAGTCTCGTTTACAACCACACGTTTGTGTCCCTACGCTACGACTGGCATCTTATTAAATCTATACATATAAAACTGTAACTCATCGCTGTCTGTACATGGAAGGTATGTGAGAAAATTAAATATTGGGAGCATTTACTAATATAATAGAAGCCAAAATAATAGTTTTCAAATTTTTCCGTCCGTTTGTTCACGCTTATCTCAAAAATGTCTTAACCGATTTAAATGCAGTTGTCACTCTAATGCATTCGGCAAACTTCCCTTAACATTTAGTGTTTGTTTTATTTAAATTCATAATTTCAGTTCATAAATAAATAATATATAAAATAAAATAATAATATTTTTTTACAATAAATAAATTTTTAACAAAAAGAAAAACCGACTTCAAACAACGAACTAAAAAGTAAAAAAATATTTTACATAAGCAAAACGTATTTGATTTTTTTAAACAAAAATAATTAAAAAAGATTTTATAATTTGAAGTCGGTGCCAAGTAAAACCAACAGGCATAGTTCGATATTGTATCAAAGTTGTTGTAGCAGTAAGCTACTGACACCGACTTCAAAATTATAAAATCTTTTTAAGTGAGTTTTACAAAATCAAAGTACGTTTTGCTTTATGTAAAATTATTTTTTAGTTTTTAGTTCGTTGTTTCAAGTCAGTTATGTTTTTTGTTAAAAATTATTATTTTTTACTATTTTAAGTAACCTTAAAAATTTTTTTTTTCAGATTATTGGTTGTCCTAAGTAAAACTTTAAAATTAATTAGGTATTATTGTGCATACTAACATTTTGGCATATTGACAAGAACATATGTACATAAAAAATCTTGCGAATTGGCAACCTCTCCCTTTTTTGAAGTTGATTGAAAAGAAATGCAACGATGAGGAATCTCATTTCTGACACCCCTTTTAATAATGTTTCTCCTTGTAACTGTTGCAGTATAATTATACTTTTAACCAAAAGAAAAAATAACTTGTTCAATACTATCCTTGAAGTGTATCCTTTCAAATAAAAAAAGAATCATCGGAATCGGTTGGCGTCACATTGAGCTATTCGTCTATTTGTCGCGCACATACCTAATGCAAATTTAAGACTTATGTGATTTTCTCATAGATCCCATTGTCAAAAATTGACCAAAAAAATGGGACCACAGGGAAGCACTAGCTTTCAAATAAAAAAAATCATCAAAATCGGTTCACCCAGTTAAAAGTTCTGAGATAACAAACATTAAAAAAAATACAGTCGTATTGATAACCACCTTTTCTTACAGAAGTCGGTTAAAAAAACCGACTTCAACTTGGATCTACCAAACTCTCACCAAACTACCGTTGAAGTGTAGTGTACGTTTTGTAAATCGGTTAGCGAGATATTGAGTTGTACGTTCGTTTGTCACGCACATAATCATAATTTTCTCATGGATAATATTGTTAGAAATAGATCAAATTAAAATGGGACCATACGGGAATCCAATTGATAACCTTCTTCTTTTAGAAGTCGGTTAAAAAGTGATGTCAATAATATTAACAACTAGAAAAAATATATAACAAATTATACATAAGTAATACAATTTTAAATCACCTTTGAAAAGGAAACGACTTTGCCTCAAATCGACATTCGACGATTTTGATCTATCTGTCTTAGAGGAACTATTATGCCATTTCAATGTGACATGATGCCAACATAAAAATTAAAAAATTCAAATATTTTGAAGCCTGTATCGAAACCTCCTGATAAATTTTATGTATTTTTTAAAACTAAATGGTATCTAATCAAAAATTCCTTCATTGACGAATATTCTTAAATACATACAATATAATAGACATATCTCTATACTCGTGTTGGCAGGGTGCGTAGTACTAGGTGAGGGTATTATAAACGCTCGCAGCGCTCATGGTGGCCAAAAGTGGAAAAAAATTAGGCTTTGTCACTTATTAATGTTTTGACATTAATAAGTGACAAAGCCTAATTTTTTTCCACTTTTGCAGCAAAGCAATCTGTTCGACTTATCGTTTTACTATTATAAGTTATTAAAAATGAGTCACAGCATTTGCAGTTGTTCTACAATGCAACAAATACATTTACATGTAGTTGATATATTTATAGCGAAGTATGTGATGCAGAAATACAAACAGATATAGACAACTCAACTATTTATATAAAAGATTACAATAAAATGAAGAACAAAATATGTAATACCCCTAAAAAAACATACACAGATGTGGCTACTTCAACAAAAAAATATATTTTACTGAGTTTTCATCTATCTGTAATGATGAGCAACTTATAGATCTTGCAGGTGTAACATTCAACAATTTCCAATTATTATTAAAAACATTAGCAACCAATCACAAATACAGTATTAATAGTTTCTTTTTATTTTAATTACCTTTTGTTCTTAAATCACATTTCGTTTCGTTCACGTTTTGATATTATAATAATCATTTATTTAGAAAATAAATTATTATAATAATATCAAAACTAGGTAACTACTATACTAACTACCATTAAATTTGCTTTGTTTCCTTGTTTTTCTAGTAAAACTAATAGTAATAGTAGTAAACAAATTCTGATATAACCAAAATAAAACACAATTTTGAATAGAGATTACTTACCTCTCTCAATTTCAGTAACCAGAAATGATTTATCGACACTTTTTTCACCCAAATCACAGTAATTAAGTACTCTAAATGAATTTGAAAGTATTTTACGAATATTTTCAAACAATCCCGCCATCATATGTCAAAGCGTCAGAGCCCACAAATTTGCGTACGCTGGGTGGCGCTGTAGTCGTGCACGGTGCCACTAGACAGATGGTATCTTTGCTCTTATGAACGAATGAAAAAAAACTAGATTTTATTATATTATTTATTATTGGTTATATATTTTTGGTCACATATGTTTTCTCTATATCATTATGATTACCTATTTATGTGTTTGTAAGTTTTACAGTAAATAATCTATACCAAAGTAAGTGTTTTATTGAATTAGTTGAAACTATAGCTATAAATGTCCTAAAAATTATATTTTTTTAGATCACGAAAATAATTCATTAAAATATTTAATTTATTATAATGAGTTTAATAATAAATAAATAAATATAATTAGAATAGTTTGATTATAATAAAAGATTTTAGTTGATGTATTATACTTTGAATATATACATTATTGTATTTTTTGTTAACATATCATTTAAAATCATATAACTACTATAATACGACAACGATGATAAGAAATAGATATTTTCAGCAACTGGATTAAAATTTTGGTTTAACTTACTTCTATAGTTCACAAGTCCGTCACTTGTTAGAGTAACATTTGTTTTATGCATTTATACAATTTTAATGCATCTTATTTCATTATTATTAATAATTAAATTAAAGGACACAGACATAATAAATTATTTATTTTATAAATTATTACAAATATAAAAATGATGTAAACATTACAAACTAGTATATAATTATTTTCCAGAATCTTCTTTGAGAGATACTGTTCTATTGAAGACCATCTGAAAGTAAATTAATCAACATAAAAAATATATACTCGTGTATACTTAAATCGGTTAGGTGATATGTAAATATGAATACAAATTTACGGTCCCTACGTAAAGTATAGGAAGAGAAAATCGAAGTATATTTTATTGTAGTTTTCGATTACATACCGTTAAAAAAATGCACGAATAAGTATTTTTTTTTTTAATTTTGAAAAAAAAAATATTAAAACTATTATATACTTCTTAGTTTACAAGTGCGATAAAAACATTGAGTTTTGGCTTTCGATACTTTACCTAGGGACCATCGACATGTTAACTTAAATGGAGTGTTTTGCGCCACCCCTGGAAATATTATTAAGTAATGTATCCTGCATAAAGCAGAGTAGGCAGAGAGAACCTGGGAATCTAGGGTGAACATACTGCATTTCCATTAAGATACTTTCATTCCACTTCCACTGAATATTATTAAGTCATGTTTTTTTTTGTTTTTTGTTTTACAATGTATCGCGAATATAGCAGGGTGAGCAGAGGGAACCTAATATTAAGATACTCCGTTCCTCACGCATAGCTTAGTTTAAGACATTTTATCCTGCCACAGCGAGAAAATGAAAATAATTAACTTCCTGAGTGAGGTCGAACTCACAACCATCGTGCTTACAGTCCCGTCGTTATTAATATAAATAATCCTGTATTGCTGAAACTAAATTTACATTATTCTTAATCTAAAATACTGTTTCTGAGAGTTCAATAGATGGTTTTTTTTAAGCTTGTCTTTCGGCAAAGGCCTCTCTTCCATTTTAATTTATTTATCGATTTATTTGCAACACTTGTCCATTCTAGTCCAGCTATTTTTTTAAGAAGTATTATTAATAAAATAAACTAATAACTTTGTCAACATACCAAATTGGAAGTGGTATCAGGATCAACTGAGAAGAATCCGATTCTCTCGAATTGAAACTTGTCGTACACTTTAGCTCCGCCCAGAGACTTGTCGGCTAACGCACGCAGTGATTTAAGAGTGTCAGTGCGACAGTCTGAGAGAAAACCGTTTGGAACTTCTGAAGGATCCTCGGGATTCTTATGTTTGAACCTATTTACATTTAAATGCGTATTACTTTACTTAAAATAAATTATTATATACTTTTCAGCTTCACGCCGTATCCTGTATATAGTATTGTAGGCAGAGGGAGACCAGTGTTATAACACTTCGTTCCTCAGTTTCCGCTGAAGATTCGAGAAATTGCGTGTTAAGCATCGTCTTGTTCCCAGAGCGAGGAAAATGTAAATTCTATGAAATGAACATAACTTATTCGCCCGTGTGCGAATTGAACCCACAATCATTGCGTATTCAGTCACACGCTGTGCCATGGCGTCACGACAATATTCGTAAATATTAATAGTAATAATATTTAAAAATCAAAATCAAATCTAAATTCGAATTGTATGTACATTTTTTTAAATTAATCTTTGGCTCTTTAACAGTTTTTATTAACATAAATCCAAGCCACACTTAGTGTTACCAGATCGAGGAAATGATAATTAATAATTCACTCAAGTGAGATTCGAACCAAAGCCGCCACGTTGATATCCACAAAAATACTTACAATGCTTCATATAATCGTACTTCAACATGAATTGGCTGTGAAACCCAATGTATGAAAGCTTTCGGTTTCTCTGCCTTTTCCGTTGACTCTGCGGTGCATTCCAGTTCAATCACTTGCCCTGAATTATCTTTTATAACTTTTGATACCTAAAAAAATGAACATCGTTTGATTGTAAATACAAAGGTTTTTAAACTCGTTTTTATTAGCGTCACCTGTTTATGTATCTATCAAACAATTAATGTAAGAATAATTTGCAAAGTTATTTTAACTTCTTAACATCTAATACAGATACAAATACTTTGCTAGGAGGATTAGAATAACAAGAAAATACTTTTAAATATACAAATAATACATTTATTGCCATGAAAAAATAACAGAAGATCGATACTGCATATAATACATAGTATGCTGAAGGAATGATGGTTGAGGCTCGAATTTCAAGCATCGTCGCTTCGTGTCTTTCAATTTTCATTCAATTATTAAATTATATTTTTTTATGACAAATATATATTTCTTTATTTGGACTAAAAATATCATCTTTCTGGATCTTGCTTAAAGTAGAATAGTCAGAGAGAACCTAGAGTCAAGTGTCGAGACATTGATTGTTGAATTCAAAGCCTGCTTTGACTTATTATGAGAGCGAGAAAATGAAAATATTTTATAATCTCGACCGGGAATCAAACCCACAACCATTGTTAACTGTTAGTTGATGTTGAGTCTATGTGCCACGACGACGGTCCAGTTAAATTTATGTTAAATAAATAAATAGATACTTGCCTTTAAAACGTAACCAGCATGACGCAAGCCCACAGACTGATTAGGCGTCAAACGTCGGTAACCTTTTTCAGGTTGTTCTTTAAAATCATTTGATTCTATGTATAGAACTTTATCAAAAACGACATTATGAGAGCTCTTTTCTGGTTCGCTTGGGAAATCTGGTACTTTCACTGTTATGTGGTCCTTGTAAGGGAAATTGATGATGGTTACTTTCAATGGTTCTAGAACCACCATGGCCCTGTAAAAATTAACATGTTTATAGACAATTTGTTAGCTATTTTTTTATTATTTATGATTTACTACACATGCAAGAGGCCAGTCGTGGTGCAGGGGCACAAAGTGTGACTGTAAGCGCAGCAAGTTATGGGTTCGATCCCCATTCGGAAAATGAAATATTTAATTAAACTTCTTCGCTTTGGTGTCGAAGCAAAGCGCGTTCCGCCACTCAACACGAAATGCCTCTAGAATTCGGCAGAAGGGGAACGGCTAAACACTAGGTTCCCTCTGCATACCCTGCTGTGTGCGGAATACAACGTGAAGCTGATTTAGTTTTTTAACTACATGTATAACTACAATATAGCACGTGTTTTCCTTAGGTAATATTAATATAATTAATATCATTTATATAAACATCTAAATTTTAATTTAATTGCATGCAGAAGTAGCAACCTGCTAAAATGTCAATATTAATTTATAATAAGAACAAAAGGCATTTCCCTAAATCCCTAACGACTATACATTGTTTCTGAAAAAAATATGGCCACATTAACACCGCGAGGAGAAATTTCTACGAAATCTCAAAGTTTCAAGCTCAGATAATTGGGCCCCCAATGATTCAAACGACTTTACGTTGTATGCGATCAAATAGTTCAAGCTGATACTAGGGAGCATCAGCCCAGAGATGACAACAGTACTCCATATGAGGCCTACCTGGTCCCTATAAAGAGCCAATCGGTGTTTTGACGTCAAGTACTGTCTCATCCTGTTTCTTCGAAGCTAACTTGACATTTTCAAATAATCTCGATATTGGCAGGTATTCGAAACTATAAAGCTCAATATACTGATACTGGGCGCGGCTTCAAGGGGAATGTTTTGGAAGACTGGCGATACTTTTTTAGTGGTTAAGGTGCAAACTTGCATCTTCTTGGGGATGAATTGAACCTAGAGGACATACCTAGGAGCGCTAAGGTTGAGCGCGTCGCGCACGGCCGCGTCCAGCAGCGCGGGGTCGACGGCCCCCAGCGCGCCCGTGACGCCGAGCGCCGCACAGAAGGTGGTCACGGCCGCCGCCGGCACGCCGCGTCTCCGTAACGCCGTCAGCGTGAACAGCCTTGGGTCGTCCCAGTCTGGAATATTTATTCAAATTAAGGAGTGTTACATCCATCTTCAGAAGATGTGGTCTGGACGGTTCTCTAAATATTTATTTTTTAATTAAAAACCAAACGACCAGAAAACACGTTTACAATGAATATTATCTAAATTATATTTTATGATAATTGTAGACCCAACATTCATAAATAATATGTAATCCACATATTATTTATGTGTGTTCATCAAAATCGTAGTGCAGCTCAAACAAATTGATTTTTTAAAAGGGTTAATAAATTATTAAGTTTTAAATTGAGGGGTTATAATGCTAATGTATATAAGACTAATGTTTTTTTAACTTCGATAAATTAAAGAAAAATAGGATTTGTCCCCTAACCGCTCTAATGATGCTTGTTGTGACTGTGATTTAAACATTTTTTATGCAGGCCTAAAATATCTGTCATATATATACCATTAAAGTTAATATTATATAATTCAATCATGTAGCAAATTGATTTCCTAATACAGCATTAATTAGTTCTACATATAGAGGTTGCAAAAAGTTTATGTTGACAAACAGTCGCATATGGACTGTAACTTGATACATAGCATATTTTTAGGATTATACAATACAATCATATTATTATTACTGATTACTGATATCATTAAAAAAACATATTTCTGAACTGTATATGTCTAAAGGCTAAAGCTAGTAAATCATATTTTTCTAACAATAAATCATAAGATAATTAACCTAAAGCCTACAGTTGGGTTACAGGTCCCTACTCTGACACCCGCAAAGTGAATCCATTGAATGTCAAATAGTTTGTAGCAATGCCGGCATTGCTTTTGTCATACATCCAGATGTATGGATGAAAAATTAAGAATAATAATTAATTGTATAATACCATTTACTATTCCTTCTTCAATTAGTTTGGCAATTTTTCTCTTAGAAACCACGGTGTAGTTTACGTTAAGTCTACCATACTCCCACTGCACTGGACAATATATATCTAGAGCATTGCAAAGCCAATAATAGGATGATCTGGAATGAGAAACAATTATTTACAGTAAAACCCTACTTACAGTATGTTCGACTGGTGGCAGTCCTGAAGTCAGCTGTGCTGACATGTACAAGCTTTGGTTGTATAAATGATAATGATAAAAATGTTGCTACATTTTAAATATATTCTATTACAATTATTTAACATGTGAATTTCTATAATGACGAATATATATCAAAATGTTAACAGAATATGAATTATTTCTATACATTGATTATTATGGCACAGTAAAACAGTTTATAATAAAATAGTCTATTAAACTGAGAATGATAAATTTTACTTTAAAACTTAGATACATTGTTGGACAACATTTAAATTATATTAATATATTTATTTATATAAACTGACTGTAATAAAAAATAAGACAAATTAAAAAAAATATATAACATACCTCCTTGATTGAAATTCTTTAGTGCATAGAGAGTGTGTGATGTGTTCAATGCTATCACACAGGCAGTGAGTATAATCATAAGTTGGATAAACACACCATTTGTTTCCTGTACGGTGGTGTGGTTTGAATTTAATCCTATATGCCACGGGATCCTGTTTGCCCTCTTCTAAGGTGATCTTCATTCTTAATGTAGCTTCACCTTCATCGATTTTGCCATTTTTCATATCCTATAAGTGATTTCATACATTGTACCGACTTCGCCCGCCCGTTAAAATAGAAATAATTTAGAGTTGTATATGACACATTTTAAATGCCTGAAGTAAATCTTACCGCAGTGCAAATTCTGACCAGGTGGTGGATTGCATCATGTTGAAAGATATTCAGTTTCATAATATTGTATATATTATGTATAAGTTTAGATATTAAAGGACATAATATAAAATTCATAAAACAAATTATGTATAAGGAATAAAAGTATCTAATTCTGTGATTTTACTTTATTTTCCTTCATATTAGGGATTTAATTTTATTATATAAACCAAAATGGTTGTTATTAAAAAAAATGTCAAAATATAGTGTTTGTTATATTTAAAATATCAATCCAAAAACAGCACTTAATACTAATTGTTCCAAAAAATACGGTAATTTTAAAATTTCGCGGGTTTAAAGAGCATGCACCTGATAAATTTGCACTTGTCTAGTGATATAAACATTTCCAAAAGATCCGAAGACGTTGAAGATGACGATCGCCCCGGACGCTCCAGCACATAAACAAACGATGGAGACGTAGAAAAAGTGACAATTTTAATGGCATAGTGCATCATTAATCTTTGCCACAAGATCAAACGAATTTGTGAAAAAACAATTCACGGCTTTTACCACCTGATAATGCCCCTGGCTCACGCTTCATTGCTTGTTCGTAAATTTTGGCTAAATATTCACCACACATGGTTCCGTGTGACTTTTTCCTATTTCCACAAATAAAGAGCACCTTAAAAGGCCGTCGTTTTACAAGTATACATGACATTAAAAGACAACGCTAAAATAGCTAAGGCTATATAAAAAAAATAGTTTGAGAAGTATTTCGAAGATTCAAAAAAGCGCTGGCACAAGCGCAAAATATCTAATGGGGACTATTTTGAAGGCGACAACATTCATGTAGACAAATAAATTCTTTTTTTTTTTCAAAACCCGAAAACACTCGTTATTTTTTTAACACACCTCGTACAAAAATGTGGTTATACATCTACACATGTGATTTTAAGAAAAACCATATGATTTCACATCCACTCATGTGATCTCACGTTCACACGTGTGATGTGACATCCACACAACTCATTTGACATCCACACATGTGATCTGACATGTAATCACACATTCACATATATGAACACACATTCACATCATTTCCATAAATACGAGTAGATAACTACTAAATATTTAAAAATATTATTACTATTAAATAAAATTAATTTGTATTAAATTATAATTTTTATTATTTATTTTTTTACTAAATATTTTTAACATTTAGTAGTATTATAAGTGTTATTCCACACTTAGGAAAGAAAAACAATTATTTATAAAGATTTGAGTCCCGCTATGTTAAAATTTGTATAAATTTTCTAAATAAGTAACTACTAAATATACCAAACAAAATGTAATAAAATTTATTTTCTTAAAAAATTGCTTATATTACCACTGGATGTTTCAATTGGGAAATTGAACTAAATTCTGCACTTTGTCTTGTTATCAAAGCAAGAAAATGAAAATAATTTGCTCCCCCAATGGGAATTGAATTTACAAACATGAGCCACCAATTTTACAAACAGATGCTCTAATACCACTGATATCACTTACTTCAAACAATTGCAAGCTTTCTTCAATTGGTCTATTTCTCCAAGGGGACGGTGGTGGGTTAAATCCTTTAATCTCTTCTGATTTTTGGTGACATACATATGCCAAATCTTTCTTTATTAATTTAACAGCCCATTCGTAGAGTTGATCAAAGTAGTCTGATGAATGTGTCACTTTGTATGGTTTATAGCCTAAAAAAACATATGTATAATAGTGGTGCCGTCGGGACGCATCTCGCAGTGGTATAAACGTGAGCTGGCGTCGACTGTAAACGCATCGGAATTATTTTCATTTTATTGCTCTCGGGGAGACAAAACGCAAAGTTGACTTTTGTCACTCAATATACATGCAAGACTCGAACATCGGCAGTATGTGAGGAAACGACTGTCTTACTCTGTCCTGGGTCCTATACCTATCCTACTTTATGGACAAAAAAAATTACAAAAACATCACTATAATATTTTCTATCAGTTTTCTATATTACATAGTTATCAGTAGGATAAAAAAAGTACATAACAGCTATAAACTATATAAAAATTATATCTGTTTATTCTGATTAACATACCAAGCCACTCCACCATATCTTTAATTCCAATAAAAAACTTCTCTTCTTCCTTTTCTGGATTGGTATCATCATACCTTAAAAAACACAAACCATCATGTGCAGCTGCATATCCAAAATTAATATTAATAGCTTTGGCATGCCCAATATGGAGAATGCCATTTGGTTCTGGAGGGAATCTAGTTCTTACTTTTCCATTAGTTATTTTCAAATGCTCCTCTAAAAGCTTTTTAGTATTAGGAGTCACTACATAACCATCACTCTTAAAATTCTCTCCAGGAGTGTGAAAAGGTAGCTTTCTCATTAATTCTGGCATAGATAAAGATCCACTGACTTCTTCACTTGACTCAACAGTTTCACATTTATTATTACCTGTGGATTTAAATATATTTTTTTTAACATAATAATTTTGAAGATTCAATAAATATTTTTTACCCATTGAGAAAAGTTTATGTCACCAGTCAACATTAATCTAAAATATAACAATGGCCATTGTGGTGCAATGGAAAAGCATATAATTGTCAACATAGTCAGCCTCCCAAGTTGGGGTTGTGGTTTCAATCCCCACTTAGGAGGCTGACTATATTGATTTCTCTGGTCTGGTCAGTCAAAGTGTAAAGTTAAATTCTGCCACTCAATACATAGTGTCTTGTATTTCGGGGGGGAAGAGGAGGAAGAACTGTATTCACAGTAAGTTTTCATGGCCAAACTGTCCCATATGGTATTCAATGTAAAGCTGAAAACAATAACAACTCACCTGGGCTTTCTCCTTTTTTAATCTTCTTATTAACCTCAACATTTTTAACTTTTTTTTCAGCTTTAGGGGGTGGTGCTAAGTCAGCCTCTGTTTTTGCACCTAATAAATCTAAAATCTAGAAATATTACATATCAAATGTTAATAATAAGCTTTCAATAATTGGAAAATTATACAATAATTAGTCAGTCCTTTAAAACAAGAGGTTCCCAACCTTTTTTTTACCAAGGACCATTTTATATCATGCTTGGTAACAGGGACCACTATACTAATATATAATCTAACTAATATATAATCAAACAGAAACTTCGTCTCACCATCCCCAGACATAAAATTAAAACTGTGTTGCAGACCATATTTAGGCTTCTGCACACCACTGGTGGTCCGTGGACCACTGGTTGGGAACCAGTGTTTTAAAAGAATTCTCATTCTATCATAAGCATTTGTGTAAATACTGTATATTTTTATCTTTATCATTATGAATATAATAATACAAAGGAAATATTTGTTTTAACAGAAACAATAGGTAATGTCTACGTAATATTTGTTTTATTACAATAAAATTACCTGAACATCAACTTCATTCTTAATTGCTTTTCCATCTGCCCACTTTAAATCTGATCTAACTGCCTGCATAATAATACCTGAATTAAAGCGATATCTTTTCTCTAATAATTCTTGCTTAAAATTAGCCATATGCTTTTCTACAGCTTGTTCCACTTGCTCAGGAGTAACAATTACTCCAACACCACAGGTGCTTTCAAATTCTTTAACATTTATGTTTGTTTCATTAACACAACTTAAAAGATACTCTAAGGCAGCATCAATCCTCAGTGAGGAATCTAGTTTGCCTTCAGCGATATATTTACAAAGAAAGGGCATTTTATCAGAAATTTGAGGCTTTATTTTAGTAGCCAGATGGTATACCAACAAACCAGCGCCGCTTGGTAAACTTGAAGGATTAACCTAAAACAAAGTTTTAACTTGTATTTACATAAATATATTAGATAGGAAATATTATATTAATATATTTTTAGTTTTTAACCTCCTGTATAGCGGCAAGCAAAAATTTGGTAACGTTGGCATTTTTTAAAGTTTCCTTTGCTTTTTGCTCACTTAAACCTATTTGTTTAAACTTTTCTACGTTTTGGTCGCAAGACATCTTTATAAAATATATAAACTTATTAATTAAAAAAGCACTTTTTTCAAATAGACACCTGACTACCGCTGACTAAATTGAATAATATGTAAGCAATGATGAACTCTCGTTCTGTCACTTCATGACATCGACGTTGACAGATTAACGTTAAACGTTTATAATTTTCTAACTAAATTCCGTTAAGGCAGATTGTCATGTCATATGTTTTTTATGAATACATCATTGATAGCGACGTCTTTGCCAGCAAAATGGTAAAAGAAGGCAATGACGCTAGTGAAGATAACTAGTAACTCAAGTGAGCTTATGAAGACAATTAGGGATAATAATAATAATTATTAATAAGTTCTTTGATTTTCACACATTTTAAATGAAACTATTTTAACCGTATTAATCGCATATATTTAATATCATACATTTTTGAAAACCCGTCTACCCATGACTACGGACTACTACAAAATGTTCGAAACGTCGGGTTTAATTATTAATTTAATTATTATAATAGTTTTTAGAGTAGATGAATGGATCTGATCTGAGGCCGTAGTCCTGAATATTAGATATATTTCTAATAGGCTAACTCACGGATGATTCGTGTGACGAAATATTTATGTTTTAACCAGCTATGACTAAAAATTTACGTTGTATCTAAATTTTATCCGTGAACTCTTCTCGGATTCTAAACTTTTGAGTCTTCATGCTATATAACTTCCATAGCATTCAGTTTCAGTGTAATGGTAACATTATAAATATTATTACTATTTTTTCCGTGTACATGTTCCAGAACAGTACAAAAATAAGCTACTTGAGCTATAAAGCTAATAAAAAGATATCTAAAACTTAACGATTTCTATTTAAATTCTTAAATTGTTTTTATTTCTTTTTCATTATTATATTTTTTAACACCTTGCTTTATCCTTAGCGGGGTAGTCAAAGACGACCGGAGGACGGAGTGACAAACGCTCTGCTTTCTATATATTTTTTGTCAATTCCTTTATATATTATACCATACAGAGGTTCCTCGTGTTTTTCCTGACCTTGCCTTGTTTTTCCTGACCTCTCCGTGTTTTTTACTATATCATCGATATTATATTCCCTAAAGACAATCGAAGTCTCTTTCTTTCTGGTGGTAAAAAAATCCCAATCGTCTTTACTTAAGATTTCGTTGTATTTTGTAAACATCGCAGTCATTCTTGGGATATATCTATTCTCCCTAGCGAGATTTTTATTTTGTGAGATTTAGTTTGTGATTTATAAGACATGATATTATGGTTAGGTTTATCCGCTCTTTACCCATTCTTCACCATAAAAGATACTGGAGGAAGGTCACGAAAAAAGCATAAGGACCGTACCGTATGTATGAAATTGATGACAGTGGACGAGGTGGAAGAAGTATATAGAGACCATAGCGCTTGGCGCTCCATTCTCTCCGACTTCCGTACTAGAAATAAAGCTAAGTAAGTATTTAATTTCAATTCTTTACATATACTTGTATATATATCATTCTTGGTACCACAGTATCATTTTCCTTCAGATGCTTATCATTATTCTCACTAATTATCATTATCCGTATCAACATATTTTAAGCGAATTCCATTTTTTTTAAATGAATAGGATCATTCATGCCACTTCAATAAACGTGCATTATAATGTCCAAGCTTAATCTCACAGCAAAATTTCAGTTTTTAAAAAAATATATTTTTAAAACCAGTGTGTAAAGCTGGAATTATTTAATATTTTTTTGTTAAAAATAACAATTTTAGGAGAAGTACCACCGACTACCACCAAGTACCGTATGGTAAAATAAAAATAAAATTCATTTCTAATTATTATTTTAAAAGGAAATGATTAAAAGTATGGTCTCGATATTTAAAATTAAGCATTAACAGTTTTACGAAGTATATTTTTTTTTCTTCGTGTTTTTTCGTTCAACATCTTAACGTTACGTTTCTTTTTGCGTTTGCGCTGAAATTAGAAATACTTATGAACTAATATGCTCGAATGCGAATAGTTAGGGTAGACTGCTGTACTTCGAGACACTTTTTACTCTTTATTTTTGTACAAAAAATTATACCGCACTCCTGCAACGATTTAACGACATGCGAGCAGGCCCGGTCAATTAAGTAGTTCGGGGAAAGTGCGACATAGGACATACCTATTGTTAATTGTTTATTATTATTGTATTACCAAGTCTTACAGAGTGAATTCTTTCATATCGAATCTTACTTAAATTTCTCTTTTCATATTATTAACCTTTTCAATACTGGCAGCTTCGTGGGTAGACTTAGTGCAGGTACATTTAAGTTAAATTAGTAATTAGTAGTTTTTTTTTAGAAAAGCAGATTTTGTATAACGTCTTTATGATATGGTTATTACTACTTGATAAATATCCTTCTGTATAACTTTTCATGTGTCCAAAGTGTACAACGATAAATTGCAAAAACGATGAAATTTGACAATCAATTAAAAAAAGAAAAAACAAAAAAAAATGGATGTAGAAGTGTATTGTACGTGAATACGTTTATGTGACGGGTTATATTTTTTAAATAATATATTTTTATTTATGTATTTAGGATAAAAGCAAGGAAACAAATAATTATTGTTACAATATAACTTTATTAATTATAGGTGTGTAATATGATATATCGAGATTTTTGGTAAGGTAAACTAATTGCAAACCGCAATATGCAGCAAAATAGCCTCAAAATGGCGTCGCTTTTCCTTCTATCGTGCGGAATGTGTCACTATTCTAGTTTTTTTGTAATGAATTCTTTAGCTATCCAGTGGTATAATTTTGTTTTGTACGTAGAGTATAGATTCGAAACTACAAGGCCAGACTGCATTTTTTGGATTGCCCCCGTCTGGTAGCAAATTTATAGACGTATTCACATCAAAGTCTAGTACTGTAATTTAGTTATGAAGCGCTTTCAATCGGTATGATATAGTTTATCTAATCAGCATTCAAAGCATAGTTGTAGAATTGCCTTTAGATATAGCAATATTATAAATAGTATAGAAGGGTTCCATGTTTTCCTTTATAGGTATGTAACTAAAAACACAAAAACCCGACTGTATAAATAACAGAAAAGAAAAAAAACCAGCATATTACTATAGTATTTTGTCAAAAGTAGTACCAGCTACTGGCAAAACTTCTTTAAAATAGTTCTATAGTCGATATATCGAGTAACAGACGGAATCCAATATCGAACTTCAATTAAATCTTTCCAATTGGGCTTGTAAAAACTACTTCCTTTTTAAGTCGGTCAAAAAAATAGTAGTATTGAACACAGTTAAAAATTTTAAAAAGTATTCTTACTAAGTTTTCCTAATACCCTTTAAGTAAAGAGTAGGTAAAAATATTTGGAGTTTTTTTTTTAACTATAAAAAGATATCAAGGATTAGAATTTCCAGCCACTTAGAAATAAATAATCACAAATGAGATAATAATCAATATTTCTTTATAAATATTTTTGCTTATTGAACTTCAACTATTATTCTGACAGAAACACATTAACTGAGATCAATAAGTTTAACAAATGTCATAATTCAAAAATGTATATTTTACAAATAAATGACTTTGGCCGTTATTAAACACCACAGCGGATAATGTTACCTATCATTGGAGTGATAATACCGATCAACCGTTGTTATAAACAGCGGATATTAACTTCTATCCTGTAATCCTGTAATCGTATCCTGAGCATTCAGCGTAAGCCCAGCCCAGATGCCATATAGTACATATTAAATATCTATAACACAGTTTGTTGTTCTGCCGGCCCCTGCGCCGGCATCAAGCCTCTGTCCCTCATCCACTAGTTGCAAGCTCTATATAGTTTATCCTGGTTTTGGCTCCATGCAGCCTTTTAAGCTTCTTGTTTTTAAGCATTCTGAAATTATATACCAGCAAAAAAAATAATAAAATGCTAACCGGTAAAATCCACCTAGAAACATTTTTGCTAAATAATCGAGTGAATAAAAACTTATCGAGATAATTTTACAATAAATCCACTCGTGGATTAGTTGATGATTAAAAAAAAATAAATTTAATTGTTAAAAAATTAAAAGCTTTCCCGCACACAGCAGAGTAGGCAGAGGGAACCTAGTGTTAATACTCTCCGTTCCCCACTTTCCTCCGAGTTCTGAAGACATTGCGCGCTTAGCCTCGACACCAGAGCGAAGAAATGAAAATATAAATGTATATTTATATTAATATTAATTTATACAAATATTTTATTTCCTCGAGTGGGGATCGAACCCACAACCATTCGATTTTACAGTCACACTTTGTACCCTTGCGCCATGACCTGCCTGACTAGTTGATGATTATGTTACAATAATTGTAGGTCAATAATAATTTAAGAACTGTACAGTAACAAACACTCACTACTTATTGTTGGACCTTAAAATAAATATTTTGAGTTGGCACAATTGGTGCTTTAACTCTTGACTACGTAAGCGATGAGGGTACTATAACAATAGGGTAACCTCTCGCCACCCAATTTTTATGTAAATGCGTGGGTATATTAGAACAAAGTAATAAGCGACATTTCGTACTGACCCGTCCTGACCGACCTTACCCGGTTTTATCCTGCTAATATTAACATACCTATGTTCTGGTTTTCTATTGAAGCAAATGTTTTTGTTTTTTTAATGATACATTTTCTTTGGTGACCATAACATTTGATAATTTATAACTTTATAATTCTTAAAAGTTTAATAAAATTTTCATAAAGAAAAAAGAAGCGAAGTAAACCAAAACTCTTTTAAAATATGTAAATTTAAAAGTTTTTTTTAGCTTTGTGCTGTATCCTGCAAATAACAGGGTAGGCATAGGGAACCTGATAACCTAGTGTTAAGACACTCCGTTCCCATTTTCAACGGAATTCAAATATTAAAAAAAATATTTTCTCGAGTGGGAATCGAACTCAAAACATATCGCGTTTACAGTCGCACGCTTGTACATCTGCGCCTCGACTGGCGTCTTCAAAAGTTACCTATATAATATATTGTTCCAATTTCGTTCTCTCATTTCTGCTGCGTATTTATAAGTAACTGTACTTCAATAACTCTGCATTTTTTTACTAATTTTAATTATTTTTTCTTCTCATAAGGTAACATAAGATGACCGATAGATTTAAGGTCGGTAGGGTGATATTAATATAACGTTAAAGAAGCCTTAATAAAGGCTGATCGTAAGATAAACTATCTAAATATTGATATTAAAAATGTAATTATTTTAATTACATGTTCCAATGTATAAAATTTATTTTGTTTTGGAATATTTCTCGGAAACAATCAAGTCACATACACACTCTTGTTGTATGTGACTTCATTGCTCTCATAGTGCCTACGAAGGTACTATGAGAACAAAAGATATTAAAAGACAATAATTATGTAAATCACAAAGACATCGTGTTATGGTTCATTGATCAAATCGCTTAACTGTGAACTTGTCTTATCACATTTGTTTTTCATTGAAATTATAAAGAGAAGGTAATAAAGAAATAAATAAGGAATAAATAAATAAATAATAATAATAATAATAATAATAAATTCAAAGAATAAGAAGTCTATATAGCCTAATAAAAATTTCATATCAAGATTAAATTACAATTCACTCAAGCCTTCCCTAGATTTCTTGCAAATATTACTAAGTTCCTATCTAAATGTTGCAAATCTTGTTTATAAAGATAAAACACAAGTAAAAGTTTAAGTTAACCTGTAACGACTTACAAAGTTTTAGTTACAGTTCATAGGCGTATCGATTTCAACTTCTAAAAAACTTTGATGAAATATTAATGATGTTGTCCCACCAGTTCCTTTACTATTATTTGTATAAAACTTTATATTTATGTTATAGTATAATTTATGATAGGATAATTATAATACTAGTGGCCGCCAGCCACTTAGCTTGCGTTGATTTTATGATCTTTGGCACAGGTACATGGACGATTTTTATTTGTCAACAAAAACTGCCTACCATATTGAACAATTTGAAATTTATTATGTTCCTACTAGCAGCCCGCCCACGGCTTCGCCCGCTTAAAATACATGATTATTGATTTAATAAGCAGAATTGTTTGACAACTATAATGACTTCTAATATGTTTTTTTTATTACTTTAATCTGTAATATTCTAATATATTTTTTTACGACACTATCGTAATTTCTATAAGAATTTTTGATTGTTTCGAACTAAAAAATACGACCAATGTTGACATTTGATATTCATAAAATGTAGATGAAGCTAATTATCTCTATATCTCTATATATAATAAGACAGTAAAAATATTTTGTCTGTACATTTAGTAATTTTGACTGAAATGGATAGAGGGACACTTAAAAAGAATAATAGAAAGCAAAAATATTTTTTTT